>JAZKJV010003948.1:1200000-1687565 GCA_037367405.1 Ottelia alismoides | reverse complement strand
TAGCTAAAATATAAGAATAAAGAGTGATGAATGAGTATTCATCAACCCCCTATACTTAACTTTGCTAGTCCCTTAGCAAACACTTATTTGAAAAAGAAGTGAAAAATAAAGAAAGAAAAAGAAAAAGAGAATGTACATGGATCAAGGTTGATCATTAAACTTGCCTTCATTAAATTAAGGTATGGAGCTCGATCAGATCTTTGGATTATAAATGTGTCGGAACCATATTTCGACTTAAGTCTAAAACTCAACAGCCTCTAAGTTCCACCAATCTATAACCAAGACTCCTCAATGCTCCATATCAGAACAAGTCATCAATCACAAACCCTGAAGACCATGAATCTTTTCTTGTCCTGTGAATGTGAGGTCTAAGCTCTCCACCTCAGAAATGGCAACTTGACAACCCTCCCCAACAAGGTAACTCTATGACCTCAATCTGGCCACTCTTTCCTCGAGGAGCGGGGTATTCCCTTCTAAGTTCAAGTTCAACCGTCTCAAGAAGAGGAGGAAGAAGAGAATGGGTCAAGGCCAGTGTAGCCAAGTACCCTTGGGAGCTTGACCAGTGTAGCCAAGTCTCCCTGCTGCAAGCTACATTAGGTGGATCATGAAACCAAGCTTTGCTTATTGCACTCTATATACATACTCCGGTGGGATTATCATTTTCTCTCAGACCCACCACTTTTTTGGAGTTATTTTCTTTTTGCATTTTTTTTTCAAGTGCATCTATACAACATATACATGTGCAGCATATATACAAGGAGTTTTTCCTCTTGAGCCAGTAGACTATCCCTCTTTTGAAGCTTTATTGCAACCCACAACTCCCGTCGTTAGACCTCATGGCAATCAGACCAAGTTGAGACGCACTTCCTTCACTAAAAGAAGAAGAGAGGTTCCGCCTAGAAGTACTACCCTCATATGCTACCCCAAGTCAAGGAAGACTGCCTCCTCACCATCTCATCCGTAGAGAACTCGGTGCATAGTGCTGGTGTCCAAGTAAAGCCATTGTTTATATGAGTCATGTGATGTTGTTAAGTGCTCTACTTAGGCTCATTGAGATGACATGTGATCATAACCTAGTGGACTCAAAGAATTAAGTCATCATGGACCTGAAAAGCCTTAGACCTAAGCCCTATAAGGTTCCTCTTAGAAGTTAGGTGGATTAAGATCTTAATCAAGCTCCATTTCTCAATTTGATTCCAGGCTAGTTTAAATGTCAACTATCATCCAGAAAAACAATATACATATATACAAAATATGCTATTTACACAAATTTTACAATCATGCAAAATTTTTGAAAAAATGTTTTGAAATCATGAATGGATGATGCATGAAGTGCAAGTTTTGCAAAAAGATATTTACACAAATTTACACAAGATTTTTGCAAACTTTTGATTTTCAAAACATTTTAGAAAAATTTTGTACTATATACATAATTTTGATACGAAAATATTTACACAAGCTTTACACAAAAGATTTTTGAAATCATTTTTACAAAAATAGTTTGTACACTAGCTATTTATGTGCAAATAAAAGAAGTTTATGAAAAAATTTTAATTTTTTGTGGTTTTTAGCCATTTTATTTATTAACACACTCACACAAAGTACGAGTTATGGCTAAAGTATATATGAAAATATATACACACCCCCCTATACTTAGCTCGAATGATGTCCTCAGAGTCAAGAGCGATGAAGAAGACATAACTCGTGCTAGGTATAGGGAAGTGAAAAGGAAGGCTATATACAAAGACAAATGAATGAAATAGAAAGTAAAGAGGGTCTCAGGTCTTCCCCCTATACTTAGGATCAAGTAATCCTAAGTATAGCAGGCTGTATACTAAGGGAAAACCGGGAGGAGAATGTACGGGGTCTACCCCCCCTATACTTAGGGTAAAATATCCCTAAGTATAGGCAGCAAAACAGGGGTAGACAGAAACAAAAGAAACACCCAAAAGGTCTCACATCCCCCCTATACTTAGGGTAAAGTGCACCCTAAGTATAGCATAATCACAAGATGAAGAAAGGGATGTGGGACTAAAGAATGTAATGATATGGGCATCTGGATCTATACAAGGCGGAAGATCAGTGAAACTCAGGTGTGAGATGCATTAGATGTGAGTCAAAGACCACATCTCACGCAAAATGAATAGGGGCAAGGTCAACGACCCGCGGCTCGTGATCTAGAAATGGCTTAAGCCGCTGGCCGTTCACTCGAAAGGTACTCTCAGAAGACAACTTGGATATATCGATGTTACCATTGTCGTGTACCTTTCTGACCAAGTAGGATCCCTTCCACTTGCTATGTAGCTTCCCTGGAAATAAACGAAGCCTCGCATCAAACATCCATACTCTCTGTCCAATCTCAAAATGCTTGTGGCTGATGTGAGAATCATGCCTCTCCTTCACTCTCTCCTTATAATGTAGGCTATTTGAGAAAGTTGTATCTCTCAACTCCTCCAGGGCTGCTAACTCTGCCCTTCTCTGGTCTCCTACACCATCTGGATCCATAAGAATATCTGTAACTGCCCATAGTGACCTGTGCCTCAACTCAACAGGAAAATGGCACGGCTTGCCATATACGAGGCGAAAGGGAGATGTGCCCAATGGTGTCTTGAAAGACGTCCTATATGCCCACAAGACCGAGTCCAAAATCTGTGACCAATCCTTTCGGTCAGGGCGAACGACTTTCTGCAATATAGTCTTGATCTCCCTATTCGACACCTCGGCTAGACCATTCGTCTGTGGATGGTAAGGTGTAGCAACACGATGGTCTATACCGAACTCGCTAGCAAGGGCCTTCACCTGGTCATTGATGAGATGAGTCCCCCCATCAGAAATCAGAACTCGTGGAACCCCGAACCGCGTGATGATAGTGGAGGAAGTAGTCATAGTCTTTCTCAGGTATTGGTCTCACTTTCTTCACTAGCTAAGGAAGAATCAAGTTTTCACATCACAGGAATGGAGGCAGGTATTCGACTCAAAAATCTGCATACTGTCCTCGCATCAGCGGCTCGGGCGGGGATAGCCTCAACCCAGCGACTAACATAATCCACGGCCAACAGAATGTACTCAAATCCCTGACACTTAGGGAATGGACCCATGAAATCAATGCCCCATGCGTCAAAAACCTCACAGAAGTGAATGGGCTGCATCGGCATCATATCACGCTGTCCACAAGTGCCCATCCTCTGACAGTTAGTACACCTCTTCACGAACTCATCAGAGTCCTTGATGAGGGTAGGACACCACAAGCCGGATTGGAACACTTTCTGTGCCGTTCTCCTCCCAGAATGATGTCCTCCTGCCTCAAGCTTGTGGCAGTAAGTGAGTACGCTATGGTGTTCCTCCTGAGGAATACACCGACGCCAGACGCTATCCCCTCCTTCGTGGTAAAGGATGGGATCCTCCCAGTGGTAGGACTTGGCCTTCGCAAGGAAGGTCTCAAGCCTCTACCTGGGCCAATCTTGTGGGACTTTCCCAGCAACGAGAAAGTTCACAATATCGGCATACCATGGGAGTGAGGCGATAGCAAGGATCGCCTCATCTGGGAAGGTCTCACAAATGGGATCTATCTACTCAGACTCCTCAGGCTGCTCTTTATGGGAGAGGTGATCCGCCACCACATTCTTGACTCCAGGCTTATCCTTGATCTCAATGTCGAACAACTGGAGTAGAAGGATCCATCTAGTAAGTCTGGCCTTGGC
Source organism: Ottelia alismoides (assembly GCA_037367405.1). Classification (NCBI taxonomy): domain Eukaryota; kingdom Viridiplantae; phylum Streptophyta; class Magnoliopsida; order Alismatales; family Hydrocharitaceae; genus Ottelia; species Ottelia alismoides. The sequence continues at coordinate 1,683,864 of JAZKJV010003948.1, read as the reverse complement.
ATCCTTCTTTGCCATGAGGTACCTGATGGCGGTGTGATCTGTGTACAGGGTCACTCTAGATCCAATGATATAAGATCGAAACTTATCTAGGGCAAATACTACGGCTAGCATCTCCTTCTCTGTGACCGTGTAATTCCGCTGCGCGGAATCCAATGTGCGGCTAGCGTAGTGGATAGAAAATGGAACTCCATCCCTCCTCTGTCCCAGCACTGCCCCCACGACAAAATCGGAGGCATCCGTCATGATCTCAAATGGGAGAGACCAATCAGGCGGCTGGAGGACAGGAGCCTCAATCACACATTGCTGGAGAGTCGCAAAGGACGAGAGACACTTGTCATCGACAAGGAACTCGGTGTCTTTCGTCAAGAGGTCAGTCAACGGCCGGGCAATCCTGCTGAAATCATGAATAAATCTCCGATAAAAACCAACATGCCCCAGTAATGACCGTAGCTGCCTCAAATTGGACGGCGGTGCGAGTTTTCTAATGACATCAACCTTGGCCGGATCAACCTCCATGCCCCTGTTGGAGATGATATGGCCAAGCACCATCCCTTGAGTCACCATGAAGTGACTCTTCTCCCAAGATAGAACCAAATGGTACTCAATACATCGCTGGAGTACTCGGTCTAGGCAGTCAAGACAGGAGTCGAATCCGTCGCCCTAGACCGAGAAATCGTCCATGAAGACCTCCAAACACTCCCCTACCATGTCCGAAAAGATCAACAGCATGCACCTCTGAAAAGTCGCAGGGGCATTGCATAGCCCAAATGGCATGCGTCGAAAGGCATATGTACCGAAGGGACAGGTAAAGGTGGTCTTCTCCTGATCCTCAGGAGTGATGGCCACCTGGTTGTAGCCCGAGTACCGATCCAGGAAGCAATAATGGCTCTTCCCTGCCAGTCTCTCAATGATCTGGTCAATAAAAGGCATGGGGAAATGGTCCTTCTTGGTGGCCTGGTTGAGTCTCCTGTAGTCAACACAGACCCTCCAAGAGGTGGGTACTCGTGTAGCAATCTCCTCTCCTGACTCACTGATCACAGTCGTGATGCCCGTCTTCTTGGGCACCACATGCAAGGGGCTGACCCACTTAGAGTCGGAAATGGGATAAATGAAATCTGCACTCCACCATTTTGATATTTCCTTCATCATGACCTCTCTCAGGTTGGGGTTCAGTCACCGCTGGAACTCACGCGACGGCTTCGCCCCCTCCTCAAGATAAATATGGTGGTATCACACTGATGGACTAATCCCATGGAGATCTGCTACGCTCCATCCGATTGCCTTGCGGTTCTTTTCAAGAACCCCCATCAAACGGGATTCCTGCTTTCCAGTCAGATCGGTGGAGATGATGACTGGGTACATCTCAGGTTCGCCCGCAAGGAAGCTATACTTCAGCGAAGTAGAGAGCGGCTTCAGCTCTGGACAGCTGGGTGCTGGCAAATCTGGCCTCGGAAGAAGATGTGTGAATGCTGCTAAATCTGCCAAATCTGCCTGGGAGAAAGAATACGAGCTCTCGCAAACTGGATCTGGAGGAGGCTGCTCAACTGTGCTGTCTCTGATCTGCTCTGCCTCTACCTCCTCCTCATCTGTAGGCTCAGGTGGACTCAGGTCTGGCATCTGATCATCACAATCTGCCCAATCAGGCTCTGAATCCGAGGGATCTACATCAAATAAGGTGGCATCAGTACCACCATCACACAAGGTGGCCTCAGTACCACCATCACTGGAAACCGTGTCGCGGTCGAGAACCGGCTCTACTGCCTCTGTAGTATCCTGGACCAGGGTTGTGCTCTCCAAGCTCTCCTCTGCTGTCATCTCTGCATCAGTGGTGTCTGGAAATGAGAGGATGGCCTGTGCTGAAGGGGTCTGCCCATGCTGCCTCATCATCTGTGATCACAAAATCACAGTCCTGGTGGATGTCTAACCCGGCATCTGTCAGCTGCTCTGTGTCTGTGCTGGCCTCTGAGCATGCTCTCTTTCTGGCTCTGTAGTCCTCGACCGTCTCTATTTGTACACTCTCGCCCTCGACGCGAAAGTATACCTTCCCACTATCATGATCAGTCACCACCTTGGCTGTGGCCACTGAATCAGGGATCTCCATGTCCAACACTACGAAGTCCACGGGGAATTGCAGGCCCTGAATAGTGACGATAACATCTCGCAACAACCCCTTCGGCCTCTTGACAGATCGATCAGCAAACTGAAGGACTGTCCTGCTCTGTCGAAGAGTGCCCAACTCGAAGCGATCGAGAAGGGCTGCCGGAAGGAGGTTGATAGACGATCCACTATCCAATAGAGTCCGGTCGAACCTCTGCTCACTAATCTGACATCTGACATACGGGACTCCTGAATCTGGCCTCTTGGCCGGCAGACGGTTCTGGATCGCGAAGCACGTGGCTTTCATCAGCACATGTATCTCTGAATGATGGTTCCTCCTCCTCCTGACTGTGGTCCAATCTCTCAGTGATCGCTGAAGAAGGGGGATGTGCTGCAAAGCCTCCTGAAGGGTCAGCTGTATGTGAAATCTGTCGATCATGCTCTGGCTGAACTCCTCCTGCTCTCTCTTTTTTGGCTCTTTTTCTCTTTTCTTCCCTGTCCCCATCTGAAGGGCTCTAGGGAAGGGGATCACAGGGTCCTTCTCAGATGAAGGATTAGGAAGAGGTCTCGACGGCTCGACGGCCGGATCCGCACATACATCAATCACCACAGTGGGACCAGAAGAAACTAAACCTTTTCCTTTATTCAAAACAGTGTTCTGAGATACATCAACAGAAGGAAAAACAACATCTCTCCCAAAACGAACACTGGTGGCCTCAGTACCACCACGGGCTGGCTCTGCTAGACGTCTCGCAGCCTCAGTACCGCATGCTGGCTCGGCTACTCTGGTGGCGTCAGTACCACCTCCTCGAACTAGTGACGTGGTGACCTCAGTACCGCCGGTGAGATCAGTATCCTTGGTATCATCAGTACCACCATCATCGTCATGAGCGGCCTCAGTACCGCTCTCCTCCTCCTCATGTGGCGCCCCGGATGTATCCTCGTGGTGTAGCTCAGACGAGGCGCAGCCGCCTGTTGGTGTCCTACCGCTCCTAAGCGTAACAAAATCAGCATCAAAAAGATCCGAAGATGTATCAACAAATGGATCACTAGGAGTGGTGTGCTCAGTGTAAGCTACCTGCTCAGATTTCCGCTTCAGGCTGTTCGGATTCGGCTCTATCTGTGCAGGGATGGCGGCCTTCCCTCTCATCAGGTCCCGCATCTCCTGGCGGAACTCGTCCATCTCCCGTATAAAGGTAGCCTGCTGGTCCGTGAGGAGGCGGGCTACATCGTCCAAGGCGAGGCTCTCATGGGAGCCCGACGGGTAGCCTCTCTGGTAATGAGGCTGCTGGAACTGGTGCTGCTGCTGTTGAGAGGGGTAGGAGGAAGGATGTTGCTGCTGGTGTGGCTGGTGAGCCTGCTGCTCACGTCTCCAAGACTGTCCCTGTTGCTTATAGGGACGAGGAACGAAGGACGACTGCTGGTGTGGCTGGTAGGCTGGGGGCTGCTGCTGCTGGTGATCCCTCTGCTGGCCATACTGCCCTCCCTGACCGGATGACTGCTACTGGGGCTGGGTACCTCCACTCCCCCACCTGAATCCGGCATGGTCTCGTCGGATCCCAGGCTGGGGACGGTCATACCAAATCCCGTTGACATCCATCAACGGCTCTGCGTCGTACTGGGCTGGCGGGAGTACTGCCAGAGGCTGATCCGGCTGGTATACCACCATCTACAAGTCTGGAGATGGTGGGGACTGGTAAGAGGGCTGTTGCTGCTGGTACGGCTCCTCCTGTACAAGGTGAACCTGTCTAGGCTACTGAAAGGAGCTGGAGCGCTGGGACGAGCTGCTTCTGCCGCCGGTATCGCCTCGCGACTGAAGACGGGGCTTGGAAGCCGTCTGTGCCTCCTGTAGACACATGAGCTGGGTCTTCATGTCGCTCAGAGTCTGTGCCATCTGCTCCATTTGTGTGATGCCCTGGAACTGCTTCTTCTCAATCAGCTCCATCCGGTCCAACTTCTCGCTGATAATACCCATATCCGCAGCGGACGACTCTGCCTGTGCTGCTGCAACTGCGGATGAACTGGATGGACCGGCGTCGACCCGTGCTATCTTCTAGTACTGCACGGGTCCTGGCTGATGTTGGGGTCTCCCCTGAGTGTATAACCGGGTCTGGGACATCACCATATAGTTCTCGGCCATCTCCTCGTAGATGGCACAGACCTGGTCGTGATCCTTGGCGAAATAGGACCCGCCACAAGAAGCGTTCACCAAGCCCTGGAGCTCTGGTGTCAGCCCGCTGAAGAAGCTCTGCACAAGGTTCGGCTTCGAGATATCATGGTGCGGGCATCGGTCTGTGAGCTCACGAAACCTCTCCCATGCCTCATGGAATTGCTCGTTGGGGAGCATGGAGAAGTTGCTGATCAGGGCCCTCGCTACATTCGTCCGCCCGAGTGGATAGTACTTGTTCAAGTACTCGGTGCGGAGCTGCTCCCAGGTGTAAACAAACTTCGCCAAATGCTTCAGCCAGGTGGTTGCTCTGTCTGCTAGGGAGAAGGGGAAGGCGATCATCCGGATCGTGTCCTGGTCCACCTGACGGTCGTGGATAGTACTTCAAATCATAAAAAACTCCTGGAGGTGGAGATGGGGCTCCTCAGTTCGAGCCCGTGGAAGCGAGGGAGTAGCTGCAAGGTGTTCGGGGGGAACTTGAAGTCCCCCACGATGGCTGGAAGTACTACCCAGTGGTGCGTCAGCGTCGATCCGGGGTTGTGTAACTCCCGCATCGGTCTCGGTGGTCCTCCTGCCGCGGCTGCGGCTGCTGCGGCGGCTGCTGTGGCTGCTGCATCAGCATTCTCTGGGATCCTCGGTCCCTCTCTCCTCTGCTCACGCTCTGCTCTCTCTGCTCGCATCTGCTCCATCTCTCTCCTCATGTCGAGCATGAATGCTCCCTGATCCCTCAACTGCTGCTGGACGGTCTTTAACGAGGCGATCAAGGTGGAGTTGATCGCTCCCTGATCCAATACGAAGTGCTCAGGCAGACGGGAGCGATCCTCAGAACTGCCGGCCATGGTGTCTGCAAAATCAAACAAGCCAAACTCAGGTGTTGTCAAATCTGTGAGTCTCTCCTCTGGCTCATATCTCTCAGAACCGAAAGAAAGGGGGTCGAGGGGGAACAGGGCGGAATCGTACTCGGGCTCGGAGAACTGGTCTCGGCTCTCGCGGGCCAACCTAGATGACTGAGTAGACATGCCCGAAAGCGGTGCAGCCAGAGGCTGCCTAAGAGAGCGTCTACCCATCATCGTGATCTGGTCGAGTAGCGCGGATGGGATCTGGAAAAACTATGATCAAAATGCAAACCCCTCTGTTCACCAACGCAACGCGAGCTGAAGACCGTAAAGGCTCGGTCAAATTATCTTGTCAGTTTTTTTAGGTGAACAAACAGTCTATCAGAGCGCTTACATGACCTGTTAGGATACCCGATACTACTCCAACCGACTTGCCCGCACGAAAGAGTCGGTAGTCAGCTGGAAATAGCACCGGAGGGCTCTACCTAGGGTCCGGGTCACTCTCTCGCGCAAGCAAACCAAACAATGAGGGGGTTGCTCTCCCCAAGACAAATTTTTAAGGTGAATGTCTTTTAGGGTCAATAGTTTTAGCAGTCCTAATTTTATGATTTTTCTTTTTAATTTTTTTCAATAAAAACAAAGGCCTAACGAATTTTTCGGTTCTCCTGATTATTTAATCCAAAACAGGGGGGAGAAGACGAAAAAGCCGATGCGCGATGAAATCAATGATGCATGCTGAGATAGAAAAGCGTACCTTGCCTCCAGCACTCTACATGCAAGTGATCCGCGCAGAAATGTAAAGACTGAAATAAATTACCTAAATGATGCAGCGATGAAAACTGAGTCCTAGATGTGCAAGTCTACTCGCAGAACCGTCTAACTGGTCACCGACCTCCAAGCCAAAGGGTCCGGTCTTGGCCCACCCCTCCTCTGCCCGACAAATCGGGGGTAGGAGAAAGCGCTTTACGGGGCAGGCTGCGGCACATAGGCTACGAAGGAGATGAATCAGTTATTTATATTAATTGATTATTAGTAGGTCCAATTAATCGCACTATAGGAACAGGCAGATAATTAAGTGTGGGGACCCTACTAATTACGGCACAAGCAAGCAGAAAATCCTAAGTCTAGGGGCTCGATAAAAACCGCGTAAACATCGGAAAAGGCAGCTAGAAAGAAAAGAAAATAAAACCGCGAAAAAGCCGCGAAAAACACCTAAGGGTCCCCCGAGCACACCGGTGCTCGGCGAAACAGACCCGCTAAGCCAACCAAATAAAGTCCAAGTCTCTGAGTACTTGTATTATTACAATAATAATCAAATAAAATAAAACCTAATCTACACCTCTCCCACTCAGCTCTCCTCTCACGCTCTCCTGCGGCTCCGTACAGAAGGGAGCTGCCTCCAAGTCCCGCGGTTGCGTCGGCTTCTCGAAATCGGCCGCCTCGGTCCTCACGCCCTCGCAAAAACAGAGACAAGTGGTCAGACCAAAATAATCAAATAATAATAAGAAGAAAAATAAATGAAACTGAAATGAGGGTATATATGCAAAAATGCAAAATAAAATAAACACTCAAAATAAAGCAAAAAAAACAAAAGAAAAGAAAATAAAACAAAATAAAACAAAAATAAAATATAAACAAAAGCCGCGAAAAGCCGCGAGCTCTGAAAGAGCCGTGAAAAGCCGCGAAATCAAAAACGAAAATAAAAATAAAAACTACTAAGTTGTGCTCCCCGGCAACGACGCCATTCTGATGGCACGAAAATCCGAGCGACTAAGGTAAAGTATCTAAATGGTCGTTGCGACCTCGGTCACTCGATCGTGTCAATCAAGAAAAATATAGACCACCAAAGGAGATAAAATCAATCAAAAATACGATAGTGGTCTTGCAATTAGTTTAACCTGGTATAGCGACCAGGGTCGAACACAAGGAGCACGGGTTGGCCTTGCGGCCTACGAAGTAGTCAAAAAGGAAATAAAATAAAAGAAGAAAATGTTTTTGGTGGTTTTTAATTATTTTATTTTTTTTTGGATTTTTAGTGAATTAAGAAAATAAGAAAAGCAAGGAAACTACACACTTCAACAATTTATTAAATGCACTAAAAATCAACCAAAAATTCTAACAAAAATATTTTTATGTATTTTATACTTTTTAGTGTTTTTGGTGAATTTTTGGGATTTTTCTGATATTTATTTAATTTCCTAAAAATCAAACAAGGACTGAAATGAGAGGTACTGTCCAGCCGAGCTAAAAAGGCCTAGATAAAATATCTAAAGGCCCCAAATTAGCTGGGGGTAATTTTCCTGTAAAGAGAATAAAACAAGGAAAATTTAGGCACCTATATTATTATTTTTGGGTTTTTGATTTAATTATTACAATTTCTATAAGATTTTGAGTGTTTTTTAATTTTTAGCGGTTTTCAGTAATGAAAAATAGCCAAAATTGGCTAGAAATTCAAACACAACAAAACAAGCAGTAGATAAATTTTTTGTAATTTTTAGACACTATTTAATAATTTTTGGGGTTTTTAAAGTTAGACAGTAACGAAAAAAGAGGTTTTTGATTTTTTTAAAAAAATCAAATCAACTCAGAAATGTCTCCAAAAATTCTCGAAAAATTTACACTATGGCAAGAACCATGTGTCCAATTTTCGTTGGATTTGGAGGTAATTTGCTATTTTATTCAAAAATGAAAAGGGGGCACTGTGCACAAGGACCTATGTGCAAATACCCGAAATTCTGGGGGGTCTGGTGCAATTAACCCAGCAAAACACGTGTGATGCACGTGTCTGGGGCACTCAGGGACCCAAATGTAATGAAAATAAGTCCCGAGGGCTATTTGGTAACAGGTACCAAAAGCCCAGGGGCTTATCGGCAAAATACCCACAAATATTCGCACATGTTCTATTAAAATACGCACAGGGGCATAAATGCAAATAAACAAAAACTTTCATTCAACTGATAACATCCAGAACTACAGGGCCTATATTGCAAATAAACCAGAAAATCAGGTGTCGATGCGCGTGTCATACAACGCACAGGGCATATCAGCAAATAAACGCAAGCACAAGGGTCTCTATGCAAATATCCTAAAAACTAAACAACTATACTAACTAATTACAGGACTAAATGCGAAATGAAATAAACAGGAGGGCCTAAGGGTAGTTTACCCTTTATTAATGCGGCCGATGGATGCGCGCCATGTGGAGCATCTAACGGTGACTGGGGACTGGCGCTGCACAGCTCAACTCCTCGCGTGCATCCAACGACGAAGGGGTAGCCACGTGTCTGATCTAGCGGTTGAGGGTATCAGTGGCTATCCCTCTCGGCTCGGACGGTCCAGATTGCCTTGTGGATGAATCTGACGATGACGGGTCCTCCTCAAGTGAACGGTCGAGATGCGACCTGGAGGGTGAGGATGATCGGACGGTCGGGGAAGGTATCGGAAGAACAGTTGGCCGGCGAAGTTCGCCGGCCTCGTGCGTGCGCTGTGGACCTCCCCTTCTGCTCGTGAAGGTCGGAGAAGCTCCGCGATGACGTCCCACAGCTGCTGGTATCCTCCGATGGCCCAGCCGAGCTCTGCGGAGATCCGGCGAGGTCGGCGGAGGTACGCCTCCTGGCTCGATATCAAAGGACCTCATATGTCCCTCATTAAACCTGCAAAACAGTCCAGGGGGCAAACTGCCTCGACCCGGTTAGGCGGGGTGACGGTGGTCTGTGGGGCGATATGGGCGAGCTCCGGCGAAGGGGGGACGGTGGAGCTCGAATCCCAGCGCCTGTGCGAGCTGGGTTGGATGGGGATATGGAGAAGGTGCGCGGGAAGGAGGTGATGGCTATGATGAAGCCCGATGGTCGGATGGTGGTCGGAATCGATCGGAATCGGCGGGGGACGGCGGAGCAGCAATTTGGGGGTAACTAGAAATTAAAGGAACATAGAAGGCTAAAGGACTACCAGGGTGGCTGAATGGGCTGTGGGCGAGCTTGCGCAGCTCTGGGTCTTCTCCTCACGGAGCGCCGACGTCCGAGGCTCGAGCTCCTGCCGGTGGCGGAGCAAGGCGGCGAAGCTTCGCCGGATCAATGGTCACGCTCCCTCTCCTCGCTTCAACAGCACAGGACGCGAGCTGTCACTCTCACGAGCACGCTGGAGCTCACTGGGGGTGGAATCGAATGGCCAAAGATGGGAAATGGAGGTGGTGGAGCTCGGCTTAAGTATGGGTGAAGGTCCGGGAAGACAGGTGCGGGTAGGGCGTGGAAGCTCGCGGATACCGATGCAGGAGCTCCGGCGAGGGTATCGGATATGTCATGGATGGATCTGACTCGGGGTTTAGGTGGGAATCAATCGGGTTTAGGCGCTAAAAATTGGGGAAATAGGGTCGGGCGCCTAAGCCCGTGAGAAGTGGTCCTGGGGGGGGGGTAGTTGACCGGGCGGTTAACATCCCCAGGGCCAATAGGGATCGGCCACGTGGATAATATTTGGAAGTGAAATAACAGGTGGCAAACGGCCAAATTTGTAAAAAGTTAAAACATGAAATATTTTTATTTTATTTTTTTCTATTTTTTAGTGATTTTTAATTAATTTTTCTAAATAAAAATAAGGTATATACATTATAGTGTTATATATAGGTATATATACACTATATAGGTTTTTAGTTTTGATTTTTAATTGTTATTTTTATACAATTTTATTCCTATTTTTTATTTTATTTATTTATATTATAAAATAAGGAATAAAAAGACATTTTTATTTCATTTTTATTATTTATATACATAGTTGAAATAAATAAATATGTATATATGTACATGGTATATTTACAATATGTTTTTGTGTTTTTAATTTTGTTATTTTTATTTGGTTTTTGTTTTAATTGTTTTTATTTTATTTATTTACACTATATAATATAGAATATTTAAAAAAAATTAGAAATTAATTTTATTTATTTACAAGGCTAAATAAATATAAAAGTGGGTTCTATGTACATGATGACTATATACAAGTGGTGTTTTTGTTTCCTTTTTAATTTTTATATTTTTCTTTTGTTTTTATACTTATAAGTATATACAAATATGTACAAGCATATTTTAAGCTATTTTTGTGAGGAAAATACTTTTATTTATTTACATAAATATTTACACACAAGAGCCCCTACCTCCCTCTACTTTGGCTTTTATGCGGTCAGGCCCATGCTGAGCCCTCCCTTGGGTTAGGTTGCTCAATATTTATTCTAAATATTTCCCTCTTTTTCTTTTTAATCTTTATTCTTTTATTTTTGCACAAAAACATGCTAATTATAGGTTTTTACACAATGCATGCTTTTGGTAGTTATTAATATTTACACATATCTACATGCATTTGCAGAGGTTTTTGTAGCTAAAATATAAGAATAAAGAGTGATGAATGAGTATTCATCATGGTCCTAAAAATACGAAATAAGAGGATTAGATGCTCCATGCATTGTACTTTCACGCCACGTCTCTATTTTGCATTTTCTGTATTTAATCTATTTATTAAAATCAAAACGATGCCTAAATACTCCTTGTCTAATTTGAAATATACCAAAAAAATATTAAAATGTTTTGCAAAAATACAAAAAAAATATATAGTATATTTTAGCATTTATTTAGTCGAGAAAACAAAAAATCCCTAAAAAGAAGAAAAAGAAAATTAATAAAATCAGAATGCTCCAAAATCCAACAAAAAAAATAATAATTCTACAAAAATACCAAACATATGTTTTTCTATTTTAAAATTATCTATATATTATTCTTTGTCTATTACAATTAATTTGGGTAATTTTGGAACTAATTTATTATTTTTAAAACCCAAATCAATTTCAGTTTATTTATTAAATTCATATTTGGGATATTTTTTACTTTAAAAATACATAAAAATTAGCAAACAATTCTGGAAAAATACTAAAGCATTAGAAAATATAAAAAAATCCAAAAACAAATTATTTTTTTAATTTTGTCTATATTTAATAGTATTTATAAATATGCTACTATATATTGTAAGTATAAGCCGTATATAGGTTGTATTGTTTATATAAAAGAAAAAGGAAATTGAAAAAAGATAAAGATCTATAAAAAGATAAAAATATAAAAAGAAAATACAAAATCAGAAAACTAAAACTCAAATAAAAAAATTATGAAACCAAAAATAAAAAACATATAAAATTAAAACCCACAAAATAATAAAATGGACAAGAGCTAAAAGACAGAATTTTTGTGCATTTCTCGTGCCTCCTCCTCTTGTTTGCTCACAGTGTTTGACCTCTACACATGCTTATACGCTATACACATTTGCATGTAGAGTTATAATAAATTTTAACTCCATATTTTTTATATTCATTGAATTAATTATGTTGTGGGTTAATTGTTGATTAATCAGGGATTAATCTGAGGTCGCATTAGCGACTGTCCTTCTGCCTTGTGGAGTGACACAATTTCGGCATAATTCGGTGTTTATCAAATGAAGGTGATGAAATGGAGATTCATCAAAAATGAGCATGTGATGAAATGGAGATTCATAAAAAATGAGCTATGTTCTTAATAAAACTTGTAAATAAAAATGTTTTATAAATAATAAAAATAGTTGCAACATGATTTGATGTACATAATACAGATAATACGACTCATAAAAAGACACAAAACAAGGAATTAAAATATCAATTCTGGCTCCAAATGAATTCAATTTTTTTCCAAAATCACCTTTATTGTAATCTAGATTAAATTATCTTTCAAATGAGGTTTCATAAATTTTGGAAATGTGTTGTGCAAATTGGCTTTTTGGGTGCATTCTATAGCCACATAATAAATATACCTATAAATATCTATATTTAATTATTTTAATACATAGTTTTTGCTTATTTATTTTTAAATATATGTATATACTCACAATAATATCGTAAAAATAAATAAAAATCATAAAACACAAAATAAGTAAAAAATAAAATAAAACATTCATTATACAAAAGTCAAACTTGTACATATTGTACAAGCTACTTATTAAATTAATACATGTATTTAATTTGTAAAAATAAAATAAAAAGTATTTTATATTCCTTTAACTATGTTGTAAATAGATAAAATATAAAATAAAGGATATAAAATCTAACTAAAAAATAAAATATATAGATATATTATACTTGCCTATAATGCACTATATTAAAAATATTGTTTATATGAATTCATAGAAATAACTAAAAATCGCATAAACATAGTTTGAAAAATAAAAAACATTTTTTATTTTATTCATTTTTATTTTAAAACCATTTTCTATTATTTATTAATTTTGTAAATCCTTGAAATATGATTGGTCAACCAGGTCCGTTCAGCCTGGTCAACCTCCCCTCCTCCAGACCCGATCCGAGTATCTCATCATCGGACCTGATTTCTCACCATTCTCCAGCTCCGTTGTGACCATCTTTTCCCTTAATATTTTTACACAATTCTTCTCCTAGGATCCGTGATCCTCACAGATTCCTAGGACGAACTAGATCCTCCTAGGATTTCACACATTCCTTAGATCCTTTTAGACCTTGAGGACATCTTATTAGTATGCTCCTCTGCCTCCATTGTTGGGTAACTCAGCCCTCGCACCCCTCTATTCCATTTCATCTCTAGGATAGAGACTACATCCCTTAGCCATCTTTTGGAGCCCGGTTAGGTGCTTGGGCGACATAGCTCGCATCGTGGTCGAAGAATGCCGTCGCGACCAACCTCTTCTTCTTTTCATCGTAGAATCGAAGGTAAGACCCTACATCCATCTCCACCATTATTCGCACGAACATCTCAGAGCATAAGGTACCCTCTATCCATTTCCATTTTTCCAGTTCATATCGATTTTATCCTTCAGCTATCCTCCGCTATTTTAGTTCCGACCACCATGGTCAGAGCTCCACGATCACTCTTATCTGCACCTATCGAGGTCGCATTTCACCATCACCTCTCTTACGTACCCTGATCCCCTAGATTCTGCTCACTGGAGCAGGATTAGGATAGGCCTCCTCCCCATTTTCACCGGAAGTCATTTGAGCCTCCCATCATCGCTTCTTTCTTTTTTAGCAGCAATAACATCGAACCAAAGCTTGGTATTCAATCTATGACCCACTTTGCAGGTAGAGGAGCATGAATAAGACCAAGATAGACCCATAGCTGCTCAGAAGAAGCACATCTAGGTGCTTCAACTCTTTCTCACACATCTCCCCTTTTGCCACTCCATCAAGATGCTCAGCCGACGTGCATCACCACTTGGAGCATGTAGGACCTTGTGGACCTCCAATCAGAGCTGCGGATCCTCCGGAAACCACGATTGAAGTTTACCAAGCAGAACTCTCTTCCTTGTTCTTCTAATAGGTCGCTCCACTATCAGATCAAGAGGTCCCCCTCCAGATCTGAACGGTACCACACGATTGCATATATAGCATGTTTGTTGGATAGCGTAGTAGCGCCAGATCCTCAGCGTACGTAACAGACATTCTCAGGGACATCAGATCCTTTTCAGGTGCAGATCAGAGCTGTACACTGACATCGAGCTCTGAGCCGTCAGATCCTGCCACGTGTCCCTTCCCCCTGTAGGGTATATTTCACTCCTGCCCCTTGCCCTTTATCGTATTTTGCTTTAGTCTATTAATTGTAATAAATAGTTAAAAACTTTTAGCATTCAAGACCCTTTATTTTCTTTATTTGCACTTTAGTCCAACCTAGTCTCAATCGCGTGTAGCTTCACATTATTTACCGGTGCATTTGCATACTTTACCCTACGCTTTGAACTGGTTTGAATGAATTAAATGTTTATAAAATTGCATATATTTCCATGTGAGTTCTGATCACATGTTGTGCATGCTTCTGTCTGGATTATTTGCATCAAGACCCTCATACTTTCATTACGTGTTATCTAGTAGGCCCCAACACTTAAAATATTTGCATATTGGTCCCTCGTGCATTATTTTTAATTATGGTATTTTATTAACTACAATAAATAGCTAATTAATTTTAAATTTTCCTAAAAATTACGTGGCTCCCGCTTGCATGTTTTATTTATGGTAGTTTTTGTGTGCCATTTTCCTTACATTTCATATTATTAAAAAGTCAAAAATAATAGAAAAACTCCCTATTTTCCTTAGAAAATTCCTAAAAATTCGAAAAACCTTTAAAAAATCCACAAAATTCCTGTAGGTGTTTTTTATCATATGTTAGCTTCATTATAAATTTTGCTTCGAAATACCTATAAAACCTAAAATTTTGCAAAATACTAGAAATTTAAAAATCATATAAAGTCAACAAATAATCCAAAAATTACATTTTCAGTTCCTGTTTGTAAATATTTCTTCATAGTTTTCAATAAAAATCATTTCAAGAAGTTTTGAGGATCTTATCTATTTTAAATTGAGAAATACTTCTGGTTGTGCACTATTTAAATGCTTTCTCACCGTTTGTTTTTTATAAAATTAAAAAAACATTTGAAAATTCCCTAAAAATTCCCAAAAACAATATAAAAGTTATAATTCCAAAATTATTTTTACTTTTCTGAGCATTTGTGACATATTTAAAAAACCCAAAAAGAATACTTGTACATTTTTAACTCTTGTGTTTTTATTTGACTTATTTAAAAAAAATAAATTTGCAAACCTAAAAACCATTAAAAAGATACTAAAATACTTTAATTTTTGAATCACATACTTAGTTTTTAATTGTGCTCCTTGAGTTCGACCCTGGTCGCTATACCGGGTTAATAAAAGTAACAAAACCGCTTGTTTTCATTTCTTGATGCATTAGTGGTTTAATTAATTTTTCTTATTGATCGCGAATCTAGGTTGAGTCACAACGACAATTAATCAAATTAACTCGAATCAGATTTAGGCATCATCAAGACACGCTTTCTAATAGATTAAGATCAAACCTCTACTTGTGAATGTGGCATATGACATACGGAGCCCTTGCATCTGGTCTCTTGGCTGGCAATCGTTTCTAGATAGCAAAGCATGTGGTACAGGTGAGCACATGGATCTATGCAGTGTGGTTGCACATCTTCTTCTTGTGTATTATGGTCTTCACTCTAAGATTCTTCTAGAAGAGAGGGATGTGCTCTAATGCCTCCTGGAGAGTCAGCTGGATATGAAATCAATCTATCATCTGCTCATTGAACTCTAACTATTGTCTCCTTTTGGGATTTTCTATTTTTGGGCCTTTCCCTAAGCGGAGTGCTTGACTGAAGGGGATAGTTGCACCCTCTTTAGGAACTAGAATGTACGTAATAGGAATAGGTCTCTGAACATGCAAAAGGTTGGAATCCATACAAGCATCTTCACGTATCACATCAGATGGACTAGAAGAAGTAACAGAAATGTTTCCTTTATTCATCTTTTTATTTTTCAAAATTTTCTATTTTTTTGTATTTTTCTAAAAATATCATCATCGGGTATAGGAAAATAAGTCAAAACAAATGGAGTGTATGTATATAGACTCTTGGTGGCATCTGTACCAGCGACAACATCTAAAGAAGCAACATCGATACAACGCTCTGGCCCGTCATGTGTAAACTTAGTGGCATCAGTACCACATCTACAGCATCTAGAGAAGGGACATCATCGTCACTGTCGTCTGGATCATCCATCTTGGTAGCATCAGTACCAACATCATCGTCAAAATCAACAACATCAATACTGCTCTCTAGTTCATCTAGCACTTCTGAATGTGCATCATGTTGTCCCCTAGATGAGGTGTCTCCTGCTAGCTTCCTGCTGCTCCTGTGTCACAAAATCAGCATCAAATAAATAATGTATATCATCAAGTACCTCACTAGGAGTGTCGAACTTTGTAGACTATACCTGCTCAGATTTCCTCTTCAGATTTTTTGGGTCTGGCTCGATCTATGCGGGTATGGAGGACTTACCGTTGATGATCTCTCTCAACTCCTACATGAACTCATCCATCTCTCACATAAAAGCGGCTTGTTGATCTACTTGTATACATACGAGATATTCTAAAGCAGTGATCTCATATGAGGGTGCATTGGAACCGGATGGGTTGCCTCTCTAGAAGTGCTAAGATTGACCATGTTGTTGTTGTGGGTATGAGTGAGGTTGGTAAAACTGGGAGTGAGGCTACTGTGGCCTCCACTACTGACCCTAGTACATAGGTCGAGGAATAGTATGTTGGGAATACCGGGGTTGTTGCTGCTACACACCCTATCCTAACTATGCCAGAGGCTACTGCTGGGACTGAGCACCTCCAGTAGACCATCTGAAGCCTGGGTGATCATGGTGGATACCGGGCTACTGGTCGTACTGGGAATACCAAATCTCATTGACTTCCATCAACGGCTCCGTCTGCTCATGCAATGGTGGGGGAAGGGATGCCAAGGGCTGATCGCTGGGATAGACCACCATTTGTGTGTCTGGTGAAGGTGGTGGCAACTGGTACTACGGGGGTGGCTGAACAAGCTCTGCCTGAATGCGGTGAACCTATTTGTATGAGGAAGATGGTTGTGAAGATTGCTCCCCTTATCATCATGTGACCTCGACTGTGGCAAAGAAGTCGTCTTTGCCCCTTGAAGGCACATAATATGTGTCTTAAGGTCACTCAAAGTCTGGGCCATCTCGTCAATCCTGTTGAGCTTGTCTAGCATGTCTTCTTCTCTATGATCTCCATGTGTTACATCTTCTGGATGATAATGCCCATGTCTGCATCTAATAACTCTGCTAGTGTTGCTGCTGTAGAAATTAAAGATGAACCATCCTCTATATGTGCAACTCTATGATGAGACAACACCTGTGGGGGATTCTTCCCCTAAGTATAGGCACGGGTCTGGGTCATCACTTTATGGTTCTCAGCCATCTCCTCATAGATGGCTCAGACCCGATCCTCATCCTTAGAAAAATAGGGTCCTCTACAAGAGGCATTGACAAGCCCATGCTGCTCAAGTGTCAGCCCACAATAGAAGCTTTGGACCAAGTTGGGCTTGCTAATATTGTGATGTGGACAACTATCTATGAGCTCTCTGAATCGATCCCAAGCCTCATCAAACTGCTCATTTGGGATCATGGTGAAGTTACTGATCATCGCTCTCAATGCATTTACGGACTGAGTGGATAGTACTTGTTGAGGTACTCGGTCCTCAGCTGCTCTCATATGGAGACAACCCTCCCCAAGTGCTTTAGCCAATAGGCTACTCTATCAACCAAGGAAAATGGCAAGGCTATCAACTTGAAATTATACTTGTCCACTAGCTTGACGTGGATGGTGCAGCAGATCATCTTGAACTCCTGGAGATGTAGATGGGGCTCCTCGGTGGCGTGCCCATGGAACATGGGCAACAACTGAATTATCTGTGGATGGAGCTCAAAATCACCCAGAATGGTTGGCAATTGAATCCACCTATGATTAAGAGTTGCACCATGGTTGTGCAATGCCCTCATTGTGTGTAATGGTCTCTGTGGATCACAAGCCTCCTCCAGGTGTTTGTCTGTCCTCAGGTATATCTCCTCCACCATTGGGTCTCTCAACTTTGGCATCTTCTCTCCCATCTCGCATCTGTGTCAACTCCTGCCTCACCTTTGTCATGAGAAACCCCTGATCCCTAATCCGTCTCTACATTTCTTCCAGGGATTCCAGGAGGGTGTTGTTGATCGTAGCCTGATCAAACACATCATGAATATATGGCTGCTCATCCTCTCTTTGCTCTTTGACCATATCATCAAACTTTGAAAAGGAAAAAGAGCGGACCTCATTTGTCGCCAAGTTAACAAAAATATGCTCTATCTGCTTTTGTTATACCTCACCTAGTGTATCCAGGAGGTCAAGGAAAAAGGAGGTGGAATACTCAGGTTCCGAGAGCAGGTCTGAGCTCTTAGGAACTGCCCTAGATGATAGGGTAGGAATGATGTGAAGTAGTGCCACCAAAGGTAGCCTAAGAGATTGCTTGCCATCATCGTGATGTAGGGAGAAGTGAAGAGTATATCTGGACTGAAAAACAATGGTGAGAAAACAAACCCCCAAGTTCACCAATTGAACACAATGATGGCCGTGAAAACTCGGTCATTAATCTTTTTAATTTCATAGTTTAGTAATAGAGCAATTATATCAACAAACTCATAGGTGTAGTCTCTTAGAGTATAATGTGAATAAGTCAATGAATCCCCCATGCAAGGAACTATCCTGGTATGAGCTCGGTAATTATTCTAAGGAAATCCACCTCTGTATCCACATGACTACTTCTACTAATGTTTGAGGTAAGTGCTTGTAGCAATAACATGACCCGAGAGTCAAGGTTCAAGCACTTAAGGAACAAGTCCAAGGCTTTGGGATCTATTCCTTAAGTGTGCGTGCCTCACTCAGTCAGTCTGGAGAGTACCTGCATCCAAGGAGTGGGATACTCCCCCCAAAATAATGATGATAATCCTTTACATTTAGTTTTAGGGTTGGGTGAAAATTAGCAGTCTCGATTTTATTAGGTTATCACTTTTTTGGTATTTTTATTAAAAACACGTCTAACAAATTTTTCGATTACTTGTTATTCCTAAATCCAAAAAATAGGGAGAGGAAGATGTAAAAACTGATGCGTGAGAAAACTATGAATGCTTGCACAAGATAGAAGGTGTACCTTGCTCCAACAGTCTACACGCACTATGATGCATGCATAAAATAAACCTAAACTATATGCATGCAAAGGTGAGAACTGTCCTAAATAGAAGCTTCTATTATGGGAAGAACCACTTTATTTTGACTAAGTCCAATAAAATTCTATAGGAATGGATATATTATTAGGGTCATGGAAGAAATCACTACCTAGCTCAACCAAATAAAAATCTAAGTCTCGGGGGTCAAGCACATGAAAACAACGATAAAACAAATAAAAATAAAGCGATGAAAGACAAAATCCAGTGAGGTCCCCCAACCGCACTAGCACTTGGCGAAGCAGACCCCGCAATACAAGGTATATAGTGGCCTAGAAAACATAAAAAGGATAAATGCCAATAATAGATACAAATTAATTACAAAAATGACTGAAAAATAATTATAAAATGGTGATTGTCGTCTACTCCTCCTGCTATTCCTAGGCTGCTCTCTCCCGATGGAAGATATAGAACGTCTGGTCTCCGCCTCGCTCAGGTGTGTCGGCTCTCCCAAGATAGCATCCCTCGCTCCACGAGCCCTCACAACAAAGGCGAAACAAGAAGAATGTTAGAAGTAGATTTTATGAAAAAAAGAGAGAAAATAAAAGAAATAAAAATGACTAAAAATGAAACATACAAATGAGAAAATAAAATCATAAACTATCTAGATATGCTCCCTAGCAATGGTGCCACTCTGATGTCATGACTTAGGTTAAGGAATTAATTTTAGTGTCGTTGTTAGCCAAATAAACCAAGTCGAGATCGAGAAAATCGTATTCAAACACAAAATAAATCAAACAAATAAGGCAAGTGGTCAAAGCTACTTTAATTAACCTGGTATAGCAACCAGGGTTGAAGACAAGGAGCACAATTAAACCTATGTCCTCAAATCAAGAGATTCAAAGGATTTTTTTCTTTTATGATTTTTAGTGGTTTTTAATTTTGCAAATTTTTAAATTTTAAAAATAAGGCAAATAAAGATAATGAATATAAGGCACACACACACACACTCTTTTTGTATTTTCCAAATAACATAAAAATATTCAGAAAAAACAAGTAAAATTATTTGCATGTTTTTTTATTTTATAAATTTTTTTATTGATTTTTTGGAGGCTTTTGTAATTTTTATGGATGTTCTAAAAATTATAAACTAAGGAAAGCACAAAACCATCCTGTATCAAGGAGTATTTTTCAAATCAAAAATAACAAATCAATCAAAATGCCTAGAAATCAACTTTTGTAAAAAGTATATTTAAATATCTATAAATAGAAATCGAAATCATAATTTTTGGATTTTTCAAAGATTCTATACTTTTATGGTTTCTAGGATTTTGCTAAATTTTAGAGTTTTATAAAAGCAAACAATACTAAAATTGGATATAAAATCAAATAACTAAAAATAAAGCCACTCTATTTTTTGGAATTTTTAAAGCAAATTTCGAATTTTTATGAATTATATATGGTAAACAAGGACTTTTAAGGTTGTTTTTGAATTTTTAGTAATACCAAATAAAAGGAAATCAACAAACAAAAATCACCACATGGAAAAAATAATAGCATGAGCTAAAGGAAATTTTTGTGGAATTTTTAGAGCTAATTTAATATTTATTGCAATTTAAAAGAAACAAAATAAAAATGTTGGCTATAATAGGACCAAAATGCAATTTATTAAAGTTCCTGGACCAAATATTAACAAGCAATGAAAGTATCGAGGTCTAGATGCAATTAATCCAGATAAATCATGCGCTGCACGTGATTCAGATTCACAAGAGCATAAATGCAATTTCCAAAAACTTCTCTGATTAAGAAAACATGTGAAAAACAAAGGACTAAATAAGGAAATATCTCATAAAACACGTGAAGACAAACGTGACTTCAACTCAACTGGACTGAAATGCACATAAAGAAAATATGATGTCCCTGCTACAGTTGTTCAAAACTAATTTTACTATTATTAGACTAAAATGAAATAAAAGGAAAGCAAAGGGCTAAAGTGCAATATACCCTCATGCGCATGCGGGCATATCCTCTAACGTATGGCTCTGATGAGCCATTATATGTAACAGCTCTGACGAAAAGGCGTGACATGTGCTCCTGATGGACTCCTATAAAGGATCTGACGGTCTGAAAAGGGTAGGATTGTGCCCATCAGATCTGATGAAGATTTGATTAGAGCACCAAAAATTGAGCGTGAATGGGCAGTCTTGATCAAATCTAGGGACTGGTCTCCTCATCCGATGGCAGAGAAGGCATCTCGAAGAACATGAAGAAGGCACGGTCGGATGAGCTTCGATCGAGTATATCTAATGCTCCAAAGCTCAGAACGGCTGGCTAAATGGTCAAGCACATCACTGAAATGCTCCATGTCGAATGGGAGCCTCAGATGTCTCGTCGAGCAACTATATGATAGGAAAGGAGGTATTGCACCTACAGATGCCCCACAGGTGTAATTGGGACTCAAATCAAGCTCCACACATGCACTTGTTCCTGCAAGGAGACGTTATGCTTGAAGTCGAAGCTTCTGTGAGGATTATTCAACAGAGGAAACATAGAGAAGTGGGTGTGGACGGTGTTCGACCTCTGATGATCATGGAGGAAGGAGGTCTAGCCTTAAGATAACTCTGATGATCGAGTCTAAGAGTGATCAGGATGCGGTAGAAGATGGGTGATGATGCAAAGAACATATTGGAGTGGATATATGAGTGTGGTAGAGCTTCAACCTGATGGCCGGAGCAAATATGGAAGACAGTGATTGATGGCTAAATCAAAGAAATGCGACGAAATGGATGGTAATCAAAGATACCTGAGTGTGTGAAGATGGACGGTGAAGGAAAGAAAAGTGAACGACGAGGTCGTGGCCTCAACCAAGTTGTGAGAGACTGAGGAGCTTGGTCGCGGCGGAGGGCTCCGGCCACGAAGTGAGTTCGGCTCGAACAACCACCAAATGGGACTCCGAGAGGCTTCAACAGAGAACCATCACTATCCTACGGATGCAGATGGAGGAATAAGGAGGCACAGAGCAAACTAGGTCAAGACAGAAGTGGGGGAGAGTATTTATAGGAGCTCTCAGGTCTCGAGAAGAATTACACAATTCGAGGAAGATCCAGCTAAACTTAGGTAACCACGATGATCGTGGATCCCTAGCAAATAATTGATCATGTGAATCGAGGCAAAAGATGGTCGGACTCGGGCGAGAGAAAGCAGAGAAATTGGGTCTAGCGAGCAATTGTTCGGTTCGGAATTTGGAGAGGGAAGGTTGACCCGTGTCAACAGACCCAAGTTGATTAATTAGAAAAATCAAATTTATAAAAAAGAAAATCATTTCAAAATAGCTATTGATTTTAAAATAAAAAGTTATAAAAATGAAAATTGTCGGTTATTTTACAAGCTATTTGTAGTGATTTATATTAAATTTAATAATAATAATAATATAATAGTATATACTTTATATGTTAGTATGTATAGGTATACATATATATTATATACATATATTTTAATTTATTATTTTTACGAAAATACCTTAACTTTTGTATTTTATGTATTTACAAAATAATTTAAAGTGAATAAAAACATTTTTATTGGATTTTTACAAATTAATTATAGCAGTTAAATAAATAGAACTTTGTTAAATATACACATACTTGGGACTATTTTTACATTGAATAGTCGAATTTATTTTGTTTTATTTTATGTTTGATGAATTTAATTTAAATTTTATATAATTATTAGAAGTATTTACAAGAGTTTAAAGTACATTATATACAATTTATACACAAAAATAATTAAATTTATATATATACAAGTATAAGTATTGTACAATTGTACACAATTTACTTTTGCAATTATTTTTCTTATTTTAAAACACTTTTTTATCAAGAATTTTATAAAGGAAATGAATTAATTTGAGATCATTATATTGATAAATAAAATTAGGTCAAGATTATATACAAAATGAATAAGGAGTGACATATACACTGATTACATACATAATGAATATTAATAACTAAAGACCCTATCTCTCCCTACTTTATTCCTTATCAATCAGGTCAATAATTAACCTTCACTCTGGGTTCTTGTCAGTCTGTGCTTATCACATAATTACATCCTTATTTTCTTTTCATTCTTTTTATTTTATTCCTTATTCTTTTATTTTGGGTAAATAAGTGGTATTTACATAATATTAACAAGAGCATTCACAATGCTAATTTATTGGATTTAATATATATTTACAGTTAATCTGCATAGGGATTTCTACTAAAATAAAAAAGTAAAGGATGTGAATCATGGATTCATTAGGAAGCCAATCTCGTTTCACTTATGCATTCATTTTAGTTGCTTGGGACAAGCAATGTTTAAGTATATGGGGTTGATGAATCTATGGATCATGAGCGAGCCGTATCGTGGGAGATGGTAGTTACGGGAGAAAGACGAAGGGCAATGGTCATTGGATAAAGTGATCCAATAGCCCAAGTACGGGTGTGAAGGTGTGGTCCAGATGTGCCTGATGAGATTCGATCTAGGGGCTAGAAGAGGAGGTGTTGAGTTATTAAGGTGCAACTAGGTGGAAAGAGCGGATTGGGCCATGTGGCACAATCAAATAAATAAGAAATTAATAAATAAATTTAAATAAAAAAGAAATAGTAATAGGATGAATTAGAAAAGGTGTTGAACATGAAACATGTAGATCTCGATGAGATATACAACTTTCATGTAGAACTCGATGTGAGTTTGCATCATATTTAAATATTAAATTTTTTTGTATCTTTTAATGTATTAAAACACTTGTTATAATTCTTTTTTTATTTTTGTATTTTAAATTTATATAATATCAAAATATATGTATACAACACTTATCTAATTTTAATGGAATTTTTAATGATTTAGAAACTCAAAAAAATAAGAGCACAATAATCAATTATTTATATACACTAATTAGACTTAAATATAAATGGAGGCTAGTTTGTTGAAGTTAGTGAATTAGCGTTGATTATTGAATTGTTTAAGTTATAGGAATAATAAATAAATAATAAGTTGATAAGTCATGGATTTATCAACAGTTGATCAGAGTCAACTGCCACTACCTCCTGATTCACAGGCAACTAAAATACAAGTCATGCAAAAAATAGAAATAATTTGAAAAAAAAATAAAAAATGACTTTATTTTATAACTCTTAAAACATGAAAGTTGTTTCTTATTTTATGTACTATTTTTATATGATTTTTATTTATTTATATCAACATATTTATTATATGTTAAATTTTACATGTATAAATATAGGTATATATACCAATGTTTTGTGTATTTTGTTTTATGTATATATATATTAGATTTACAGTATTATTTATTATGTAATTACATATTTTTTTTTATTTTTGTTATTTTGTCGACATATGTAATTAATTACATGTATATATATATATATTACAACAACGTGATAACTATGTATTCTACTTCATTACTTATTTTGAATTTATTTTAAATGTCTTAGTTTATTTTTATATTTTTGATATGTGTTATATAAAATTTATAATTATTTAAAAATAGTAATGGAGTAAAAATGTAAAGAATTAAATAATAAAAAAATACAGATGCAGTTATTGGTACCCCAAAAAGTTGTCTTTTATATCTTGACTCCATTTTAAATGAAACTACATTTGATAAATAATTTAATTTGAAATACAATGGAGGTGAGTTTGATGAATTTTGAGTTCAAATGGAGGAGATATTGATCAATGAAGTTCTATTTGAAGTTTTTTCATATGTGTGTACCATGTGCATTATGCATGATTTTTATTGGCTATTTTTTTTATCTTTCTATACTTTATTATGTACATGTTTCATGTACAAAATATTTGAATTTTGATGTGTGAATAAGTGTGAATAAAATAGTGTAAAAATGAAATGTGTATATATATTGAATTGAACACTTAGTGTTTTGATGGCTCTGTGTTATTTTGCCCTTATCTCCCCCAACTTTATTCCTTATTCCACCTAGTCAATATTGACCTCGTCTTGGGGTTTACGGCCAGTCATTTTTTACAACACTTCCTTTATTTTTCTTTTCTTTTCTATATTGTTTTATTTTGGATATAAATATAAGTAGTTATGTATTATATATAGACAATAGTTGGTGTGTTAATTTGTACAAGTTAGATGTATTTACATTTATTTAACTAAGTATTTAAAGACAAAATATAGGAATAACTGTGAATGAACGGGTATTCATCAGTTACGTGATGGCACATGCTTTGGTAAGTAGTGGGGTGACGTTGGATTCAGAAAATTCGAACCACTAGATTGGACGGTACCTATAGATTTTATTATTCCACAAATCAAAGAAGGTTCAGGTCATTCTCACAAGAAACGATGATTGATCTCGAATCTTTGATAAAGCTCGAATGAATATCTGAACTCTGGTTTGGATACTGATGTAGTGGTGGTTGCGCTCGGATCTGTGGGATTCATCTCTGATCTCTATGGTATGATTGCTCGATCTGTGTTTGATCACCTCTTGGTGTTTCATGTGAGCCTGCAGGTGCATGAAGTTCAACTTCGAAGGTCCACTACCGACCTCCAAATTGAGTGTAGCTCACGAAGATTCTTTAAGATTCTCGATGCTACTCGAACTATAGTTGATGTGATTCAACCTCAGGGAAACACAGACCATTGTACTTGAATCTCTAGTGAAAAGCCAAGTTATGCATATGTGTTCCATCATATTCAGGCCCTGCTCTATCGTGCTATAGGTGTCTGATTTTCAGTGTGATGGTTTGTATCCCAGATCTTGCCCCTTGTGATGTTATATAGGTGCGAGTCTCATATCAGATTTGGAGATGATACACATGATTACGTCTTCACCTCCAGTTGTTTGTCGGTCTGCTCCAGGTCTCTCACATCGATATAATGAGGTCTTGACTTTGGTGTAGGCTCCAAAACCAGCAATGGAGACTATAACTCAAGCGTAAGGGCCATGTCCTAATCAAAAAGAGGAAGGACGAGCAGAAGGTCCTGATTATATGATGTATTAGAACCTTGATCTCTGATCACCGTGTTTGATAATAGATGAATAGAAGTGTGAGATAGAGTAGAAATATAGGAGATCTAAGGAAGATGATGAGCGGAAGTGAATAGATAATCAAAATTGATGAAATTGGTATGGATTTGCAGAGAAAATGAAAGAGAATTTAGCAGATAAGAAGGATACAGATTAATAGAAAGTAAGCTAACTAAATATAATTGGTAGAAGTTGCTTATGCGTTTTAAACTTCTAGCTCTCTCCTTGACCAACTGTAACAGAGAGGTTCCTTACAGTGGAGCAGCTTCTTCATGCTGCTAGAGATCTTGACGGGCTTCTACCCTCTCTCTTGATCAAAGTAGTTGAATCTATGTCACTGCTCTCGACTGGACCTCACAGAGGAGATGAAGAATCTAATGGCAGATGGTTCAAGGTTGAAGGAGGTGGTGGTGCTTTATATCAGATGTGGAGGTTAAAGAAGTTCCAAGTTCATTAAACCTAAAAGTAATTAGATTGCTAGAGGGAGTTGACATGGAAGAGGAAGATTCGAGGCCAAAAATGGTGGCTAGGTCATTGGGTGAACGAATGAAGAAGAGGAAGGAGAAGGGAGGAAGAGGAGGAAGAAAGAAGAAGAAAGGGGAAGGAAGAAGAAGGAGAGGGGGCAAGTCAACCTCTTTGAGATTCCAAATAGGGAGCTGCCACATGGCAACTGGCACGGCATGACAAACCAATAGAGACAAAAGAGATAAATTCACATAAAATAATTACTTACAAATTAATTAATAACGGTAAATGAATCCAAATAAATAAATGATATAAATAAAATTTATAAAATAATATGTTAAAAATAATTCAATTATTAATTTTAATAAAATAAATATTTTAATTTAAATAGTTAAATAATATAAATATGGATATTTTATAGTTGTACATTACCTATATATAATAGTTTATTGATTTGTAATGACTTATTTTAATAAATAAGTTATTTACGTTATATTGTATTAATTAAAAATATAAATTAGGGATTATATTTATATTTTAATTTTATTTTATGAATATTAATTAATAGTGACATAAATAGAAATATGTACGATATATGTACATTATACATATATAATAAGTATATGGGAAAAGGAGTATTCTCCCTTGGAGCATGTAACTTACAATCTCCTACTCTTTTTCCTTGGTATTTTTTATTTTTCTCAAATGAAACTTAGTGGAATTTGGATCACATTATATCATTATGGTGTCATTTAAAATTCGACTTAATTATAGACTTCTATCCCCTCCATCAACACTGTTAAATTTTAACGGTCTCAGAATTATTGAATTTGACCCCCTCTAGAAGGAAGTGCTAGGGACATATGTTTTAAAAGAAATTCAAAACACATATTATACTTATTATTCTAAGTAAATCCCCCTATGTTTCATTTCAGAAAACAATAGAAACAGGGGAAAAAAGGTGGGAGCATACTCTTATATGCTCCTAGGGAGCATACTTATTTAACCCTAAGTATATGTATATTTTATTATTTTGACATTTGGGATTTTTACTTATAATTTATATAATTATTATAAAAAATATAAATATAATATAAATCATGAGAAAAGTACAAAGAAGAAAATACATGGAAAGGATGTATAACTATACTTATAGCATAGTACCCCTAAAACCTGACTTTTGCATATTAACTCTGATTTTAGTGAAACCAATTTTATTTTAAAGATGAATTAATTTTAAACATAATGAAAGCGAGTTTGTGAATTTGGAGTTCATACAAATAGATGTTTATCTTTGAATTCCTATTTTACGTATTTTTGATATAAGTGTACCATGAGATCTATACATTAGATTATTTTTCTTATATTTTATAAATTAATATATATATTATAAATAATTTTGAAGAACATAATATTTTTATTTGAGGAATGTTAAATAAAATAGATGAATCTATTTACAAGGTGAATAATATGTATATGTACATTTAATGGTATATATTTTTTGATATTTTTATAGATTAAGATTCTTATCCCCCTTGCTTATTGATATCATACATCAAGTCAATATTGACATGGTCTAAGGATTAGGATCATTATGAATGTATTTACATATTTACATCCTTCTTTCTTTTATGTTCCTCTTTCTCTTATTTCTTATATATATATATATATGGGTAAAATGTAATGTTACTGGGGAGTAGCTAACTTGCTACTCCCACCTTTTTTCTTAATTTTTCCGTGGAAAAAACTCCCAGGGGGATTTAAATCACATATTGCCATGATGTCGCCATTCAAATTTTGTAGAAAACAGGTGAAAGAGCCGAGAATCCAAGGAGAGATCTTGTGGTCCACACAAGGCAGGACCAACAATCGCTATTATGACTGCTCATGAAGACATCAATTAAATCAACAATCAACCCATGGCAGATAATAGAACAATCAATTCAAAGTGGTTCAAAGTTTATTCTGAACTCTACCAATAAATGTTTATAGTGTGCAAGTATGTGTAGGGTGTCAAACATAGGGAAAAATATGGCGTGGCTGGTTTATTATTTATCTCTAAATAATAATTTATGTGTTGTATATATTAAGCTGCAAGTATTTACTTAGTGTTTCGTCTGTTTTTTAATTATTTAATTTTTTATTATATATTTTTAATTTTTAATTTCATGTTCTTTATAATATATATAAAGTATATATCTCTATATGTAATAAAATGTATAATATAGGGTGTATATATAATATATACAATACATATATATATTAGAAAATACAAATAAAGTAAGTCTTTTTTATTTAAAGGATTTAAAATTTATTTAGAGCATTCATAATAATTATTAATAATATAAACTATACATAACTATATATGTATATAAGTATAATATCGGGTATTCTATTTATAAATATAACTAAATATAGTGAAAATTAAAAATAATTTTTATTGTTTTTAATAATTTCCTCTATTTTTGGTAACTTTTTGGTGGTTTTTACTATTTTTTTATTTTTAAAATTCAAAATATCCTAAATCTAGGACCTATTTAAATAAGCCAAATTGTTTTGACATTTAGAAAATAATATGGGTTCAAAATTTCTCAAAACTAATTCGAATATATGGTAATAAATATGTAAAATTGTATAGGATAAAAACTATTTTGGGGTATTTTTGAAAACATTTTATAATTTTTTAGGTACCAAATGGTTTGTAATTTTTTTGGTTTTTCATTTATATTTTTTGTGATTTTTGATCTATAGGGATAAAATACAATAATAAATAGTAGAATTTTTTGTAATTTTTAGGAGGGTTTTATAATTTCTTTGTATTTTTAAGTCAAATAAGGAATAAAAAAAATCCTTTGGATTTTTAATAAATGGAAAATGCAAAAAATATGCTAAATCAAATACATGGCATGCATGAACATTTATCCCTATTTTGCATAATTCTTTGGAGCACAGCTACTATTATAAAAAATAGAAAAGCAAAAAAATAATACAAGCTAGTAGGGGTATATTTGCAATAAAAAATAATGAGGTGTAACATGCAAAATACCAAGAACTTTTCAATTGAAATTCATTTTTTTATACTAAACAAGAATAACAAAACTTGGAGGGGTATACAAGAAATTTTCCCAACTCATGTGGAGGTCAATGTGACCTGAGTCGGCAATGGACCTACTTGTAATATCTAAAAGTTATAGGAGATGTATTGCAATTTCTCCACAAAATTTAACAACACGTACTAACAAATTTAAATACTATTTAATAAATACAAAAAATAAGAGGGGTATATGCAATTCTACCCACTTAATCCCCTTTTATCGGGTTGTTGCTTGGAGGACACCTGACAAATCCCTCTGCTCTGGTCCTGCACAGGTGGTCTGCAAAAACACCTAACACCTTCGTCCTGGGCTCGATTCGATAAATCGTTCCTGGCGACGCCGATATCTCCTCCATGCACTTGTGGCTAAAAATGGTTCCTGGTGGTCTTCCGTGAGTGCAGGTAGAGTCCGATGAGGATCTGGAGGATGATAATGTTTTGGTTGCCTAGAGCTGGTATTTGGCTTTGATTCGAGGCACCAAGTGCTCCCTAATCTCCTGACCTATGTATTACACTTCATTAATTTTTTGAAATTATTTTAAATGTCGTAATTTATTTTTATATTTTCAATATGTGTTATATAATATTTATAATTATTTAAAATTATAAATGGAGTAAAAATATAATGAATTAAATAATAAAAAATACAGATGCAGTACATTGGTACCCCATAAAGCTGGCTTTTGTATCTTGACTCCATTTTAAATGAAACTATTTCATTAGATAAATAATTTAATTTGAAATATAATGGAGGTGAGCTTGATGAATTTTGAGTTCAACTGGAGGAGATATTGATCAATGAATTTCTATTTGAAGTTTTTTCATATGTGCGTACCATGTGCACTATGCATGATTTTCATTGGTTATTTTTTTTTCTATACATTATTGTGTACATGTTTCATGTACAAAATATTTGAGTTCTATGTGTGCATAAGTGTGAATCAAATAGTGTAAAAATGAAATGTGTATATAGATTGAATTGAACACTTAGGGTTTCGATAGTTCTGTGTTATTTTACCCATATCTTCCCCAACTTTATTCCTTATTCCACCCAGTCAATATTGACCTCGTCTTGGGGTTTAGGGCCAGTCAGTATTTAAAACACTTCCTTTATTTTTCTTTTCTTTTCTATATTCTTTTATTTTGGATATAAATATAAGTAGTTATGTATTATATATAGACAATAGTTAGTGTGTTAAATTGTACAAGTTAGATTTATTTACTTGTATTTAACTAGATATTTAAAGACAAATAAAGGAATAACTGTGAATGAATGGGTATTCATCAGTTACGTGATGATACATGCGCTGGTAAGTAGTAGGGTGATGTTGGATTCAGAGAATTCGATCCATTAGATTGGACGGTACCTGTAGATTTTATTATTCCACAAATCAAAGAAGGTTCAGGTCATTCTCACTAGCAACAATGCTTGATCTCGAATCATTGATAAAGCTCGAATGAATATCTGAACTCTGTTATGGATACTGATGCAGTGGTGGTTCCACTCGAATCTATTTTATTCATCTATGATCTCTATGGTATGAGTGCTCGATCAGTGTTTATTCACCTCTAGGTGTTTCATGTGTGTCTACAGGTTCGTGAAGTTCAACTTCGAAGGTTCACTGCCGACCTCCAAATTGAGTGTATCACCCGAAGATTCTTTAAGATTCTTGATGCTACTCGATCTCTAGCTGAAGCGATTCAATATCAGGTAAACACAAACCTTTGTACTTGGATATCTAGTGAAAATCCAAGTTATGCATATGTGTTCCATCATATCCAGGCCCTGCATATCGTGCTATAGGTGTCTGATTTACAGTGTAATGTCTTGTATACCAGATCTTGCCTCCTTGTGATGTTATATAGGTGCGAGTCTTATATCATATTTGAGATGATGCACGTGATTATGTCTTCATCTCCAGGTGATTGTTTGTCTACTCCAGGACACTCGCATCGATCTAAGGATGTCTCGACTTTGGTGTACGCTCCAAAACCTACAATGGAGACTATGACTCAAGCGTAAGGGCCATTTCCTAATCAAAAAGAGGAAGATGAGTAGAAGGTCCTGATGATGTGATGGATTGGAACCTTGATCTCTGATCACCATGAATGATAATATATGGATTGATGTGTGAGATAGAGTAGAAATAGAGGAGATCTAAAGAAGATGATGAGCGGAATTGAATAGATAATCAAAATCGATGAAATTGGTATGGTTTTGCAGAGAAAATGAAAGAGAATTAAGCAGATAATAAGGATACGGATTAATAGAAAGTAAACTAAGCAGATATAATATGTAGAAGTTGCTTATGGATTTAGAACTTTTAGCTCTTTCCATGACCAATGGTAATAGGAAGGCTCCTCACGGTGGAGCTGTTGCTTCATACTGCTAGAGATCTCGTCGGGCTTCTACCCTCTCTCTTGGTCAACGTAGTTGAAGCTATGTCACTACTCTCGACTAGAGCTCACAGAGGAGATGGAGATGCTAATGGAAGATGGTTCAAGGTTGACCAGCTTTATATCAGATGTGGAGGTTAAAGAAGTTCCAGGCTCATTAAACCTAGATGGAATTAGCTCACTAGAGGGAGTTGACATGGAAAAGGAAGCTTGGAGACCAAGAAAAGGTGGTTAGGTCATTGGGTGGGCGAATGAAGAAGAGGAAGGAGAACGGATGAAGAGGAGGAAGAAAGAAGAAGAAAGATGAAGGAAGAAGAAGAAGGAGAGGGGGCTAGTCAACCTCTTTGAGATGCCAAATAGGGAACTGCCATTTGGGAACTGACACTACATGACAAAATGAAAGAGACAAAAGAGATATGTTCACATAAAATAATTACTTAAAAATTAATTAATAATAGTAAATGAATCTAAATAAATAAATGATATAAATAAAATTTATAAATAAATTATTAAAAATAGTTCAATTATGAATTTTAATGAAATAAATATTTTAATTTAAATCATTAAATAATATAAATATGGTTAATTTATAGTTGTACATTACCTATATATAATAGTTTATTGGTTTTTAAAGACTTATTTTGATAAATAATTTGTTTACATTATATATTATTATTTTAATATATAAATTAGGGATTATAATTATATTTTAATTTTATTTTAATAATATTATTTAATAGCTAAATAAATAGAAATATTTATGATATATGTACATTATACATATATAATAAGTATATGGGAAAAGGAGTATGCTCCCTGGGAGCATGTAACTTACTTGCTCCCACTCTTTTTTCTTGGTATTTTTTATTTTCTGAAATGAAACTTAGTGGAATTTGGATCACATGTTATCATTACGGTCTCATTTCAAATTCGACTTAATTATATACTTCTATCCCCTCCATCAAGACTGTTAATTTGTAACGGTCTCGAAATTGCTGAATATTGCCCCCTCTAGATGTAAGTGTTAAGGACATTTATTTTAGAAGAAATTCATAACACATAATATACTTATTATTCTAAGTAAATCCCCATATGTTTCATTTCAGAAAACAAAAGACATAGGGGGAAATGGTTGGAGCATACTCTTATATGCTCCTTGGGAGCATACTAATTTAACCCTAAGTATATGTATATTTTATTATTTTAACTTTTTGGATTTTTGTATTTATTTTATATAATTATTATAAAAAATATAATTATAAATCATGATAAAAGTACAAAGAATAAAATACATGGAAAGAATGTATAACTATACATATAGCATAGAACCCCAAAAACCTGGCTTTTGCATGTTAACTCTGATTTTAATAAAACTACTTTTATTTTAAACATGATTTAATTTTAAACACAATGAAAGTGAGTTTGTGAATTTTGAGTTCATACAGAACATATATTTATCTTTGAATTCCCATTTTACGCATTTTTGTTCTGAGTGTACCATGAGATCTATACATTAGATTGATTTTCTTATGTTTTATAAATTAATATATTTTATTATAACTAATTTTGAAGAAGATAATATTTTTATTTGAGGTGATATGAATGATAAATAAAATAGATGAATCTATTTACAAGGTGAATAATGTGTATATGTACATTTAATGGTATATATTTTTTGATATTTTTATAGATTAAGATTCTTATTACCCAAGCATATAGATCATAGATCAAGTCATAAATGGGCAAGGTCTCAGGATTAGGATTATTATGTATGTATTTATGTATTTACATCCTTCTTTCTTTTATGTTCCTCTTTCTCTTTATTTTTATATGTATATATATGGGTAAAATGTAATGTTACCCGAGAGTAGCTAACTTGTTACTCCCACCTTTTTTTTTAATTTTTTCAAAGGAAAAAACTCCCAGGGGGAGTTAAATCACATATTGTCATGATGTTGCCATTCAAATTTCATAAAAAATCATGTGAAAGAATCGAGATTCCAAGGAGAGATCTTGTAGTCCACACAAGGCCGGACCAACAGTCGCTGTTATGACTACTCACAAAGACATCAATTAAATCAACAATCAACCCATAACAGATAATAGAACAATCAATTCAAAGTGGATCAAAGTTTATTCTGAACCCTACTAATAAATGTTAATAGTGTGCAAGTATGTGTAGGGTATCGAATATAGGGAACAATGGGGTGTAGCTGGTTTATTTTTTATATCTAAATAATAATGTATTCGTTATATATATTACGCTGCAAGTATTTACATAATGTTTTGTCGGTTTTTTAAATTATTTAATTTTTTATTGTATATTTTTTTTAAATTTTTTAGTTTTTTTTCTTTTTATATTTTTTCTGATTTTTTATTTCTTTTTCTTTTTAATATATAATAAGTATATATCACTATATGTCATAATATGTATAATATAGGGAGTATATATAATATATTTAATATATATCTAAGTCAGAAAATACAAATAAAGTAAGTCTTTTTTATTTTTTAAAGGATTTAAAATTTATTTAGATTATTTATAATAATTACTAATAATATAAACTATACATAACTATATATATGTATATAAGTATAACATAGGGTTTTCTATTTATAAATATAACTAAATATAGTCAATATTAAAAATATTTTTTTGTTCTTTAATATTATCCTTTTTTTGGTAATTTTTGGGTCATTTTTACTAATTTGTTGTACTTTTGAAATTCAAAATATCCCAAATCGTAGACTTATTTAAATAGGCAGAATAGTTTTGACATTTAAAAATATAAAATGGGTCTAAAATTTCTCAAAAGTAATTCAAATATATAGTAATAAATATGTATAATAATATAGGATAGAAAACTATTTTTGGGGTTTTTTAAAATGATTTTTATTTTTTTTGGTACGAAATGGTTTGTGATTTTTTTTTGGTTTTTCATTTTTATTTTTTTGTGATTTTTGATCTGTAGTGATAGAATACAATAATAAATAGTAGATTTTTTTGTAATTTTAGAAAGGTTTTATATTTTGTTTGTAGTTTTAAGTCAAATAAAGAATAACAAAAACTCCTTTGGATTTTTAATAAATGGAAAATACAAGAAATTGCTAAATGGAATATATGGTGTGCATGAACATTAAATCAAATATTTATCCATATTTTGCATAAATTTTTTGTGCATGGCAACTATTATAAAAAAAAGAAAGCAAAAAAAATGCAAACTACCAGTGGTATATTTGTAATAAAATAAATGTGAGGTGTAACATACAAAATACCCAAAACTTTTCAACTTAAATTCATTTTTTTTATACTAAACAGGAATAACAAAACTTGGAGGGGTATACAAGAAATTTTCCCAACACATATGGGGGGCCATGTGAGTTGAGCTGGCGATGGACCTACTTGTAATATCTAAAAGTTATAGGGGTTGCATTGCAATTTCTCCACAAAATTTAACACGTAATCACAAATTTAAATACTATTTAATAAATACAAAAAAGTAGAGAGGTATATGCAATTTTACCCACTTAATACCCTTTTATCAGGTTGTTGCTTGTAGGACACCTGGCAAATCGCCCTGCTCTTGTCCTGCACAGGTGGTCTGCATGAATGCCTAACAACTTCGTCCTGGGCTCGATTCGATCGATCATTTCCGGTGACTCCGACATCTCCTCCATGCATTAGTAGCTACAAATGGTTCCTGGTGGTCTTCCGTCAGTGCAGGTAGAGTCCGATGAGCATCTGGAGGATGATAACGTTTTGGTTGCTTGGAGTTGGTATTTGGCTTTGATTCGAGGCACCAAGTGTTACCTAATCTCCTGACCTATGTATTATACTTCATTACTTTTTTTGAATTTATTTTAAATGTCTTAATTTATTTTTATATTAATAATATGTGATATAATATTATAATTATTTAAAAAAATAAATGGAGAAAAAAATTAAATAATAAAAAATGCATATGCAGTACATTGGTACCCCAAAAAGCTAGCTTTTGTATCTTGACTCCATTTAAATGAAACTATTTCATTAGATAAATAATTTAATTTGAAATATAATGTAGGTGAGTTTGATGAATTTTGAGTTCAAATGGAGGAGATATTGATCAATGAAGTTCTATTTGAAGTTTTTCATATGTTTGTACCATGTGCACTATGCATGATTTTTATTAGCTATTTTTTTATTTTTCTATACATTATTGTGTACATGTTTCGTGTACAAAATATTTGAATTTGATGTGTGCATAAGTGGGAATAAAATAGTGTAAAAATGAAATGTGTATATACAATGAATTGAACACATAGGGTTTCGATGGTTCTGTGTTATTTTGCCCTTATCTCCCCCAACTTTATCCCTTATTCCACATAGTCAATATTGACCTTGTCTTGGGGTTTAGAGCCAATAAGTATTTACAACACTTCATTTATTTTTCTTTTCTTTTCAATATTCTTTTATTTTGGATATAAATATAAGTAGTTATGTATTATATATAGACAATAGTTAATGTGTTAATTTGTACAAGTTAGAGGTACTTCCATGTATTTAACATGGTATTTAAAGATAAAATAAAGAAATAAATGTGAATGAACGGGTATTCATCAGTTACGTGATGGCACATGCGTTGGTAAGTAGTAGGGCGACGTTGGATTCAAAGAATCTGAACCATTAGATTGGACGGTACCTATAGATTTTATTATTCCACAAATCAGTGAAGGTTCAGATCATTCTCACAAGAAACAATGCCTAATCTCGAATCTTTGATAAAGCTCGAATGAATATATTATCTCTGGTTTGGATACTGATGTTGTGGTGGTTCCGCTCGGATCTGTGGGATTCATCTCTAAACTATTAGGTATGATTGCTCGATCT
This sequence comes from Ottelia alismoides, assembly GCA_037367405.1. Lineage (NCBI taxonomy): Eukaryota > Viridiplantae > Streptophyta > Magnoliopsida > Alismatales > Hydrocharitaceae > Ottelia > Ottelia alismoides. The sequence continues at coordinate 1,647,271 of JAZKJV010003948.1, read as the reverse complement.
ATGTTTGTTCACCTCTAGGTGTTATGTGTGTCTGCAGGTGCGTGAAGTTCAACTTCGAAGGTCGACTACATACCTCCAAATTGAGTGTAGCTACCGAAGATTCTTTAAGATTCTCGATGCTACTCGATCTCTAGCTGATGCGATTCAACCTCAGGGAAACATAGACTTTTGTACTTGGATCTCTAGTGAAAATCCAAGTTATGCAGATGTGTTCCATCATATCCAGGCCATGCTCTATCGTGCTATAGGTGTCTGATTTCCAGTGTGATGATTATATACCAGATCTTGCCTCCATGTGATGTTATATAGGTACGAGTCTCATATCAGATTTGGCGACGATGCAAGGTCTCGACTTTGGTGCAGGCTCCAAAACCTGCAATGGCGACTATGACTCAAGCGTAAGGGCCCTGTCCTAATCGAAAAGAGGAAGGATGATCAGAAGGTTCTGATGATGTGATGGATTGGAACCTTGATCTTTGATCACTGTGTGTGCTAATAGATGAATAGATGTGTGAGATAGAGTAGAAATAGAGGATATCAAAGGAAGATGATGAGCGTAAGTGAATAGATAGTCATAATCGATGAAATTTGTATAGATTTGCAGAGAAAATGAAAGATAATTTAGCAGATAAGGTGGATGTGGATTGTAAAAAGTAAACTAACCAGATATAATACGTAGAATTTGCTTATGGGTTTGGAACTTCTAGATCTTGCCTTTACCAACGGTAACAGGGAGGCTCCTCATGGTGGAGTAGCTGCTTCATGCCGCTAGAGATCTCGTCGGGCTTCTACCTTCTCTCTTGCTTAACGTAGTTGAAGCTATGTCATTGCTCTCAACTGGAGCAACAAAGGAGATGGAGATGCTAATGGAATATGGTTCAAGGTTGAAGGAGGTGGTGGTGCTTTCTATCAGATGTGGAGGTTAAAGAAGTTTCGGGTTCATCAAACCTAGATGGAAATAGGTCGCTAGAGGGAGTTGATATGGAAGAGGAAGCTTGGAGGCCAAGAAAAGGTGGTTAGGTCATTGGGTGAACAAATGAAGAAGAGGAGGGAGAATGGAGGAAGAGGAGGAAGAAAGAAGAAGAAAGGGAAAGGAAGAAGAAGAAGGAGAGGGGGCTAGTCAACCTCTTTGAGATACCAAATAGGGAGCTGCCACATGGCAACTTGCACTACATGACAAAACGAATGAGACAAAAGAGATATATTCACATAAAATAATTACTTATAAATTAATTAATAATAGTAAATGAATCTAATAAATAAATGATATAAATAAAACTTATAAATAATTTATTAAATATAATTCAATTATGAATTTTAATAAAATAAATATTTTTATTTAAATAGTTAAATAATATAAATATGGATAATTTATAGTTGCACATTACGTATATATAATAGTTTATTGATTTTTAATGACTTATTATGATAAATAAGTTGTTTACATTATATTTTATTAATTTAATATAAAATTTGGGATTATAATTATATTTTGATTTTACTCTAATAATATTATTTAATAGTTAAATAAATAGAAATATGTATGATATATGTACATTAGACATATATAATAAGTATATGGGAAAAGGAGTATGCTCCTTGGGAGCATGTAACTTACATGCTCCCACTTTTTTTTCTTGGTATTTTTTTATATTTCTAAAATGAAACTTAGTGGAATTAGCATCACATTATATCATTATGGTGTCATTTAAAATTCGACTTAATTATAGACTTCTATCGCCTCCATCACGATTGTTAAATTATAATGGCCTCAGAATTGCTGAATTTGTCCCCCTCTAGATAGAAGGGTTAGGACATCTGCTTTAGAAGAAATTCAAAACATATATTATACTTATTATTCTAAGTTAATGCCCCTTTGTTTCATTTCAGAAAACAAAAGAAATAGGGAAAAAGGTGGCAGCATACTCTTATATGCTCGTAGGGAGCATAATCATTTAACCCTAAGTATATGTATATTTTATTATTTTGACTTTTGGGATTTTTATTTATATTTTATATAATTATTATAAAAAAATAAATATAAATCATGATAAAAGTACAAAGAATATAATACATGGAATGAATGTATAACTATACTTATAGCATAGTACCCCAAAAATCCGACTTTTGCATATTAACTCTTATTTTAATGAAACTGCTTTTATTTTAAAGATTATAATTTTAAACACAATGGAAGAGAGTTTGTGAATTTTGATTTCATACAGAATCGATATTGATTTTCGAATTCCTATTTTATGCATTTTTGTTCTAAGTGTACAATGAGATCTATCCATTAGATTATTTTTCTTAAATTTTATAAATTTATATATTATTATAAATAATTTTAAAGAATATAATATTTTTGTTTGAGGTGATGTGAATGATAAATAAAATAGATGAATTAATTTACAAGGTGAATAATGTGTATATGTACATTAATTGGTTCATATTTTTTGATATTTTTATAGATTGAGATTCTTATCCTTCTCCCCTACTTATTGATATCATAGATCAAGTCAATATTGACATGGTCTAAGGATTAGGATTGTTATGTATGTATTTACATATCTACATCCTTCTTTCTTTTATGTTGCTCTTTCTCTTTATTCTTATATATATATATACAAGAATAAAATGTAATGTTACGGGGGAGTAGCTAGCTTGCTACTCCCACCTTTTTTCTTAACATTTCCATGGAAAAAACTCCCAGGGGGATTTAAATCACATATTGTCATGATGTTTCCATTCAAGTTTCGTAAAAAACAGGTGAAAGAGATGAGAATCCAAGGAGAGATCTTGTGGTCCACACAAGGGAAGACCAACAGTCGCTGTTATGACTGCTCACAAAGACATCAATTAAATCAACAATCAACCCATAACATATAATAGAACAATCAATTCAAAATGGATCAAAGCTTATTCTGAACCCTACTAATAAATGTTTATTGTGTGCAAGTATGTGTAGGGTGTCGAACAGAGGGAACAATGGGGTGTAGCTGGTTTATTATTTATCTATAAATAATAATGTATGCGTTGTATATATTATGCTGCACGTATTTACTTAGTGTTTTATCGGTTTTTAATTATATAATTTTTTATTATATATATTTTCTAATTACTAGTTTTGTAGTTTTTATTTTATTTTTATATTTTTCTGATTTTCAATTTCTTTTTCTTTTTAATATATAATAAGTATATATCACTATATGTGATAATATGCATAATATAGAGTGTATATAAAATATATAAATTATAAAATACAACTAAAGTAGGCCTTTTTTATTTTTTAAATGATTTAAAATTTATTTAAAGTATTTATAATAATTTCTAATTATATAAACTAGACATTACTATATATATATGTATATAATTATAATAAAGGGTATTCTATCTATACATATAACTAAATATAGTCAAAATTAAAAAAAAATTTTATTTTTGATATTTTCCTCTATTTTTGTAATTCTTTGTGGTTTCTACTAATTTGTTATATTTTTTAAATTCAAAATATCCCAAATCTAAGACCAATTTAAATAGGCTGAATTGTTTTGACATTTAAAAATATAAAATGGGTCCAAAATTTCTCAAAACTAATTCGAATATATATTAATAAATATGTATAATAATATAGGATAGAAAACTATTTTTGGGGATTTAAAAAAAATTAGGTACGAAATTGTTTGTGATTTTTTTGGTTTTTCATTTATATTTTTTTTGTGATTTTTGAACTATAGACATAAAATAAAATAATAATAGTAGATTTTTTAAATTTTTCGGATTGTTTTATAATTTATTGTATTTTTAAGTTAAATAGGGAATATAAAAGCTCTTTGGATTTTTAATAAATGGAAAATGCAAAAAATATGATAAATGGAATATATGGCATGCATGAATATTAAATCAAACATTTATCCCTATTTTGCATATTTTTTTGGAGCACGGCAACTATTATAAAAAAAATTGAAAAGCAAAAAAATAATACAAGCTAGTAGGGGTATATTAGTGATAAAAAATAAATGTGAGGTGTAACATGCAAAATACCCACAAATTTTCGACAGAAATTCAAATATTCAATACTAAACAAAAATAATAAAACTTGGTGGGGTATACAAGAAATTTTCCCAACTCATGTAGGGGGGCATGTCAGTTGAGTTGGCGATGGACCTACTTGTAATATCCAAAAGTTACAGGGGTTGTATTGCAATTTCTCCACAAAATTTAACATGTAATAACAATTTTAAATAATATTTAATAAATACAAAAAAAGTATACCGGGCATATGCAATTTTACCCACTTAATCCTCTTTTATTGGGTTGTTGCTTGGAGGACATCTGGCAAATCCCTCAGCTTTGGTCCTACACAGGTGGTCTGCAAGAACGTCTAACAACTTCAGCCTGGGCTCGATTCGATCGATCATTCCCGGCGACTCTGACATCTCCTCTATGCACTAGTGGCTACTAATGGTTCTTGGTGGTCTTCCGTGAGTGCAGGTAGAGTCCGATGAGGATCTGGAGGACGATAACGTTTTGGTTGCTTGGAGCTGGTATTTGGCTTTGATTCGAGGCACCAAGTGTTCCCTAATTTCCTGACCTACACCAAAAAACTATACGGCTTACTTCGAGTCACCACGACCAAGCATTGAAGTTGCTAGCAATGAAATGGGTGGAATGGCAAAGAGCTTCAGCGAGAGCTAAAGAAAGGAGCCTTATTCCCAGATCCATGATGGATCTCGGTTGGAAAGTCAATGCAAACCATGGAGAATACGTAGGGGTATGATATGTGATGAAAAGGAGCAGAAGAATGGTCGAATCATGATGGATTTGGTCTGGAGGTCAAGCTCCACATCAAAAAGGGGGATTTTAAAATTAACCAAATGTAACAACTAAAAAGTGAAATTAAAGCTTGGAAATAAAACCTAAGACATAAAATTGCCTAAACTTGTGGGAAAAGGGACATAAAATTACCTCAATTCAACTGGTAGTTGAAGAAGAAGAACCGTTGACGACATCACCGGTGATGGCTGGATCTGGCTCCGGCGAGGATCCTCTTTGTTGCAAAATATTGGAATTGGGCTATTATCACCACATGGAGGCCTCCGAGGCATTATGAGGGGCTAAAAGCGATGCTAGGAGGGATTAAGCGGCAAAATGGTGATGAAGGGGGGAGATTTATAGGAGAGGGAATGGTGAGTTACGAGGAGAGCTGATGTGCAAGGGAGAGGGGTTAGTGAGCAGGGTATGGTCACCAAAGGTCACTGTATGTGAGTTGTATATGAGTGGAAGGATCGAGGCAAGGGGAGGCATGGAATTGGCATGAAAAAATGAAGAAAAAAAGTGGAGGAATGATGTCTCTAAATGGGGCGGTGAAGGGGTAGGACAGTTGACTAGAGTCAACAGAAGCTGCAATCTAGTTGATCCACATGGACTAACCAGATAAATCCATACCAAACAATATTTATAAAATAAATAAAAAATAAAAAATGAAGTAATATTTTATGGTAAAACATAAAAAATGTTTCTAATTTTATGTAGTATTTAATTCCTATTTTTATTTATTTTTACAAGGCTACTTATTATAGGTTAATATAAATATAGGTAAACATACTTCTATTATGTATATTTTAATTTCAAATTTGTATTTTATATTTTATTATTGTATACACGTTTTTTTGCATATTTTTAATTTATTTAATAAATATTTAGATATTTTTGTTGTATTTTTTCTGAATTGTTTTACATACCTAATTAATTAATGACATATTCTTTATAGGTATGTATAGTTATATTTCGACTTTACATTGAAGTACTTTATTTATTTATTTATTTAATGGTTTTGCTTTAGTTTAATTATGTACAATAGTTATAAATAATATTTACAACTTTATAAAAATAAAAAAAAGTAAAAAATATAAAGAATATTTATATTTATTGAATATTTTTATAAAGGTATACTACACAATGGGTGCCTAAAACCTAACTTCTGCTTCTTAACTCCAAATTGAATGAAACCATCTTCATTCAATAGCTTATTTAATTTTATGAACAATAAAGATGAGTTTTGTCAATTTTGAATTTGTATGGAGAAGATATGGGTCTGCAAAGTTTTCTTTGCGGCTTTTTATTTTGTGTGTCCCAGGCACACCGTGCATTATTTTTCGGTGATATATATTTCGTATTTTTCGTTGTATTTTTATATACAATATTCTTGTTATGAGTTTTATTAATTTGGGTCTAAAAATAATAAATTAAATTATGTCCCAAAATGAAATTTTTAGGGAAAATAAATTAGGCTTTTGTGTATATTTCCTGTACAGATTATCTTCCCTATCCCCCCCTACTTTATTCCTTATTGATCAAGTCATCTTGATGACTGGGTGTAGCAGTCCAGGGTCACTTATTGTCTTTTACATTTCATTATTTTTCTTTTATTTTCTTTTCTTTTCTTTCCTTTATTCTCTTATTTTGGAATTAAATACAATATTTACATAGTATTTTGTACAATTTATTAAGTGCTTATTTTGGTAAATTAATGATACACAAATGCATTTAGCTAGGGAATTATTGCCAAAATGAAAGAATAAAGGTGATGAAATGAGTATTCATCACCCATCTATACTTGCCTTTGTTAGTTCCTAACAAACACTTATGCAATAAGTGTAGAGAAGAAAATAAAGAAAAGAAAAAGAAAGAAATTGCATTGATTTTTACTTTTGAACTTATCCTCACAAAATCAATGTTTGGAGCTCAGTCGGACCTTTGGATTTCTAGTTATCATAACCTTGTTTATAAAACTGGATTTGAAACACAAAAGCCTCTATGAACCACAAAACTCTGCCTAAGTCTCCTAAAAAGCTAGGTTAGAATAAGTCTATGTCATACGCAGTCCCTTATGACTATGAGTCTATCTTGTACAGTGTGTGTGTGTGTGATATATAGCTCCTATCAGCTGAAGAGGTAAAAGTCGGGCTTATCCAACATGAAGACCCTAATTCCCCAATCTAATGACTCATTCTTCGAGAAGCGGAGTCACCCTTCTAAGATCATGTGCAACCGGCTCTAGAAAAGAAGGTGGAGAAAAGAATGGATGGTAACCAGTGTAACTACATATCTTAGGATGCTTGACCAATGTAGCCAAGTCATCTGGTTGTAGGCTCACATGTATCTTTTACTTTGAAGCTCAGGCTTGCTTATTTACTATATTCATACTCCGATAGAAATTGATTTTTCCTTGATTTTTTCCTGTCTATTTTTTTAGAGTATTTGATTTTGCATTTTTAAATAGTATATACAACAACATATACATATGGACTTTTCGTTTTGAGGCAGTAGTCTATCCCTCTTTTGAAGCATTATTGCAACCCATAGCATCCTGTCATTATACCCCATGGCTACAGGATCGGGTTGGGGCACAATTGCCATATAATTGTGACTTCGTATATTTCCATTCGCTTGTGTCTCATGCCAGAAAATCTAGCCATCTGCCACTTCAACTGAGTTGAGCAAAGTGTAAGGTACAAGTGTGCAAATTATGTCATTGTCGATATGAGTCATGTGTGTGTTCTGAAATATTCTACTTAGGAATTCATGATGACACTGAACTTAGTTTTGTTGTCTCAAAGAAATAAGTCTAATAGACCTGAAGTACCTCAATTCCATTTCCTATAAGGTTCATGTGATTAAGTAGATTAAGTTCCAACCAAGCTCCAATCTTCGGATTTTATTTAGACTATAGTTCAATTGTCATTATCAATCCGACAAATGCAAATGTTATATATAATGCAAGAAAAATATTTATTTGAAGCAATTTTTTGTTGTTGAACTTTTTATTTAATTTTAAATTTTTTTTGCAAATTTTTGTGCAATTTTTTTGAAAATATTTTGCACATTTTTATAGTTTTTTATTTTGCAAATTTTTAGGAATTTTTAAAAAATAGAAGAGTTAGTGACTTAATAATGTGCAGATATTTACATGGAGTGGATCTTCTTAGTACAAGAATTTAGTTGAAGAATTTATACCTAGAATTAAATCAGTTATTGTTTACAGATTTATATATATATATATATAGTTTGTAAGGATTTTTTAGTTGCTTAAATTTTGTACAAGATTCTCAAAATAATTTGAAAACATTTTAACAAACATTTTGAAAACTTTATTTTGAAAATAATTTTATAAATAATTTTAAAAACATTTACAAAAATTTGAAAACTTTATTTTGGAAATAATTTGATAATAATTTTACAAACATTTACAAAAAATTGAAAATCATTTTGCAAAGATTTTTCAAACAGTATGTATATATTTTCCAAAGCACTTTTTGCAAACATTTTCCAAACCATTTCAAATAGAATTTCAAACATTTTATTGAAATAAATAAAAGGAATTTTTACAAACAAAAAATTTTTCACTGGATTGAAAATATTTTGCAAAAAGTTTTCCAAATAGTGTAAACAGATTTTTTTAAGAATTTTCCAACCAATTTTTAAATCATTTTACAAAACATATTGAACCAGATTTATTAATTGGTATATACAAAGATCTTTAAAGAATTTTATAAATATTTTTACCTTTTTATTTTTTACAATTGATCAATCATATAATCATATAGTATTTTAGCCAAATAATTGAAAAATATGAAAGTATGAGTTATTGCTAAAGTATATACAATGTATATACGACCCCCCATACATAGTTTGAGCTATGTTGTCATAGATTAAAGAGAAAATAAGAAGACATAACTCGTACTGGGTATAAAAGAGCCTATACTACACCAACGAAAGAATAAAGAATGAGAAGTCAACCGCCCCCACTATACTTTGTGTAAGTGATCTGTAAGTATAGACAGGAATATCAGCAAGAGAGGAGACATGCAAAGTGATCACTAAACCAATAAAAGAAAAAATACATTGGGGGAATGTACACATCACTCCCCCTACTTAGGGTAAAGAAACCATAAGTAGATGCAACGACAAGAGTGAGAAAATAGAACCGAGAAAGAACACTTGACCCATCCACACCCCCCCCACTTAGGATAAAGTACATCCTAAGCAAGGCTAACATTTGGATCGAGGTGGACGAGGGAAATGGTAGATGGGAGGAAAGAAATGAAAGCAGATATACAAAGTGGTGGCTATATAATGATCAAGAAGGTATACCTTTTTGCACAATCACTAAGGAATGGATCTTACAAGATGGAAGTAGATACCGGGGTCATAATCTAATAGAGCCCAGTTAGGATCGACATGGAATAGATCCTCAGTGATGTTAATAAAGAAAGGCACGAAGTCATCGATGGAAGTAGTGTTGTCAGTTTCGGCCGAGAAAGTCTCTCCTAAATCTGCCCCCTACACTAACATGTATATGGTGTAAATCTTGCGGATCTCATCAACACATCGCTACACATAGGAAATGGGAACTCCAAGGTCAATGCTTTCTGATTCTTCCTCCCTGAAGAGTAATTCTCGGGTCTCAATATCATTCATGATGAAGCAAACTTCTCTGATATATACAACTAGTCCTCGGGGTCGGCTGACACAGGTATACTCTCATTAGATGTGGGTTCCTAGCTAGTAGTGGGTGCAGTGATCTTTTCAATTTAAATGCTCACGTTGTTAGAATGAAAGTGTATCTCTCCAGATCCATAATCAATAACAACTCTTGCAATGGTGAGAAAGGGTCGTCCCTATATGATTGGAGTGTGCTCCACAATGGTGGAGGTCTCCATGGGCAATACAACAAAGTCTACAATGAAGCTCATACTATTGATCTAAATGAAGGCATTTTCAAGAATACCCTTCAGCCTCTTTATTGATCCATCAACGAATTGACAAATCATCGTAAAATTCCTGAGAGGCCCCAAATTGAGTGGTTGTATGAGTGAGAAGAGTATTATATTAATAGATGCACCATCGTCAAGGAGAGTGTCATCATAATGGTGGTTAGCAATGACACATCTCACGAGGGGTGTACTAGTGTCCCCTTTCCTAGTAGGCAGATGGTGGGTGATGGTATGGGCAGTGGCCATGTTGATAAGGTGTCCCTTGGTTCTGTGTTGTCTCTTTCTTTTCTTGGGTGTGGGTGCAGACATTTGGTTCATGGACTTTCGAAGTGGGTCTCAAATAATATACTGAATAGCCGACACCACTTATGGGTTGGTCAACATTTTTTTACGATTTTCTATCTCTTCCATACTATAAAAGAGATTTTTTCGTCATCTACACAAGGATGACTAAGAGCAGTCTATACAATGTCATCCTTGGGGTGAAAGAGGCGGGAACTGTGGTGAATGTTTGTGTGGCAAGAAATTTTGATGGGTGTCGTGTCCTCACAAACTATCACGTCTAGGTATCTCCCATTATTATTTTTTTGTATTTTTATTTTTCTCATTTTTTTGTTTTAGGCGATTGCAAGATCTCATGTGTGTCCTCTATTGAATACATGGTTCCAGAGGGTGAAGCGACAGTGTGGATCTTATTTATACTAATGAGGTCATATGTCATCTTTTTCATTTGTTCCACTACTAGGGTCATGTACTCAAGAGTGGTGTACTAGAGAGGTGACTCAAACAGCTCAGTATCAGGTGTGTGAGATGGTGGGTATGGTGATGGTGGTGGTGGGTAGTAAAAATCTGATGCTTGAAACTGTAGATGCGATGGATATATACAAAAAGAAAAATCAAGAGTAAAGTCCTCCTAATAAAATGGAGGTGGACTGGCTAGAGAAAAAGAAGGATCCACGAAGTCCGGATTAAAATAACTCTAGTTTTCCATCTCAGGAACAAAAGATAGGGATCGAGAGATCACAATAGTCAAGAAAAGATATGCAAGAAAAAGTGCAAATACACAGAGTAGATCGAGTGTGCACATAATCACAAATAAAAAAACCCATCAATTCACCAACTCAACATAGTGAAGACCGTGAAAGTTCTATATTTTATCTTATCAATTTTAAAGTTAGGTGAAAATATTGTTATTTACAAGCTCATAGATGTAATCACCTAGAGTGGTTGTGTTTTAGTCGATGTAGCACACATACTAAAACACTTGGACTACTTCATATATAGTCAGAGGCAGGTGCTTCCCACAATAACAGGGCCCAAGAGCCTACCCAAGAGCCCAAGCGCTTAAAGCACAAGTCTAGAGATCAAGGCTTTATTCCTTAAGTGTGGGTGCCTTTCTCGGTCTGGAAAGTACCTATGAATGATTAGGGGGTTTATGAACCCAAAATAATGATGTCCATTAAGAATTTTAATTAAGGTTAAAGTTTTATTAGCAATCCCCTAGTTTTAATTTTTGGGTTTTTAATTTTTTTGAGCAGTTTCAATAAAATGGACCTATCAATTTTTTATTTCCTTTTGAACCTAAGTGATATAAAATAGAGGGAGATAGAGGAAAAAGTCATACAAGTGGATACTAGGGTGGAAATCTCGCCACGTATCAAATGATGCATGCAAAGTAAGAGGGCTTACAATGCTCTTTCAGATCTCTCCATGCGGGATATAAGACAGAAATTTAAATATCTATCCTATATGCACGATATGAAAATGATAAAAGCGCCCTAAACATGAATTGATATTATTCGTGAAGAACCAAATTCTAACTACTCAAAATAGAACCTAAATGTCCGATCTTGAAGACTCTTCGATGCCCACCACAGCAGGTCCTGCTAGTAATGTATATAGCCTCTCATGGTGCAAGGTTCCAAATTTAAGAAATCAATAGTTATATTTGACTAATTCTAAGCGTATATCACTTTAGGTGCATGCTTCTCATTAGGTTCGGACCTAGCTACCTAGTCAAGCAACCCTAATGTCAAAGGGTTCAATCACAAAAAATAAAATAAAATAAGGCGGAAAACTCAAATTATATGAAATATAATAAAATAAAGGAGAAGAAAATAACGAGAAAACTGACCAGGCCCCCAAGTGAACTTACACCCAGGAAATTGACCACGTGAAGTTAAGTGTCCAACTATATTGAATTGTTACAAATTAATGTACAAAAATAAAATAAAAATACTCTCCCACAAAATAAAATAAAATAATATGATGTTTGCTCTTCACTTCTCTCTATGTCTCTCTCTCCTCTCTCCAATTGACCTACGCATAAAAGGCTAATCTCCTCACGAGTTAGGTGCGTCAACCTCATAAGAAGTAGCTGTCGCCATGTAGTCTCTCACAAGAAAGTCAACAAAGATAAGATGGGCTAGAAATAGATAAACAATTATCAAAAAAATGTGAGCAGAAAGTAAAAGAGGAATAATGTGCAAATATGTACAACTAGGCTACACTATTTGTTGCTCCCCGGAAACGACACCATTTGAAAGTGCCGAGAATCCAAGGAGCCATTTTGTGGTCCACACAAGGCGGGAGCTACAATCGCTGTTGTGACTGTTCACGAAGACCTCAATTAAATCAACAATCAACCCACAACAGATAATAGAACAATCAATGCAAAGTGGATCAAAATATTATTATAAACTCTACTAATAAATGTATACAGTATGCAAGTATGTGTAAGGTGTTGAACATAGGGTACAATGGGGTGTAGCGGGTTTATTATTTATCTCTAAATAATAATGTATGTGTTATAATTGCACAATATTTACTTAATTATTTTGTGAGTTTTTAAATTATTGATTTTTTATTATAATGTTTTAAATTTTTGTTTTTAATTTTTATTTTTATTTTATATTTTTTTGATTTTTGATTTTTTTCTTTTTTATTTTTAATAAGTATATATATCATTATATATGTAATAATATGTAAATATAGGACATATGTAATACATATAATAAATAAATTAGAAATACAAATAAAAACAGTCGTTTTTATTTTTAAAGGATTTAAAATATATCTAGGGTATTTATAATAATTACTAATAATATAAACTATATATAACTATATATATGTATATATGTATAATATAGGGTATTCTATTTATAAATATAGTAAAATTTACATAATAAATTATTTTTTGTTTTTGTATTTTCCTCTATTTTTTGTGACTTGTTTTGTGATTTTTACTATTTTTTATATTTTTGAAATTCAAAATGTCCTAAATAGGAACTATTTAAATAGGTTGCAATGTTTTGAGATCTAAAACATAAAATGGATCCAAAATTTCTCAAAACTAAATTGAATATATAGTAATAAGTATGTATAAAAATATAAGACATAAAATTATTTTTTGAGGATTTTTGAAAATATTTTATATTTTTTAGGGTTAGAAAGCGTTTGTGATTTTTTTGATTTCTCTTTTGTATTTTTTGCGATCTTTGGTCTAGAGTGATAAAATACAATAATAAAAAATAACAATTCTTTGGAACGTTTTATAATTTTTTATATTTATAGTCAAATAGGGTATAAAAAGCTCCTTTTAATTTTTAAAAACTAGAAAATGCATGAAATGCGCTAAATGAAATATATGGCACGCATGAGCATTAAATCAAGCATTAATCCCTATTTTTTGCAAAATTTTTGGAGCATGACAACAATTTATAAAAAAATTGAAAAGTAAAAAATAAAAATAATACAATCTAGCAGAGGTATATTTGCAATATAAAAAACAAGGTGTAAAATGCAAAATATCCATAAATTTTCAACTGAAATTATTATTTTTATATAAACAACAATAACAAAACTTGGAGGGGTATACATGAATTTTCCCAACTCACATAGGAGTCCATATGAGCCAAGCTGGCTATGGATCTACTTGTAATATCCAAAAGTTACAAGTATTGCATTGCAATTTCTCCGCAAACTTTAACACATAATTTAAATATTTATAATATTATTTAATAAATACAAAAATATGGAGGGTATATGAAATTTTACGCAACTTAAGCCCCTTTTATCTTGTCGTTGTTTGGAGGACATGTGGCAAATCCACCGGCTCTGGTCCCACACCAGTTTGATTTAAGTGGACATCCCAGATTAGATCTGCATCATGTTCTTTATCCAACGGATTGCAGGTGGTTTGCAATAATGCCCAAGAACTCTAGCATAGGCTCGCTTCGATCGATCATTCCCAGCACCTCCTCCGTGCTCTGGCAGCTGCAAATAGTTCCTGGTGGCCTTCCGTGTGTGCAGGTAGAGTCTGATGAAGATTTGGAGGAGGATGACGTTCACGTTGCCTGGAGCTGGCATTTGGCTTTGATTTTAGGTTCCATGCGTTCCTTTGGCTCTGGACCTACACCAAAAAACTATACGGCTCATGGCAAGTCGCCACGACCAAGCATTGAAGTTGATAGCTAAAGAATGGGCATAATGGTGAAGAGCTCTAGTGAGAGTTGTAGGAAGGAGCTCAATTTCCATATCCACAATGGATCTGGTTTTGAAGGTTAGGGCAAAACATGGACAACATGTAGGGGGTATGATATGGGATGAAAAAGGGGCGGAGGAACCGTCAAATCACGATGGATTTGGCCTCGTGCTCAAGCTCCAGGTCAAAAAGGGGGATTTCAAAATTAACCTAATGTAACTGCTAAAAAGTGAAATAAAAGCTTGGAAATGAAACCTAAGACATAAAATTGCGAGAAAAGGGGGCCTCAATTCGACCAGTGGCTGAAGAAGTAGAACCACCGGTGATGTCACCAGTGATGGCTTGATATGGCTCCGGTTAGGCTCCTCTTCACTGCAAAATGTTGGACTTGGGTTGTTGTCACTAGTTAGCGGATTAAGAGATGTTCTGAGGGTCTGAGAGAGATGTTAGTAGGAAACAAGCGACGAATTGGTGATAAATGATGGTGGTTTATAAGAGAGGGAATGGTGAGTCACGAGGAGAGGTGGCATCCAAGGGTGAGGGGGTTGGCGAGCAGGGCATGGTTAGCGAAGGAGACATGTGTGTAGGTTGTAGTGGAGAGGTACATTCGAGGTGAGGGGAGGCATGGAATTAGCATGAAAAACTGAGGAAAAAGGGGGAGGAACGAGGTCTCTGACACGGGCATCGAAGGGGCAAGACAGTTTACCAGAGTCAACAGGTGTTGCATTCTGGTTTGTCCACCTGAACCAACCAGATAAATCCAGACCAAAAAATCTTTATAAAATCGATAAAAAAATAATAAATGAATAATTAATTATTTGATAAAACATAAAAATTGTTTATAATTTTATTTAGTATATAATGCATATTTTTTATTTTTACAAAGCTGTTTATTAGATGTTAATATTTACATGTATAAATATAGGTAACTATATGTGTATTATGTATATTTTAATTTTAATTTGTATTTTGTATCTTATTATAATATAAATGTATTTTATATATTTTAAATTTATTAAATTAAATATTTAGGTTTTTATTATATTTTTCTTAACTTATTTACATGCCTGATGAATCCAATGGCACTATATATATAAGTGAATATATACAAGTCGATCCCTGGATTCTTTGATGGGAAAGGGATTCAACGAGAACTATTGCCGATGGCTCCTGAATAGCTGCGGGAGAGGCAGGAAAAAGTGCAAAAGGTAGTATTTAGTAGGACTCCTCAGCCTGAGAACAGATAGAGCGAGTCAGAGGCAGTCTCTTTCCAGGTCAAATCAATCACTATATAAAGCAAAAAGCTATATCAAACTCGAGGGCCAATCTCTTTCTAGTCTTCAGTCTTTTGTCCTATATCTCATCAAGACCTTTCACCTATCGGCTCTGATTCAAAGGAAGAACTCACCTCAGCCTCCCCTAGATATAGATATGCATTTCTGTCTCACTTTTTTCTGAGACAGCTTTTCCACTTCCTGATCGAGAGGTGAAAGAGGACCCCTAGATGTAGTACTTTTTTTTCTTCAATGCAGTGCAGCATCTCTCTTGAGACTCGGGTCGAGGTTTCCCGATTGTTTTATATATATCTTTCTACATAATAAGCTCGCTCACTTCTTCTTTTGACTCAATCCCGACACCCCCCCCTCTTGTCTGATCTCTGCTGACGTTTCACTACTTCTCTCTCCTATGACTTTTTTCCAGCCCGAACTAGCCTAGTTAGACTCAGTCTCAGAAAAGGAAAGAGTGGCATGGGAGGCTTTTTGAAAGGGCCAAACCAAAGAGGGCGGAAAGATTGTCTTTGAGTTTCGGAGTTCGTCGACCCCCATCTGACGAGTCGCTAGATACGAGAACTAATTCGTGGTCGTTGTGGCACGTGTACTTAGCGATTCAGTCAGAACCGAGAGAAGATCTTCGTGAAGAGTGTCTCAACTTAATTTATATCCCGGGCAAGTCCGGGGTGGAACTCAGGGAGGCAAAGGAACAACTTCAGTTTTAATTCAAAAACTTAGGTCTAGATATCCAATGCGGTATTTTTTTAGATTTTTTAATGCAAAAAGAATGCAAATGCAAGTGAATCAAGACACTAAGAAATCATATAATAGGCTAAATTAATTTTAATGTCAAAATAGTTCAATTTAGCCAAAATATATTTTTCCTAAAGTCCTAATCTAGAGATGAAGACAAGGTATTTTTTTTGGAATTTTATGGGTTAAAATGCAATAACTAAAAATGTACACTTTTTATAGGTTTTTTCGCAATTTCTCACACAAACAGAAAGAAAAAATAATGAAAAACTTAATGGAACTAAAACATGATGCAAGGAGACTACAATACTTTTTTTGGAATTTTTTCATAAGTTATGAATTTTTTATGGATTTTTTAGTGAAAATAGAGTAACAATGAGTAAATAATTTCTAATAAATCCACATTGTCAAATTAATCAGAGTGCGAATTATCTCAGAAAGATATTTAGATAAGCAATCTAGTAGAGTTGAAATTTCGCAAAAAGGATATACGTGGATTTAATTAAAAATCAAATACTAAATTCACTCTACAAATTTTTTCAGGCACAAGACATCTCCATTTTAGATGAAATTCGGACAGTAAGTTCATCACATATCAAGGCATCATATATAATTTTTGTGGAATTTTTAGAGCAATCTGTGTGAAATATAAATTTAAGAGTCCAGATTGGGTAAAGTATGAAAAAGTTCAGTTGCACAATTTAAATTAATTCACAATATCTCCCAAAAATATACATAAATACTCACAATGTAGAGAATTAGTTGCTCAACATGAAAACATTTTTCATTGAATATAAAGATGCATAATAGGTGTCCAAATCAACATACAAAGACAGGGGTGTTCGTGCAAAGTAGCAAATAAAATTGATAATATAAAACATGTACAAGGAATGAATTGTAATTAAAGAAACATGAATGGAAAAGTAGCAATTTTTACAATAAAAAAAGGAAATCAACCTTTCTTCTTCGTTGGAAACGAAGGTGAAGAACCCATCCTAGGCGTGGTCGGCACGGCCGTGCGACGGCGCCACGGAGGACGAGGGGGCGCGGTGGTAGGTCAGCGGGGAGGACGGGCGGCACGGCACGGGAGACCGGCGGCTGCTGGGAGGTACAGAGGGTGGGGGGAGCGCGGGCGCTGGTCGCAGAGAGGGAGCGGCGGTGCCGCACTGCTGGTGGCGGCGGACGGCAGAGTGGCTGGAGACGCCGCTGGGTGAGGCGCACGCGGTCCCAGCGGCACGGGAGGGCGGCGCCGCTGCCCGTGACGGAGGGGAAGGGCGGTCGGCGGTGGCGGTGGGTGCTCCCCCACTGCTGCTGCGGATATTTTTTTTATTTTTTTTATTTTTTTTATTTCTTTTATTTCTTTTTTCTGCTGTAATAAAAATGGACCTTTTTTTGTTTTAATTTTTTTTATTTTTTTTAAAAATTTGTTAAGAAAGGTAATATGATAAAAAACAGTAAGATATGGTGGTGATGATGAAAAAAATAGTGTGATGGTGGTGGTGGAAGGGATAATATGTTGTGTGCTAAAAAAATTTACAAAAATACCAAGATTATAAAATGGGCCGAAAAATTACCTACGATGGACGATCGCCTATGAAGTGCTCTCGTGAGCACGGTCTTCGCTCGAATCGCCGGCGTGCGATAAGCTCGAGCAGCGCATGGTTGCGGCTGCGATGTTGGCCAAAAAGCCAACGGATCTCACCGGAGAGAGGGTCGTCGTCGCTCGACCGCGGTTGCGTCGCTGTAACAGATTCAACTCTGGGAACTTGGCTCTCCTCACATAAAGATGGATCAAAGGCAAAAATGAAGAGAATGGCATGTATATAAAGAAGAAAAAAATGGAAGTTAGAATTAAGATGGAGTGGGATGGAGGTTAATAAAATGGTGGAGTTGAATTAGAAGTTAGAAAATATGGTGGAGTAATGGAATTGAATTGGGGGTTATTGTAGAGAATGTAAAATAAAATAAATAAATAAAATAAAGTTGTCTACTTTAATTGCAATAGAATAAAAAAGAATAAAATAGATAGTGGAGAATTTACAAGGGAAGACAAACAACATGTACACATTTTTTTTACTTTTCTAATATGTAATTTTTTTGTCTTTTTAATAAGAGATATTTACAACGATAAAATACAATAAAATAGTATAATTAAAATACAACACAAGTATGATTTTTTTTGTATTTTTAATAATTAAGAAAGATACAATAAAAATTAAAGAAAGAATGAATATATACATGGTATACAATGTACATCTAGGTCCCAAAACCCAACTTTTGCAAACGAGCTCCGATTTTAATGAAACCACTTCCGTTGGATAGATAATTTTCTAACTTGAACTTTAAAAGTGAGTTTGGTGAATTTGGAGTTCATACAGAGCGGGAATTTAGCTTGGAAGTTGGACTTTACGTCTTTTTCTCTTTGGGATCTAAGAGCATTTATTTGAGATGAAATTTGTTTTGTATTTTTGTATTTTTATATCATTTTTATAAACAAGTTAGAGAAAGAATTATGCAAAAAGTAGTTGAAATGAAATTATTAAAAATACATGAAGTTTTGGGCTATTTACATGTATAAAACCTCTTATTTTTGTGGCTTTTTATGTGTAATTTATTTTGTACAATCTAATATACAATAATTAGTGTGTTTTATTTACAAGAGTTATTTTGTTAATTTATTGATTTTATGGATATTTATTTGGGATTTTACTCCTGGATTTTGCTAAGATCAAGATATTAAGATGATGAATCGTGGATTCATCACCCCCCTATACTTAAACTTTGCTAGTCCTCTAGAAAATAAAGAATAAATAAGTTGGGTTAATCCCTGACTGTGCATGTGAATACAAGACTTGATCCGTTCAAGAACTCTCGATTTTAGAGATCCTAAAATTCTAAGCTGAACCAAGCTCTAGTCAAAAGGTATCCCATTTCCCTAATCATCGGACTCTCTTTGTATACATTTATAGTAGGGATATGACTTTAAGTGTTGACCGCAGTTACAAGAGTAGAGTCACAACGTCACCCAAGGTTCCAGTCTAAGAGACTCTCCAATGGACCCGATCCTCAACACTAGGGAATAAACCATTTCTTGCATCCAATCCACCGTCTCTTTAGTTGTCAGACTTAAAAGTGTAGATGGAAGGCCAGTTGATGGAGGGCATAGGATTGTGTCATTTCTTCTCTCCCTCTCATTGGAACAAGGATCCTTTCAAGTGCCTTATTACGCAACGCATATTTTTGGTGTTGATCAGTGCGTCTGTCAAGAGAAGTTGGAGCCGTCTGCACTTGTTTTCCTGGGAGTACACCGGGGTGTGCCTTTTTTGAGTACCTATCGTACCTTCTACACCCAGACTTGTGGCATTTACGATGCAGAGCCCTTTTTTGGTGCAAGCCCGACTCCTGATCCTAATAGCGGTGGTCCAAGTGGACACTTTGAAATGGTTGGGAGTGCTCGCCTTTGGTGGAAGCTCTTTTGATAATTGACTTTGTGGAATGAGAGCTTTTCTTTGACATTTCATTGCTTTGTAGTATTTTTGGCTAGCTCCACTGCTTTTACCAAGAGTTGGCACGCACTGATCAACATTTTTTTTATTTTTTTTCACACCCTGACACATAGGTAAAAGTCAAGAGATAGTACAAGAACCATGTTCTCATACTGGCTAAAGATGCTGACACTCAGGTTTCATGAAGCCTTCATTGATTTTATCCCATCATCGAGCATCATCAAATCAAGTCCAAACTCAAATCCCTCATCCCAGTTCCTCAAGTGAAATTTCAACTCATCTCATCATAACTGCAGTCGTGTATGTGAGGTGTTAATCATATTCTTAAGGTAGAGACTAAGCATGCAATATAGCACACAAATCTTTCAAACTAGGGAAATGTGAATAATTAAGTCAAGGACCTTAATGACTAAGGCTGGTTAACTCAAAATCTCAAGACCTCATAAACCAAGTGTTCTTGAACATCACTAGTCTTGTGTGAAAGTAAATTGTGTCAGGGATTAAACCAACTTATTAGTTAGTTTTTTTTAGTTAGTTTTTTTATGATGATTGATTGATTTTTTTAAAGATTTAGAAAATGTTTTTTTATTTCAAAAAGGTTTTTTTTTACAAACCGAGAAGTCATCCATGAACACTTCCAGGAAATCTCCCACCATCTCGGCAAATATGGCTATCATGCACCGGTGAAATGTGCCCGGGGCATTGCAGAGCCCGAATGGCATGCGCCTGAAAGCATAAGTGCCGAATGGACATGTAAATGTGGTCTTTTCCAGGTCCTCAGGGGCTATGACCACCTGGTTGTAGCCTGAGTACCCGTCAAGAAAACAGAAGAACTCTTTCCCTGCAAATCTCTCCAAGATCTGATCAATAAACGGTAAGGGAAAGTGATCTTTCTTGGTCGCAGCATTCAGGCGCCTGTAGTCAACACAGACACGCCACGACGTAGGTACTCGTGTCGCGATCTCTACCCCCTCCTCGTTGGTGACCATCTGAATTCCCGACTTCTTCGGGACAACATGAAGCGGGGCCACCAACTTGGAGTCAGAAATAGGATATATAAACCCTGCTTTACACCATTTCTCAATTTCTTTCTTCACTACTTCCCATAGATTGGGGTTAATTCTCCTCTGGAACTCACGGGAAGGTCTCACATTATCCTCGGTAAAAATGTGGTCCGAGCAGAGAACGGGGTTGATGCCCACGAGATCCGACAGTGTCTAGCCTATTGCTTTGTGGTTCCTCTCTAAGACTTCTAACAACCTAGACTGCTGCTATAAAGTCAAGTCTGAGCTAATGATGACAGTATATCTCTCTTTGGGTCCTGCAAGAAAGGCGTACTTGAGTGTAGGAGGTAGTGATTTCAGTTCTGGCAATGTGGTATCATCAAGCAGATCTTGCTGAACTGAATCTGAATCTGGTTTCGTGCTGCATGAAGGTGGGCTAAGCTGAGTAGTACTCGCCACCAAATCAGAAGTATCGGGAGTCGGATCATCAAAAATATCCAAACAATCGGCAAAAGCCACGTCTGACTCGTTATCTATGTCCCATGATTGTTCCGAAGAGGATGGAACTGACAGATTCGGATGGATCTGTAAGTCATCATGAGAATAGGTTGATGCATCTCTAGTAAGATCATACAACACCTGGCAAACTGCATGATGCACTATATCCTCTCCAGATGAAAGGGTCTCGCTCTGTCCTGAAGGAATCTGTCCCTAAATCCCAACTGTGCTAATCAAACTGCAGTCTGCCTCTGAAGATGAGTACTCTGTTCTACTCTCTGAATCGGGTTGCTGACACTTGGTTTGCTTCATCTCAAGGTTCACTTCTCTGCATGGAAAACGGAACTTCATCATTCCCGTAACATAATCGAAAGATGCGCCTGCGGTCCTAAGGAAGGGTCGCCCGAGAATGATCAGAGATTCTCTCCAATGATTGGGGGTCTCCATGTCCAAGACTGTGAAGTCTACCTGATAGTTCTGCCCCTCAATCGAGATAACGACGTTCTTCACTTCTCCCTTAGGTCTCTTCATTGAACGATCTGCGAATTGGAGTAGAGCTCTAGATTTGCGAAGTGGTCCCAACTCCAATTTCTGATATAATGCTAAGGGAAGTAAGTTAATTGAAGAAACTTTATCTAAGAGTGTGCGTGCAAACACAATGTTGTCAATACGACTCTCCTCATAGTGAGCACCCATGTCTCTCTTTTTCTTTGGCAAAGTCTGATTCTTAAGACAATAGGTTGTGGCTACTGATAAGACATGTGTCTTTATATTTCGATTATCTTTCTTCCTGCTAACCCTTCTAGGTATGCATCTCACCTTAAGGTATTTTTGAAAGGTAGGATGGTTAGCCACATATTCATCAAATGGCACCTTAACTGTGATGTTTTCTTTACAAAACCGTGCCATATCAGGGTCATCTTTCTGAATCTTTTTGATGCTCTTTCATGTCGTAAGAGCACGGGGGAAAGGGATTGAAGATAGGGAAACAGAGGATGAAGAGTCTGAATCATGAACTGAAAGATCATTCTTTGACTTAACAAAAACAGAATTCTTCATACAAGAATCTTTTTGATGCAACATGGAATCAAAATCAAAACTATCTACTAAAGGTTGTGGAATAGAAGCTGGAGTGGTATCCGCCACAACCGGAGATGCAAGGTCCTCCGTAGACTCAGAAAAATATCCATGCTCACGATGCTGCATACGTGCTCTCCTCCTCCTCTCGGCTCCCTGAGTAGAAATCCTCGAATGGTGCTGATGGGGCTCTGAAATATGATGCCTCTCCTCCTCGTCCTCTGAAGACTGCTCAGGTAGAGCTTCAGAGATGCCCCTCCTTGTGTCCCTCGCCCAGTCAGGTACGACCACATTCCTTCCACTCCTGAGTGACATGTGGTTAGCCTCGTCACATGAAAGAATCTCATGTTCAGATTTAGGAGATGTTGAATAGTATACCTGACCAAAGTGCTGCTGAGAACTAGAATGGTTCAGGCTATTTGGGTTAGCCTGAACTTGGGCTGGGATAGAGGTAGAGGGTGCAGTCTGCTCGTCTCGCCATCTGGACAGGCAGGTGACATCCACCCGTATGTCTTGAATCTCGAACCTGTAGGAACGTAGCTCGTCGATTATCTGCTGCTGAATATCCACGGGACTAGACAATGAAGGAAGTGGATAAGACTGGGAAGAAGAATGGGAAGACTGGCCCTGATGGCCAATGTACTGCCTCTGCTGTTGCTACTAGGGTTGCGGGCCCTGCTGGCCTGTCTGGTAATGGCCCTATCGGCCATAGTGTTTGTACTGTTGCCTCTGCTGTTGGGGTGGATGGAATCCAGGGCTCTGCTGTGAAGGAGGTGGTGCGGAGGTGAATGCGATGTTGTGAAAGGTCGAGGGACGCTGATAGGATTGTCGGTCCTCGTACTTCCCTGCATGGCAGGGTCCTGAGTATACCATATCTCATTCACCTCCCAAGCTGGTGGAGGCTCCTCCTGGACTGTCTCTGCTACTGGAGGTGGCTGCTGGAAAGAATGGGTGTAGGATTGGTCCTGCTCCCACGGCTGGGGTTGCCCTGACACCAACTGCTCCTGAACATGGTGAACTCGGTATACGGGAGCAGAGGGTGCAGTCACGGCAGATATCCTTATCTTAGATACCTTCTCAGTCAACTCCTCCATCTGTTTTGGAAGTTTGGAGACGCTCCGGTCTAACCCATCAATCCTCCTGTCGATCTTCTCAACTACAGTAAGCTTGTCAGCAAGAAGTCCCATGCTAGGGATCACGTCCTAAGAGAGATCGACTACAACTGATTTCCCCCCTCCAAATGAGAGTGAACTTGGGGATGGTGTATAGGCCCTGCTGGCCATCTGTGAGCGGCTAGTTTCATCCATCTGCTCGAATACCATCCAGACAGTATCCGCTCCTCGTGATGTGTAGTTGCCTCAACAGGCAGCGCTCACTAAACCCTGCATCTCAGGGTTGAGACCAGTGAAGAAGGATTGGACCAAGATGTTATCATCTAAATTGTGACAGGGACACTTCTGCAGGATGTCCTTGAATCTTTCCCAACCATCACAGAAGGCTTCATGGGGTAACTGGGAAAAACTCGTAATTCGTGTCCTCATCATGTTAGTTCTAATCAAAGGGTAGAACTTCTTTAGGAATAGGTCCTTGAACTGGGCATAAGTGGTGACGATGATTCCAAGATTCTTTACCCAGTAATCGGCTTTTCCACCCAAGGCAAATGGAAGGGCTTTGAGACTAATATAATCCTGGCTAACATTATTATGTTTGAGGTTAGCACAGATGAGCTCAAAGTCCCTTAGGAATGCATATGGCTCCTCAGAAGCATTCCCATCAAAATGTGCCAGCAAGTTCAGAAAATGCGGCTTCAATTCAAAGTCAACAGTGGGTTCGGCCGGACTCAAGTAGTTATGAATTTGATATTGTCCAGGGTTATACGCCGCATCCATTGGTGGTTCGACCCCAACATTTAACTATCCTAACTGAGCTCTCAGTAATGCATGTTGCTTCTCAGATACAGCTAATCGGGCAAGTATCATTCTCATCGGGTCTTCATGGTTTTCTTCTTCCTCTTCTTTCTTCTTTGGCATTTTACTTGAATCTTCTTTATGTATTGAATCAGCAAGGTGTTCTGGATTAGAAAAGGATTTATGAATCAAGATATTATCACCGAGGCGATGGTCTTCCTCGGTGAGGTGGGAAGAGAGAAATGGAATGGTTTGAGAGTAACCATCCAGAGAGTGAGTGATCCTGGGCTCAAGAGGGTCATGAGTCCAGGTTGGTCCAAGTTGCGCTTGGACCTTTGAAGACGTACTTTTTGAAGGGTTCAACGAGAGATTCACAAAGTCCGAATAAATATCCCCCCAATCATTCATCTTCGATGACAAAAGAACCGATTAGATCACGATAGTCAATGAGGCACTAGTTCTACGGTGCACGTAAATGTGCGGAGTGAACTCACACAATACAAATGCATTTCAAACCCTCAATTTCACCAACTCAACACGTGATGGCTGTCAGAGTTTGGCCGATTTATCTGGTCAATTTTAGTTGGTGAGAATACAATCTTGGAAAGATTAACGAGTTGTTAGGTGGCCGTATTTTCCTACGTACTTGCCCGGTTCTTACGACCAGTTTGACCTACTTTCAGCCAGTATAGGAGTAAGTACGGACCGTATAAATACAGCTACCCGTTCCTTGAGGACTAATGCGTCCTCTAAACCTCCCACTCTACTAAGGAAGTCCAGACTGTTTACCGGCTACCCGTATTCCTCACTGAAAAGTAGCTAATCGCCTAAAAAGAAAGAACCAGTAGTAAGTAAGAAATCCATACTTGGCTCTATCCTAGGGTCGTCTCTCTCTCACTTGCAATTAAAACAAACAATGAGGGCTTTATGCACCCGAGAACAAGGGTTCTTTTTATTCCAATTATTTTAATCGACCTGCTCAATTCAATCCCAATTTTAGAGTTAGGTTATCACTTGAAATTTATGTGAACACACAAGCACGTCTACCGTTCAGTCCCAATTTCCTTTTGACCTTAACTTGTAAAACAAGAGGAGGATCGAAAATCAGAATGCAAACGAGAAAATCAGAATGCTCAGAAGAAGGTATACTTACAGTGAATCCCAACACTCTTCATGCGTTATGCAGAACTGAATTTGTGAATATTACACTAAATGCATGCAGATCGAGAAAACCACACCTAAACAATATACTATTAGCGGGGAAGAATTGATTGAATTTGAGCTAAGTAGTACGTGTCTATGTGCGTCTCATTATGAATCTTATCAGATAAGTGAATCTTCTAAGATATGTGTGGCCTAATTTACGATGGGCACAAACAAATTTGATTCTAAACTATCGTGTGCCTGATCCTAAATTTCGCCACTCAAGTCGAGCCCCACCCTCACCGGAGAGTGAAACAGGCTCGACAAACCATAAATAATGTCCAAGTCTTTTTACACGCGCGAGCTCTCAAACAAGAGCTGCTGTAAATGAGCAAGCTACCTAAATAATTACAATAAAATAATTACAAAAATTTACAAAATTTCTCTCAAAAAAATAAATTGCTTTTCCTCGCCCTTCAGCAGTCAGCACGCGTCGCGTCCGTCGACCTCCGATGCACTCCAAGTCCATCGGGCCCTCGCAAGGAAAATGAGATTTATATTAGAGAGATAAACAACAAGATATATACAAAAATATGAAGAGAAATAATTGAAAGAAAAGATGGAATAAATACAAGGTGGCTCGGGGGTCAGACTACCCGAGTAAATGAAATCTAAATCCAAATTTTTAAATTAATCTGTAAGCCGTTTGCCTCCCCGGCAACGGCGCCATTGACGAGTCGCTAGATACGATAACTAATTCGTGGTCGCTGTAGCACGTGTACTTAGCGATTCGGTCAAAACCAAGAGAAGATCTCCGTGAAGAGTGTCTCAGCTTAATTTATATCCCGGGCAAGTCCAGGGTCGATCTCAGGGAGGCAAAGGAACAACTTCGGTTTTAATTCAAAAACTTAGGTCTAGATATCCAATGCAGTAATTTTTTAGATTTTTTTAATGCAAAAAGAATGCAAATGCAAGTGAATCAAGACACTAAGAAATCATATAATAGGCCAAATTAATTTTAATGTCAAAATAGTTCAATTTAGCCAAAATATATTTTTCCTAAAGTCTTAATCGAGAGATGAATACAAGGTATTTTTTTTGGAATTTTATGGGTTAAAACACAATAACTAAAAATGTACACTTTTTATAGGTTTTTTCGTAATTTCTCACATAAACAGAAAGCAAAAATTATGAAAAAATTACTGGAACTAAAACATGATGAAAGGAGACTACAGTACTTTTTTGTAATTTTTTGATAAGTTATGAATTTTTTATGGATTTTTTAGTGAAAATAGAGTGACAGTGAGTAAATAATTTCTAATAAATCCACATTGTCAAATTAATCAGAGTGTGAATCTCATAAAGATATTTAGATAAGCAATCCAGTAGAGTTGAAATTTCGCAAAAAGGATATACGTGGATTTAATTAAAAATCAAATACTAAATTCACTCTACAGATTATTTCAGGCATACGACATCTCCATTTTAGATGAAATTTGGATAATAAGTTCATCACATATCAAGGCATCATATATACTTTTTTGTGGAATTTTTAGAGCAACTGTGTGTGAAATATAAATTTAAGAGTCCAGATTGGGTAAAGTATGCAAAAGTTCAGTTGCACAATTTTAATTAATTCACAATATCTCACAAAAATATAAATAAATACTCACAATGTAGAGAATTAGTTGCTCAACATGAAAGTATTTTTCATTGAATATAAAGATGCATAAAAGATGTCCAAATCAACATACAAAGACAGGGGTGTTCGTGCAAAGTAGCAAATAAAATTGATAATATAAAACATGCACAAGGACTGAATTGTAATTAAAGAAACATGAACGGAAAAGTTGCATTTTTTACAATAAAAAAGGAAATCAACCTTTCTTCTTCGTTGGAAATGAAGGTGAAGATCCCATCCTAGGCATGGTCAGCGCGGCCGCGCGACGGCACCGCGGAGGACGAGGTGGCGCGGTGGTAGGTCGGAGGGGAGGACGCCGGCGCGGCGCGAGAGACCAGCGGCTGCTGGAAGGTAGAGAGGGCGGGGGGAGCGCGGGCGCTGGTCGCAGAGAGGGAGCGACGGTGCCGCACTGCTGGTGGCGGCGGATGGTAGAGCGGCTGGAGACGCCGCTGGGCGAGGCGCGCGCGGTCACGGCGCTGCTGCCCCTGGCGGAGGGGAAGGACGGTCAGCGGTGGCGGTGGGTGCTCCCCCACCATTGCTGCGGATAATTTTTTTGTTTTTTTGTTTTTTTATTTCTTTTTTCTGCTGTAATAAAAAGGGACCTTTTTTGTTTTAATTTTTTTAATTTTTTTTAATTTTGTTAAGAAAGGGAATATGATAAAAAAACAGTAAGATGGTGGTGGTGATGATGAAAAAAATGGTGTGATGGTGGTGGTGGAAGGGATGATATGTTGTGTGCTAAAAAATTTACAAAAATACCAAGATGATAAAATGGGCCGAAAAATTACCTACGATGGACGGTCGGCTATGAAGTGCTCTCGTGAGCACGGTCTTTGCTCGAATCGCGGGCGTGCGATAAGCTCGAGCAGCACACGGTTGCGGCTGCGATGTTGGCCAAAAAGCCAACGGATATCACCGGAGAGAGGGTCGTCGTCGCTCGACCGTGGTTGCGTCGCTGTCACCGATTCAACTCTGGGAACTTGGCTCTCCTCACATAAAGATGGATCAAAGGCAAAAATGAGGAGAATGGCATGTATTTAAAGAAGAAAAAAAATGGAAGTTAAAATTAAGATGGAGTGGGATGGAGGTTAATAAAATGGTGGAGTTGAATTAGAAGCTAGAAAATATGATGGAGTAATGGAGTTGAATTGGTGGTTATTGTAGAGAATGTAAAACAAAATAAATAAATAAAATAAAGTTGGCTACTTTAATTACAATAGAATAAAAAAGAATAAAATAGATAGTGGAGAATTTACAAGGGAAGACAAACAACATGTACACATTTTTTTACTTTTCTAATATGTAATTTTTTTGTTTTTTTAATAAGAGATATTTACAACGACAAAATACAATAAAATAGTATAATAAAAATACAACACAAGTATGATTTTTTTGTATTTTTAATAATTAAGAAAGATACAATAAAAATTAAAGAAAGAATGAATATATACATGGTATACAATGTACATCTAGGTCCCAAAACCCAACTTTTGCAAACGAGCTCCGATTTTAATGAAACCACTTCCGTTGGATAGATAATTTTCTGACTTGAACTTAAAAAGCGAGTTTGGTGAATTTGGAGTTCATACGGAGCGGGAATTTAGCTTGGAAGTTGGACTTTACGGCCTTTTCTCTTTGGGATCTAGGAGCATTTATTTGAGATGAAATTTGTTTTGTATTTTTGTATTTTTACATACATTTTTATAAACAAGTTAGAGAAAGAATTAGGCAAGAAAGAGTTGAAATGAAATTATTAAAAATACATGAAGTTTTGGGCTATTTACATGTATAAAACTCCTTTATTTTTGCGACTTTTTATGTGTAATTTATTTTGTACAATCTAATATACAATAATTAGTGTGTTTATTTACAAGAGTTATTTTGTTAATTTATTGATTTTATGGACATTTATTTGGGATTTTACTCATGGATTTTGCTAAGATCATGATACTAAGATGATGAATCGTGGATTCATCAATACCTAATTAATTAATTGCATATTCCTTATAGGTATGTATAGGTATATTTCATTTATACATTGAAGTACTTTATTCATTTATTTAATTTTTTGATGGTTTTATTTTTGTTTAATTATGTATATGTGTTTTAAATAATATTTACAATTTTATAAAAATAAAATATAGTGAAAAATGTAAAGAATAAATATATTAAATATTTTATAGTTATCCTACAAAATGGGGGCCCAAGATCTAACTTTTGCATCTTAACTCAAATGTAAATGAAACCATCTTCAATAAATAGATTATTTAATTTAGTGAACAATAAAAGTGAGTTTAGCCAATTCTGAATCTGTGTAGAGAAGATACATGTCTACAAAGTTTTTTTTGTAATTTTATTTTGTGTGTCCCGGGCACATTGTGCATTATTTTTCACTGAAAACAATTTTGTGTTTTTTGTATCTTTTACATACAATATTCATGTTGAGGGTTTTACTATCTGAGTTATACAAAACAAAATAAAATAGGTCCTAAAATTCAGTTATTGGGCAAAATAAATAAGGGTTTTATGTGTATTTTCTATATAGTATCTCTGCCTTATCTCCCTCTACTTTATTCCTTGTCGACCAAATCATCATGATGGTTGGGTATAGATGTCTAGAGTCACTCTGTGAATTTGACACTTCATTTTTTCTTTTCTTTTCTTTATTCTTTTATTTTTGAATTATATAATATTTATACAGTATCTTTTACAATATTTTGTAAAATTTATTGAGTGCTTATTTGGGCAAATTAATGATATATACATGCATTTAACTAGGGATTTTAAGGTATGGGAGAATAAAGATGATGAAATGAGGATTCAATAGGTACTTATACCATGTCCATATATGTGGGTCAATTTTAGCAATTCTAAGAGCATTAAATTTTGATAGGCTTGATGGATGGGATGATAATCCCTGATGAAGACGAAATTTGAATGATAACATTATGACAATATGTGATTGAAATAACCAAATGATTGGAGGAGAGAGTCATCAATAACCTATTGAATGTGTATGTTAATCCGCACTCGTTATAGCACGACACTTAGCAAATTATGCAGAACCAAGAGAAGGATCTCCACGAGGAGTGTCTTGACTTTAGTTTATATCCCGGGCAAGCCCGGGACCGAACAAACGGACACAACGTATTAAGAATTTTTAATTAGGGCTCAATAATGGTGATCAAGATACTATGAGAGGCTATCTAGGCTAAGCCAGATCACAATACACAACAATATAGATGAATGATATTTTTGGTGATTTTTAATGCATGTTAGGTTAATGAAACAAAATGATGATGACAATGCAAACACACAGATGTACCAAGGTTACTACAAAGTTAGAGATAATCAAGCTCCTAAAAATCCTCAATCAATAATTATCTAAATAGCTCTAGATCTGAATTTCTCAAGATCTTTAATTCATTTCAAGGTTGAGATTATCAATGTATCACAATTCTCAACATGTTCACTTGAAGCTCAAATTAATCTCCCTAAGGTCTACATAATCACGAATTAATAAAGAGTAAATTTCCAATTCAAGTTCCTGGTTATTTAATAAATTAACAATTAAATCAAGGACCAAGATAATGCATTTAGTCCATTTATCTAGATAATTAAGTAGATCAATTAAGCATTCTACATAACCTAAGTTCTCTAAATTTTTGATTCACTCACAGTATGTTACAAACAATATCTAATTAGTCCACATTAAAGAGCATTAAATGAGCATCAAAACAAGACCAATTTCATGCAATTTGGATAAAGGTTTATCGAGATATTGATAATTCAATCTAGGAGCCTAAATGAAGGAAAACATAAACTTTTTACTTCAAATAGGTCCAAACAGGGACTAAATAGCAATAAGAAATGTCGCTTGGGCAAGAATGCAATTTTCACGCTGTGCTAAAGGGTAGAAATACAATTTAAAACAAACTCATATGGTGATATAGATATTTTCCCTGGTGGCACACACTACTCACGTGCATGGAGGACCAATCGCAATTTCATGAAGCTACTGGGGTCGTGGCACAAAATAACCTCATCACGTGTCATGTGTGACGTGAGGGAGTGGAGGCTCGTTGTGCGGCTCGACGCTATGTGGTATAACTACAAGGCTCGGGGAAGGCTCGACGCCCAACGTTGCAAACTCGAAGCACTGCCTCGGTTGGAGGCTTGGGGTTGATCGTAGCCGTAAGATATGATTTGGGAGATTAGATCCAACAAATGTTGTAGCTTTAGTTCTTCCCTATACTCCGTGAGGGGCGACGCATGGGAGGAGCTCCAGTGAGGCCCTCAACGCTCCTCCCGACGATGGTTAAGTCTCTAGAGCTTGGAGGAGATAGCTGACGTCCGTGTGAATATGATGAGTGGATGGCAGAGCTTGGATAAGGCCTAGAGCGCTCTATCGATGCAGGTGTCTCGACGGTGAAGGGAGAGGTCGGAAAAGGGCTTTTGATTCTGGCCAATCAAGTGATTTGGAGTACCTGCATAGGTTAGAGGAAAAAGCCTAAGCATAGGTGATTTGAATGGTGTGTTTGTGAGGCGGAGAGGGGTCTTATCAGAGGGTGAAGGAGGAAAGCCTAAAGTGGGTTCCAGTCTGTGAAAGGCAGGAGGTGGATCGACATGGTCACGACGGTGGGGTAGCGATGAGGGGCAGCGAGTGTGTGCGTGTGGGTGTCGGAAGTGAGGTAAAGCTAGTGCGGTGGTCAGAATAAGGTGACGATAATTGTGTGTACAAGAAGAAAATAGAGAAATAACGTGACGTACAAGAAACAAAGCTTATAATAGAGGATACATGGCGGAGAAGATGAGAGCACGGAGGAGAACTTGAGTTGTGTTGGACAAACCTTTAGGTTGGAGTGGATGCTCTAGTCTTCGCTTCACGAGCTGGATGTCACCAGCTCGAAGCTCGAGCTGGTAAGGTTGCTTTTCAATTGAGAAGGTGAGAATCACGTCGGAGAAAATACTAATTCTTGGCTCATTGACACTCTCAATTTCTGTCACAAATTGAGAGGTAGCTGCTCGGAGGACCCCACATACATGCACATAGGCGCAAATGAGGGCCGGAGGAGCTGCATTTAAGGAGGAGGAAGATAAGGTGCAGATCATGGAAGGCATGGTTTCGTGGGCCAAGATTTGATTGAGGAAGAGGAGAGAGGAGAGGCCTGGTGTTGGGCAAAGAAGGGGGAAGTTGAAGCTGTTGTCGACTCGAATGTGGGAGAGAGGGTGACCCAAGGAGAAAAAAGGTGGTGCGACCATTAGATCTCCCGATCCAACGATCGGGGTGAAAGCGGGGATGGAGTGTCGGGATCAGATTTGGAATGGAGGATCAAACGATGCTGAGGGAAGGCAGGTGGCGCGAACACAGGCAGGCCTCGTGCCAGCTATAGGGAGTGCCAAACAGCCCAATAAAATAAAATAAAAATATAAAAAACAAAGAAATATATGAAACAAATATATACAAGTGAAACTAAAAAACTCAAAACATGAAAACTTGTTGATCTCGATGAGATCTAAAAGTTTCGTGTTGACCAAAAATACAAAATACGTCAAATAAAGATAGAAATATTTTTGGAAGCATTTTTAAGGAATAAAAACACTTTATTTTTTATTGTTTTAATTTCTTTATTTTTAATTCATTTTAAACCCAAAATAAATATGTACAATATTTTATTCTAAATTTTTGGCAATTTTGAATAAAACAAATAAAAAACAAAAATGAGAAATAAAGTATATACACCTATATTTACTAACTAGGGTTAATTAATTACACTAAGCCAAAGGTCAGTTTTAATTAATTATGTACAATTTTATTGAATAGTTTAAATAAATAGGATAATGAGAAACAAATAATATAATGAGTCACATATTCATCAGATGTACATTCTCACAAGGTGAGATCGAAATCGTTGTGATGACCTCTTGCAAAGATCCCAAGCTAAATTCAACAATCAATCACAAGTAATAAATAAATCAATAAACTCAAGTGTGGATCAAAATTTATTACAACCCTATCTTTATAATGACAAGCAGAGTAGGGTGTCGAACACTGGGAACAAGAAACGTAGCAAGCTATATTATCTACAAATAAATAACACAAGTGTATGTGTATATATATATATATATGTATGTATGCACACTATTTTCTCTCTATTTTTGTGTGTTTTAAATTAAATAAAATTGATAATATGTATTTTTTAAATCTTCTAATTTTATTTTTTTAAATTTAATAATATATAATATATATTTATGTATATAAGAGTATATATAAAGGTGTATTGGATAATATATATTATAAGTAATATACAGTAAAATATAGGGATTTTTACATCCATAACCCTTAGTAATTTCGTAATTACAATCATAGCCCTACATAATTGCAAATTACATCCAGGACCCTAAATAAAAGTGTCGTCTTACACCCATAACCCTCGGTTACTTTAGTTCATTATGTCAACCAGATGCTTGAGTTAATCTAACCAATCTACAATCGGATGTCTAGAATTAACCAAGGGAAGGAAAAAATCCTCTCTACTTCCTCCGCTTCGCCTCCAACGACACTGTCTCTTCATCTCTCCTCCCTCGACGGGGGCACTGGCCTGGGTTGGAGGTGATGGGCGCGGGGGGTCGGGCTTCCACAGGTGGAGGGGATGGGGCTTCTCAGCTTGAGCTGGAGGAGGAGGTCTTCGGGGGGTGGGTCAGCTTCTACTGGGTGGTCAGCTTCCAATGGGAGGGGGATCGACCTGGGATGGAGGATGGCTGAGTTAGGGTTCCACCGCATGGCGAGGGGGAGCTTCTCTGGGCTGCAGGTAGTCAGCTTCTAGGGGGAGGGGGCTTGACTTGGGCTGGAGAAGGTGGGCGATGGGAGGGAGACACTCAACCAGGGCTGGAGGATGGAGGAGGTCGGGTACCACCGCAGGGAGGGGGGGGCTTCGAGCAGGGGAGGTGGGCAGGTGGCTTCAAGGAGGAGCACTACTCGGGGACGACACCACGAGGGGGAGGGGGTCTTCTAGGAGGAGCTTGAAAGCGGGGGGCTTCGAGCTGGGGTGGCCATAGGGGGGGCTTCGACCAGGAACTCAGCGCAGGGGGGCTTCGAGCAGGGGCAACCTTGGGGGGCCTTCGAGTAGGAGCTGGGCTTGGGGGAGGGGGTTTTCCAAGAGGATCTTGGAGACGGGGGGCTTCGAGCAGGGGCGGGCGTGGAGGGCTTCCAAGAGGAATTCGATGAGGGGTTCTGATGGAGAGAACAATGGCATATTATTGTAAATAAAAAATGTGCTTTAGGGGTAGTTTTGTCTTTTAAATGGAAACAATCAAATATAACAGGTATCCCAAATGTAATATGAGACAAGGTTATGTCATGTAAGAGTTAGCTATTACTCAGGGTTTCCCGTGTAATTCATGATTATGCAGGGTTATGATTGTAATTGCAAAATTACTCAAGGTTATTTGTGTAAAAAACCCTAAAATAAATAATTAATATAAAAAATCAGAAAATAACCATAAGAACTATCTTTTTTATTTTTTAAAGGTTTTAAAATATATTTATAATAGCTATAATAGTTATAATAATATAAACTATATGTAAGAATATATACATAAGCTATATGGGGTATATTATTTATAAATATTGATAAAATAGTCAAATGGTTCCAAATAAGATTTTTTATATTTTTCAAATATTTTTTCTATTTTTGTGATTTTTAAGGTATTTTTTTAATTTTTTAGTATTTTAAAAATAGAAATAAGAAAAAAAAGTAATAGTTTGAAATGATTTGAGAATTAAAATATATAAAAAGGTTCAAAATTTCTCAAAATCAATGTTCATATATAATAGTAAGTATATGAAAAATGTAGAACATAAAACAATATTTTTGGGATTTTTGAGAATATTTTACATTTTTCAGGATTAGCAAATGTTTCCTAATTTTTTGAGTTTCTTTGGAGATTTTTTATGAAATTTTGTCCAGGGTTAAAAAATAGGCTAATAAATAGTAGGTAAATTTATTAAAATTTTTAGAATAGGTTTTTTTATTTTTTGGTATTTTCTAAGTCAAAAGGGAATGAAATAGCTCTATTTGATTTCTAGTAAATAGTAGATGCAAACAAAATGACCATCAAAATATGTAACGTGAACAAGCATCTAATCATGCACTTACGCCTATTTTTGCAAATTTTATAGTGTACGAGAGTTATTTTTAATAAAGAGAAATTCATAAATAAAATTAAATCAACCTAACAGGGGCATATTTGCAAATAAAAAATATTCCTTGAGCTCACATGAAAAATAACCCAAACTTTTGAACAACAATGTGTTTTTAGGACTAAACAGTAAATACAAAAGTTGTAAGGGTATGCCTGCAAAAAGACCACTCATGTGGGAGTCCATGTTAGGTGACCTAGTACTAGACTAAAGTACAAAATCAACAAGTACCAAGGACAAACATGTAAAATGTCCCAAACGTTTTGCACAATAAAATATAGTACCTTTTTTAAATAACAAAAATATCGAGGGAGGTCGGATGCAAATAGTACCACATAAGTCATTTCATCCAACCGTTGTTGGCGCTCCACATGGTCGTTCCAAGGGATCCTATTGCGTACCCCTTTGAAAAGAACCAACAACTTAGATTAGATCTAGGAATGTTCTTGATCGGACGAATGGTAAGGGGTCAACAAGAACACATGAAGAAGATGTGGTGGGCGACGTTCGATTTAGCTATTCTCCTTGCTCTGACGTCTTTCTCTCGTTACGATTGTCCTAGCAGCTTCCTAGCACTCCTCCGCGTGTGTTGACGGTCTTCGGGTAGGATGGGTATGAACAGCAAGCTCAAATGACTCCAGCTGACCTAGAGCGATTCCAGGTGCTCGATGAAGTTATAGATGGGTCGCCAAGAGTCGATACCTACACCAAAAACTTCTCTGGTTTGAGGGCCATCTCCTTGACGAATGGGTGAAGCTGCAAGCAACATGATGAGCAAAGGGCGGCGAGTTCCGGCAATAGGCGGTGGAAGGGAACTTGATTTGTCGAATCTCAGAAGATCTGCGTTGAATATATGATGAAATCGATGGACCAGGTGTAGGGGAACGCAATTAAGTGGAAAGCGAATGGTTAATGGTTAGATAATAGTGAATTACCCTGGAGCTCAAGCTTCAGAGACTTGGGGGGTTATTAAGCTTACATATACAATTAAACTAGAAAGTAAATGCTGGAGTTGAATATAAATCAAAGATATTAGCTAGAATAGGACAGACATGCCTCGACTCGACTGGAATCGAGGAGTTTGAACCAGCCAGTGGAGCTCCTCCAGCGATGGTCTTGGATCACTACTCTGTGCCTCCTCCTCACTACAAAGTCTCCGATCTTCAAGTTGTCACTAAGAGGAACATGATGGACTGGCTCTCAAGAGCAAAGAGACACAAGAGAAGGATAAAAAATGGAAGCGAGGTTGGAAGAGCTTACTTACATATTACAAGAGGGAAGGTTTTCGATCAAAGAGATTGATCAAAGTGATGGAGATTGATGCGATCTTTGTCCTTGGCGTAAATTAGGTAAGTCCCATCTCCAGAAATCAACAGCAAGCCAAAGTAGAAAAATATGCGTTTGAGTGGAAAAAAGGGAGAAGAATCAGAGCCTGACACTTCAGAGCTCGAGGAAGAGAGAAGGGGGATGTTGACCCGAGGTCAACGCGGGAAAGAACCTAGTTAGTCCACGTAGACCAACCAAGAAATTCCCTGGCCAAAATTCCTTGAAAATTCAAGAATAAATAATAAACAATTAAATTAAATTTTTATTAAATATAAAAAATGTTTGTAATTTAATTTAGTATTTCATGTATATTTTTATTTATTTTTTTAAGGCTTCTTATTACAAATAATATTTACATGTAAAATATAGGTATAAATACCTACATTTTGAAACTTTTATTTTTATTTTGTCATATATATTTATTAATTTATTCTTGTATTTTATATATTTTCATTTATTTAAGTACATAATTGGGTATTTTTATGGTGTATACATATTAATAATAAATATATACATTATGGTTATATAGATGTATATTTTATCTATGTCTTTGAATGTATTATTTATTTTGATGTTATTTTAATAGTTATATTTCATTGTAATTATATGCACATGTTTTCAATAATATTTACAATTTTACAAATATAAAAGAATTTGAAAAATACATAGAATAAATATATTGAATATAATATACAAGTATATTGCACAATAGGTGCCCAAAGCTTAAATTTTGCATCTTAACTACAAATTAGATGAAACCACCTTCATTAGATATCTGATTAAATGTTATATACAATTAAAGGCGATATTTGGTCCATTTTTATACAATATGGAGAAAATACAGTTTGTGAAGTTTTTATTTTGTCTTTTAATTTTGTGTTTCCCGTGCAGACTCTGCATTATTTTTATGTGAAATCAATTTTGTATTTTTCTTTGTTTTTTATATACAATATTCATATTGAGGGTTTGATGAATACCCATTCATCACTCTTTATTCTTATATTTTAGCTACAGAAACCTTTGCAAATGCATGTAGATATGTGTAAATAGGAATAATTACCAAAAGCATGCATTGTGTAAAAACCTATAATTAGCATGTTTTTGTGCAAAAAAAAAAGAATAAAGATTAAAAAGAAAAAGAGGGAAATATTTAGAATAAATATTGAGCAACCTAACCCAAGGGAGGGCTCAGCATGGGCCTGACCGCATGAAAGCCAAAGTAGAGGGAGATAAGGGCTCATGTGTAAATATTTGTGTAAATAAATAAAACTATATTTTCCTCACCCATAAATATGCTTGTAAATACTTGTATATACTTATAAATATATAAAAACAAAATAAAAAGTTAAAAATCAAAAAGATCGAAAATGCCTCCTTTCATCATGTACATAAACCACACCTATATATTTATTTAGCTGTGTAAATATATAAAAGTAATTTTTATAATTTTTGTAAATAGTCTATGTTATATATTGTAAATAAATAAAATAAAAACAATTAAAAATCAAAACAAAATAAAAATAGAAAAATTAAAAATACAAAAATACCTTGTACATATACCATGTATATAGATGTATATATCTTTTTATTTTACCTATGTACATAAATAATAAAAATAAAATAAAAATACCTTTTTATTCCTTATTTTATTCTATAAATAAATAAAATATAAAATAAGGATAAAATTGTATAAAAATAATGTATAAAAATCAAAAATCAAAACCCTATATATATTGTATATACCTATATCTAGTACATATTATGTATATAGCCTATTTTTATTTCCAAAAATTAATTAAAAATCACCAAAAAATTGAAAAAAATAAAATAAAAATATTTCATGTTTGGAGTTTTTGCAGATTCGCTACCCCGATTTGTCACCTCAAGATCCAGCCACGTAGCCGAACCCCATTGGGTCCTGGGGATGTTGACCGCCCGGTCAACTAGCCCCCCAGGACCACTTCCCACGGGTCTGGGCTCCGGACCCGACTTCTCCTAATTCTACCCGCTCGACCCGACACCCAATTCGCCAAACCCCGGATCCGTTTTGACCCTCACACATCCGACACCTTCGCCGGGCA
This sequence comes from Ottelia alismoides, assembly GCA_037367405.1. NCBI lineage: Eukaryota > Viridiplantae > Streptophyta > Magnoliopsida > Alismatales > Hydrocharitaceae > Ottelia > Ottelia alismoides. Next base: position 1,608,562 of record JAZKJV010003948.1, on the reverse strand, counting down.
TCCACCTCGGGATCCGCGCGCTTCCACGACCCTACCCGAGCCGATTCTTCTCGGACCCTTCCACCGTATATAGCTGCAGCTCCGCCACCTTCCCACGCCATCTTTGGCCATTCGCCTCCTTCCCTGTGAGCTCCAGAGAGACCGTGAGAGTGACAGCGAGCGATTCCACCTGTTGCAGCGAGGAGAGGAGGAGGAATCCACTGATCCGGTGACGTTGCCGCCGTAGCTCCGCCACCTGAGCGAGCTTCGAGCCTCGGGCCGAGACGACCGTTGAGGCGACGACCAGGAGAACCCCTTCTCTTCCCCAGTCTCACCGATCATCCAGGTAACCCAGTAGCTCCGCCATTTCATCTAATTTCAGTTTTCCCCCAAATCGCTTCGCCGTCGTACTTTTTCGATTCACCTCGGTTCCGACCACTATCCGATCATCGGACCCGACCTTCACGTTCGCCTCTCTCCGCCGCACGTTCTCCACCCACTCATCCAACCCAGCTCGCACAGGATCTGGGAACCGGGCTTCTCCGTCCACCACCTTCATCGGAGCCCGCCGTCCCGACGCACCAGCCATCCCCACTTCGCCTAACTGGGTCGAGGCACTTTGCCCTCGACCCGCGAATCTCCTGAATGGTTTTGCAGGTCCACCGGAGGCCATCTGAGGCCTCTAGACATTCAGACCAGGAGCTTCAACTCCACCGCCCTCGTCGGAGCTCCCCCGAGCTCGGCTGGGGCATCGGAGGCCATCAGCAGCTGTGCAACTTCACGCCGGAGCTTCTCCGATACTCAGGCGCAGCAGAGGAGGCCGGAGGCGCCTTCACGAGGCCGGCGAAGTTCGCCGGCCGCCTGTTCATCCAGGACCTCCAGTCACCGTCGATCTTCTCCGCCCGCTCCAGATTGCATCTTGATCGTCCATTAGTGGAGCTGCTTCCACCGCCCGATCTTTGGAGGATCGACCTCAGCCGTTGGATCGCCAGCCACCGCACCTCCACGCCATCCGATCAGCCACGTGGCGTGCATCCAACGACCCAGCTTAATAAAGGGTAAATTACCCTTAGGCCCTGCTTTTATTTTTATTTAGCTTCAGTCTTGTAAATATTAAAGTACGTTGTTTAGTTTTAGATTTATTTGCATAGAGGACCTTGAGCTTAGTTTATTTGCACTTATACCCCTGCCTGTTGTGAGCCACGTGCATCGTCACGTGTTGTTGTAGTGTATTTGCAATTAAAGCCCCTGTAGTTCTGGATGTTCTTAATTGAATGAAAGTTTTTGAATATTTGCATTTATACCCCTGTGCGTGTTTTATTTCCGCATGTGCGATATTTCTTGGGTAATTTGCAAGTGAGGCCCCTGGACTTGTGGTACCTGTTACCAATAAGTCCTCGGGACTTATTTTTGTTACAAATAGGTCCCTGATTGCCCCAGGCACGCGCTTGGTGCGTGTTTTGCTGGGTTAATTGCACCGGGACCCCCAGAACTTTGGGTATTTGCATTTCAGTCCCTGTGCACAGTATCCTCTTCTTATCTTTGAATAAAATATCAAATCACCTCCAAATCCAATGAGAATTTGATATATGGCTCCTGCCATGGTGTAGGATTTTTACGGATTTTTGAGGACATTTCTGATTTTGTTTGCTATTTTAAATAATTCAAAAACCTATATTTTTGTTACTGTCTAGTTTGAAAATTCACAAAAAAATATAAAAACTCCCCTAAAAATTCTATAAAAATTGTCTACTGTTTAGTTTAGTTTGCTTGATTTTCTAGCCAAGTTTGGCTACTTTTCATTGCTTAAAAACCTTAAAAACTTAAAAACACTTAAAAACCCATAAAAATTCTAATAAATACGTTAAAAATCCAAAAATAATAAAATCGGTATCTGAATTTTCCTTGTTTTCTCTACATTATAGGAAAATTACCCCCAGGCCATTTGGAGGCCCTTAGATATTTTATCTAGGGACTTTTGGCTTGGTTGGACAGTACCACTGTTTTTGCTACTGTTTGATTTTTAGAAAATAAAATAAACATCAGAAAATTATCAAAAATTCACCAAAAACATAAAAAAATATAAAACACATAAAAATATTTTTGTTTTGATTTTTGGTTGATTTTTGGTGCTTGAAATAATTTGTAGAATTGTGTTCTTCCTTGCTTTTTCTTATTTTCTTTATATATTAAAAATCCAAAAAAAAATAAAAATAATTAAAAACCACTAAAAATATTTTCCTCTTTTATTTTATTTGTTTTTACTACTTCGTAGGCCTTCGGCCAATCCGTGCTCCTTGAGTTCGACCCTGGGTGCTATACCAGGTTAATCACATAGCAGGACCGCTTCTTTGTTTTGATTGATCTTATTCTTCGCGAGTGGTTCATTTTTCTTGATTTAGCGCATCTGAGCGACCGAGGTCGCAACGACCATTTTTGTACCTTTACCTTAGTCGTTCGGATCGCTCATCAGAATGGCGCCGTTGCCGGGGAGCACGGCTTAGTAGTTGATTTTCTTTTCATTTTTATTTTCGCGGCTTTTCACGGCTCTTCCAGAGCTCGTGGCTTTTCGCGGTTTTTGTCCATATTTTCTTTTTGTTTTATTTTGTTTTGTTTTCTTTTTCTTTTATTTTTGATTTTATTTTTTTTTGTGTGTTTATTTTATTTTACATTTTTGCATATATACCCTTTTATTTTTATTTTCATTTCTTTTTCCTTTATTATTATTTGATTATTGGTTCTGACCACTCTGTTTTCTCTTACGAGGGCCCGAGGACCGAGGCGACTGATTTCGAGAAGCCGACGCAACCGCAGGATTCGGAGGTGGCTCCCTTCTGTACGGAGCCGCAGGAGAGAGTGAGAGAGAGTTGAGTGGGTGAGGATTAGGATAGACTTTTATTTCATTCCATTATTATTGTAATAATACAGGACATTAGACTTGGACATTTGTGGACTGCCGTAGCGGGTCTGTTTCGCCGATCACCGGTATGCTCGGGGGACCCTTAGGACCTTAGCAGTTTTTCGCGGTTTTTCGCGGTTTTATTTTATTTTCTTTCTGCCTTTTCCGGTGTTTACGCGGTTTTTGCTCGAGCCCCTAGACTTAGGAATTTCTGGTGATTGTGCCGTAATTAGTAGTATCCATACACCTAACTGATTATCTGTTCCTATAGAACGTTAATTGGACCTACTAAAAATAATTAATAAAAATAACCGACTCATTTGCCTTCGTAGCCTACGTGCCACAGCCCGTCCTGTAAAGCGCTTACTCCTACCCCCTATTTGTCGGACAGAGTAGGGACGGGCCAAGACCGGACTCTTTGGCTTGGAGGTCGGTGACCGGTTAGACGGTTCTTCGCTAGAAATTGCTCATCTAGGACTCGTCTTTCCCGTTGCATCATATAGGTAGTTTCCTTTCTGTCTTTACATTTATGCGCGGATCATATTGCATGTAGAGTGCTGGAGACAAGGTACGCATTTCTGACTCAGCATGCATCATTGATTTTATTGCGCATCGGCTTTTTCGTCTTCTCCCCCCTGTTTTGGACTTAATAATCAGGAGAACCGAAAAAATCGTTAGGACATTTGTTTTTATTTGAAAAAGACTAAAAAGAGAAACCGTAAAATTGGGACTGGCTAATACTATTGATCTTAAAAGCCGCTCACCCTAAAATTTTGTCTTGGGGAGAGCAACCCCCTCATTGTATGGTTTGGATGCGCGAGAGAGTGACCCGCACCCTAGGTAGAGCCCTCCGGTGCTAGTCCCGACTGATTACCGACTCTTCCGTGCGGGCCAGTCGGTTGGGATAGCATCGGGTATCCTAACAGGTCACGTAAGCGCTCTGATATTTTGTGTGTTCACCAAATAAAATTGACAAGAAAATTTGACCGAACTTTCACGGTCTTCAGCTCGCGTTGCGTTGGTGAACCGGGGGTTTGTTTGTGATCATAGTTTCTCCAGATCTCATCCGCACTACTCGCCAGATCAAGATGATGGGTAAACGGTCTCTTAGGCAGCCTCTGGCTGTACTGCTTTCGGGCACGTCTACCTCATCATCTAGGTTGGCCCGCGAGAGCCAAGACCAGCTCTCCGAGCCCGAGTACGACTCCGCCTTGTTCCCCCTCGACCCCCTTTCTGTCCGACCTGAGAGACACGAGCCCGAGGAGAGATTGATTGATTTGACAACACCTGAGTTGGGCTCGTTTGGTTTTGCAGACGTCATGGCCGGAGCCGGCAGTTCAGATGATCACTCCCGACAGCTCGAGCATTTTGTACTAGACCAGGGAGCGATCAACTACACCCTGATCGCATCACTTGAGACGGTCCAACAGCAGTTGCGCGATCAGGGGGCATTCATGATAGAGATGAGGCAAGAGTTGGAGAGGCTCAAAGCAGAGCGAGACCAGCAGAGCGAGCCTGAGGAGATACCTGATGCAGAGGCACGAGCCGCAGTAGCCGCAGCAGCAACAGCCGTCGCCGCCGCCGCAGCGGGAGGCGCCGCGGCAGGAGGACCACCACGACCGATGCGGGATTTACACAATCTCGGATCTACTCTGATGCATCATTGGGTAGTAGTGCCAGCGATCGTGGGGGACTTCAAGTTCCCCCCGAACACTTTGCAGTTACTGCCCCGTTTCCACGGACTTGCCACTGAGGAGCCCCACCTCCACCTCCAGGAGTTCCTGATGATCTGCAGCACTGTCCACGATCGCCATGTGGACCAGGACACGATCCGGATGATAGCCTTCCCTTTTTCACTGACAGATAGAGCAGCCACCTGGCTGAAGCATCTAGGGAAGTTTGTCTACACCTGGGAGCAGCTCCGCACCGAGTACTTGAACAAGTACTATCCACTCGGGCGGACGAATGCAGCGAGGGCCCTGATCAGCAACTTCTCCATGTTCCCCAACGAGCAGTTTCACGGGGCATGGGAGAGGTTTCGAGAGCTCCTAGACAGATGCCCGCACCATGACATCTCCAAGCCGAACCTAGTTCAGAGCTTTTTCAGCGGGTTGACGCCAGAGCTTCAGGGTCTGGTGAACGCTTCTTGCGGCGGGTCCTACTTTGCCAAGGACCACGATCAGGTCTGGGCCATCTACGAGGAGATGGCCGAAAACTACATGGTGATGTCCCAGACCAGGTTGTATACTCAGAGACCCCAGCCACAGCAGCCAGGACCCGTGCAGTACCAGCGGATAGCACGGGTAGATGCAGGTCCATCCAGTTCGTCCGCAGTCGCAGTAGCACAGGCAGAGTCGATAGCTGCGGACATGGGTATCATCAGCGAGAAGTTGGACCGCATGGAGCTGAATGAGAAGAAGCAGTGCCAGAGCATCACTCAGATGGAACAGATGGCACAGGTTCTGAGCGATATGAAGACCCAGCTCATGTGTCTCCAGGAGGCACAGACGGCTCCTCAGCCCCGCCTTCAGTCGCGAGGCGACTCCGGCAGCAGCAGCAGCTCGTTCCAGCGGTCCAGCACCCTTGTGCAGCCCAGACAGGTTCATCTTGTACGGCGGAGCCGTACCAACAGCCGCAGCCCACCTACCAGTCCCCACCATCTCCAGACATGCAGATGGTGGTTTACCAGCCGGACTAGCCTCTGGCAGTACTCCCGCCAGCCCCCTACGATGCAGAGCCATTGATGGATGTCAACGGGATTTGGTATGACCGCCCCCAGCCTGGGATCTGACGAGACCATCCCGGATTCAGGTGGGGGAGTGGTGGTGCCCAGCCCCAGCAGCAGCCGTCAGGTCAGGGAGGGCAGTACCGTCAGCAGAGAGATCACCAGTCGCAGCAGCCCCGAGCATACCAGACACACCAGCCATCATCCTTCGGTCCTCGTCCCTATCAGCATCAGGGACAGTCGTGGAGACGTTAGCACCAGGCTCACCCAGGATATCAGCAGCACCCTACCTCTTACCCCCCTCAGCAGCAGCAGTTCCAGCAGCCTCACCCCCAGAGAGGCTACCCGTCGGGCTCCCACGAGAGCCCCGCTTTGGATGACATCGCCAGCCTCCTTACGGACCAGCAGGCCACATTCAGACCGGAGATGGACGAGTTCCGCCAGGAGATGCGGGACTTGGTGAGAGGGAAGGCCGCCATTCCAGCCCAGATCGAGCCGAATCCGAATAACCTCAAGAGGAAATCTGAGCAGGTAGTACACACTGAGTTTGCCACTCCTAGTGACCCATTTGTTGATACATCTTTGGATCTATTTGATGCTGATTTTGTCACACTTAGGAGCGGTAGGACCCCAGCAGGTGGCGGCGCCTCATCTGAGCTTCACCACGAGGATACTTCAGAGGCGCCACATGAGGAGGAGGAGAGCGGTACTGAGACCGCTCCAGATGATGACGGTGGCACTGAGGCCACCAAGGATGTTGATCCCACCGTCGGTACTGAGGCCGCCGCTTCACCAGTTCGAGGAGGTGGTACTGATGCCACCCGTTTAGCCGAGCCAGCCCGCGGTACTGATGCCGCGAGACGTTTACCAGCAGCAGCAGCAGAGCCAGCCCGTGGTGGTACTGAGGCCACCGGTGTTTGTGTTGAGAGAGATGTTGTCTTTCCCCGCCTTGATGTATCTCAGAACTTTGGTTTGAATAAAGGAAAAGGTTTAGTTTCTTCTGGTCCCACTGTGGTGCATGATGTATGTGTGGATCCGGTCGTCGAACCGTCTAGGCCTTTTCCTAGTCCTTCATCTGCGAAGGACCCTGTGATCCCCTTCCCTAGAGCCCTTCAGATGGGGAAGGGGAAGAAAATAGAAAAAAATCCCAAAAAGAGAGAGCAGGAGGAGTTCAGCCAGAGCATGATTGACAGATTCCACATCCAGCTGACCCTCCAGGAGGCTTTGCAGCACATCCCCCTTCTCCAGCGATCTTTGAGAGACAGGACTACAGTCAGGAGGAGGAGGAGGAACCACACTTCAGAGATCCATGTGCTGACGAAAGCCACGTGTTTTGCGATCCAGAACCGACTGCCAGCCAAGAGGCCAGATTCAGGGGCCTCGTATGTCAGATGCCATATTAGTGAGCAGAGGTTCGACCGTACTCTACTTGATAGCGGATTGTCGATCAACCTTCTTCCGGCAGCCCTTCTCGACCGCTTCGAGTTGGGCACTCTTCGACAGAGCAGGACAGTCCTTCAGTTCGCTGATCGATCTGTCAAGAGGCCGAAAGGGTTATTACGAGACGTTATCGTCACGATTCAGGGTCTGAAATTCCCCGTGGACTTCGTAGTGTTGGACATGGAGATCCCTAAATCAGTGACCGATACCCCCATCATCCTTGGTCGTCCGTTCTTGGCCACAGCCAAAGCGGTGACTGATCATGATAGCGGGAAGGTGTACTTTAGCGTCGAGGGCGAGAGTATACAAATAGAGACGGTCGAGGACTACAGAGCTAGAGAGAGAGCCCGCTCAGATGCGAGTACAGATTCAGAGCAGCTGACAGACGCAGAGCCAGACATCCACCAGGGCTGTGATTTTGTGATCACAGACGATGAGGCAGCTTGGGCAGATCCTGCAGCACAGACCATCCTCTCATATTCAGATACAGCTGATGCCGAGATGATAGCAGAGGAGAGTCTGGAGAGCACAGCCCTGGTTCAGGATACCAAAGAGGCAGCAGAGCCGGTCCTTGATCGTGACACGGAGTTTAGCGATGGTGGTGCTGAGGCCACCTTGCTTTACGGTGGTACTGATGCCACCGCGGTTGATACAGATCCCTCGAATTCAGAGTCTGATTGGGTTGATTGTGATGATCAAATGCCATACCCGAGTCCACCTGAGCCTACAAATGAGGGGGAGGCAGATGCAGAGCAGACCAGAGACAGTGCGGTTGAGCAGCCTTCCCCCGATCCAGTTTGCGAGAGTGCACTTTCTTTCTCCCAGGCAGATTTGGCAGACTTAGCAGCATTCACTCACTTTCTTCCGCAGCCAGATTTGCCAGCACCCAGCATTCCAGAGCTGAAGCCGCTCCCTACTTCGCTGAAGTATCGGTTCCTTGCGGGCGAGCCAGAGATGTACCCAGTAATCATCTCCGCCGAGTTGACTGGAGAGCAGGAATCCCGTCTGATGGGGGTTCTTGAAAAGAACCGCAAGGCGATCGGATGGAGCGTAGCAGATCTCCATGGGATTAGTCCATCAATCTGCTCCCACCATATCTATCTCGAGGAAGGGGCGAAGCCGTCGCGTGAGTTCCATCGGCGTCTGAACCCCAATCTGAGAGAGGTCGTGATGAAGGAAATATCGAAATGGTGGAGTGTAGATTTTATTTATCCCATTTCCGACTATAAGTGGGTCAGCCCCTTGCATGTGGTGCCTAAGAAGACGGGCATCACGACTGTGATCAGTGAGTCGGGAGAGGAGATTGCTACATGAGTACCCACCTCTTGGAGGGTTTGTGTTGACTACAGGAGACTCAACCAGGCCACCAAGAAGGACCATTTCCCCCTGCCTTTTATTGACCAGATCATTGAGAGAATGGCAGGGAAGAGCCATTACTGCTTCCTGGATGGGTACTCAGGCTACAACCAAGTGGCCATCGCTCCTGAGGATAAGGAGAAGACCACCTTTACCTGTCCCTTCGGCACATATGCTTTTCGACGCATGCCATTTGGGCTATGCAATGCCCCTGCGACTTTTCAGAGGTGCATGCTGTCGATCTTTTCGGACATGGTAGGGGAGTGTTTAGAGGTCTTCATGGACGACTTCTCAGTCTATGGCGACGGATTCGACTCCTGTCTTGACTGCCTAGACCGGGTACTCCAGCGATGTATCGAGTATCATTTGGTGTTATCTTGGGAGAAGAGTCACTTCATGGTGACTCAAGGGACGGTGCTTGGCCACATCATCTCCAACAGAGGCATGGAGGTTGATCCTGCGAAGGTTGATGTCATTAGGAAACTCACACCGCCGTCCAATCTGAGGCAGCTACGGTCATTCCTGGGGCACGTTGGATTTTATAGGAGATTTATTAGGGATTTTAGCAGGATTGCCCGACCGTTGACTGACCTCTTGACGAAAGACACCGAGTTCCTTGTTGATGACAAGTGTCTTTCGTCTTTCGCGACTCTCCAGCAGTGTGTTATTGAGGCCCCTGTCCTCCAGCCGCCTGATTGGTCTCTCCCATTCGAGATCATGACAGATGCCTCCGATTTTGCCGTAGGGGCAGTGCTGGGACAGAGGAGGGATGGAGTTCCATTTGCCATACACTACGCTAGCTGCACATTGGATTTCGCCCAGCGGAATTATATGGTCACAGAGAAGGAGATGCTAGCCGTAGTGTTTGCCCTGGATAAGTTCAGATCGTATATCATCGGATCTAGAGTGACTTTGTTTACAGATCACACCGCCATCAGGTACCTCGTGGCAAAGAAGGATGCCAAGGCCAGACTGACTAGATGGATCCTTCTACTCCAGGAGTTCGACATTGAGATCAAGGATAAGCCTGGAGTCAAGAATGTGGTGGCGGATCATCTCTCCCGACTAGAGCAGCCTGAGGATTCTGAGCAGATTGACCCTATTAGAGATACCTTCCCAGATGAGGCGATCCTTGCTATCGCCCCACTCCCATGGTACGCCGATATTGTGAACTTTCTCGTTGCTGGGAAAGTCCCACAAGATTGGCCCAGGCAGAGGCTTGAGACCTTCCTTGTGAAGGCCAAGTCCTACCATTGGGAGGATCCCATCCTTTACCACGAAGGAGGGGATAGCGTCTGGCGTCGGTGTATTCCTCAGGAGGAACACCATAGCGTCCTCACTTACTGCCACAAGCTTGAGGCAGGAGGACATCATTCTGGGATGAGAACGGCACAGAAAGTGCTCCAATCCGGCCTGTGGTGGCCTACCCTCTTCAAGGACTCAGATGAGTTCGTGAAGAGGTGTACTGACTGTCAGAGGATGGGCACTTGTGGACAGCATGATATGATGCCAATGCAGCCCATTCACTTCTGTGAGGTTTTTGACGCATGGGGCATCGATTTCATGGGTCCATTCCCTAAGAGTCAGGGATTTGAGTACATTCTGTTGGCCGTTCATTATGTGAGTCGTTGGGTGGAGGCTATCCCCACCCGAGCCGCTGATGCGAGGACAGTTTGCAAATTTTTGAGGAAGCACATCATCAACGACCAGGTGAAGGCACTTGCTAGCGAGTTCCACGAGTTCTGATTTCTGATGGGGGATCTCACTTCATCAACGACCAGGTGAAGGCACTTGCTAGCGAGTTCGGCATAGATCATTGTGTTGCTACACCTTACCATCCACAGACGAATGGTCTAGCCGAAGTGTCGAATAGGGAGATCAAGACTATTCTGCAGAAAGTCGTCCGCCCTGACCGAAAGGATTGGTCACAGCTTTTGGACTCGGTCTTGTGAGCATATAGGACGTCTTTCAAGACACCTTTGGGCGCATCTCCCTTTCGCCTCGTGTATGGCAAGCCATGCCATTTACCTGTTGAGCTGAGGCACAAGTCACTTTGGGCAGTTACAGATATTTTGATGGATCCAGATGGTATGGGAGACCAGATGAGGGCAGAGTTAGCTGCCCTGGAGGAGCTTAGAGATGCAGCTTTCTCAAGCAGCCTACATTATAAGGAGAAAGTCAAGGAGTGGCATGATTCTCATATCAGCCACAAGCATTTTGAGATTGGACAGAGAGTATGGTTGTTTGATGCGAGGCTACGATTATTTCCAGGGAAGCTACAGAGCAAATGGAAGGGACCTTATCTGGTTAGAAAGGTACACGACAATGGTAGCATTGACATATCTGAGTTGTCTTCTGAGAGTACCTTTCGAGTGAACGGCCAGCGGCTCAAGCCATTTCTAGATCATGAGCCGCGGGTCGTTGATCTTGCCCCTATTCATTTTGCGTGAGATGTGGTCTTTGACTCACATCTAATGCATCTCAGGCCTGAGTTTCACTGATCTTCCGCTTTGTATAGATCCAGATGTCCATATCACCACATTCTTTAGTCCCACATCCCCTTCTTCATCTTATGATTATGCTATACTTAGGGTGCACTTTACCCTAAGTATAGGGGGATGTGAGACCTTTTGAGTATTTCTTTTGTTTCTGTTTACCCCTGCTTTTGTTGCCTATACTTAGGGATATTTCACCCTAAGTATAGGGGGGGGTAGACCCTGTACATTCTCCACTCAGGTTTTCCCTTAGTATACAGCCTGCTATACTTAGGATTATTTGATCCTAAGTATAGGGGGAAGACCCGAGCTCCCCTTGACTTTTCTATTTCAGTCTTCTTCTTTTTGTATAGCCTTTCTTTTCACTATCCTATACCTAGCACGAGTTATGTCTTCTTCATCGCTCTTGACTCTGAGGACATCGTTCGAGCTAAGTATAGGGGGGGGTGTATATATTTCATATATACTTTAGCCATAACTCGTACTTTGTGTGAGTGTGTTGATAAATAAAATGGCTAAAAAACACAAAAATTAAAAATTTTCATATACATAATCTTCTTTTATTTGCACATAAATAGCTAATGTACAAGTTATTTTTGTAAAAATGATTTCAAAAATCTTTTGTGTAAAGCTTGTGTAAATATTTTCGTATCAAAATTATGTATATAGTACAAAATTTTTTCAAAACGTTTTGAAAATCAAAAGTGTGCAAAAATCTCGTGTAAATGTGTGTAAATATCTTTTTGCAAAAACTTGCACTTCATGCATCATTCATTCATGATTTCAAAACTTTTTTCAAAAATTTTGCATGATTGTAAACTTTGTGTAAATAAGCATCTTTTTGTACATATGTATATAGTTTTTCTTGGATGATAGTTGACACTTAAACTAGCCTGGAATCAAATTGAGAAATAGAGCTTGATTAATATCTTAATCCACCTAATTTCTAAGAGGAACCTTATAGGACTTAGGTTTAAGGCTTTTCAGGTCCATGGTGACTTAATTCTTTGAGTCCACTAGGCTATGATCACATGTCATCTCAATGAGCCTAAATAGAGCACTTAACAACAACACATGACTCATATAGATTATGGCTTTACTTGGACACCAGCACTATGCACCGAGCTCTCTACGGATGAGGTGGTGAGGAGGCAGTCTTCCTTGACTTGGGGTAGCATATGAGGGTAGTACTTCTAGGCGGAACCTCTCTTCTTCTTTTAGTGAAGGAAGTGTGTCTCAACTTGGTCTGGTTGCCATGAGGTCTAACGACGGGAGTTGTGGGTTGCAATAAAGCTTCAAAAGAGGGATAGTCTACTGGCTCAAGAGGAAAAACTCCTTGTATATATGTTGCACATGTATATGTTGTACAGATGCACTTGAAAAAAAAATGTGTGCAAAAAGAAAAGAACTCCAAAAAAGTGGTGGGTCTGAGAGAAAATGATAATCCCACCGGAGTATGTATATAGAGTGCAATAAGCAAAGCTTGGTTTCATGTTCCACCTGTTGTAGCTTGCAGCAGGGAGACTTGGCTACACTGGTCAAGCTCCCAAGGATACTTGGCTACACTGGCCTTGACCCATTCTCTTTTTCCCCTTCTTCTTGTGCCGGTTGAACTTGAACTTAGAAGGGAATACCCCGCTCCTCGAGGAAAGAGTGGCCAGATTGAGGGCATAGAGTTACCTTGTTGGGGAGGGTTGTCAAGTTGCCATTTCTGAGGTGGAGAGCTTAGACTTCACATTCACAGGACAAGAAAAGATTCATGGTCTTCAGGGTTTGTGATTGATGACTTGTTCTGATCTGGAGCATTGAGGAGTCTTGGTTATAGATTAGTGGAACTTAGAGGCTGTTAGGTTTTAAGCTTAAGTCTAAAAAAGGTTCCGACACATTAATAATCCAAAGATCTGATCGAGCTCCATACCCCAATTTAATGAAGGCAAGTTTAATAATCAACCTTGATCCATGTACATCCTCTTTTCCTTTTTCTTTCTTTCTTTTTCACTTCTTTTTCAAATAAGTGTTTGCTAAGGGACTAGCAAAGTTAAGTATAGGGGGGTCATGAATACCCATTCATCACTCTTTATTCTTATATTTTAGCTACAAAAACCTTTGCAAATGCATGTAGATATGTGTAAATAGGAATAATTACCAAAAGCATGCATTGTGTAAAAACCTATAATTAGCATGTTTTTGTGCAAAAATAAAAGAATAAAGATTAAAAAGAAAAAGAGGGAAATATTTAGAATAAATATTGAGCAACCTAACCCAAGGGAGGGCTCAGCATGGGCCTGACCGCATGGAAGCCAAAGTAGAGGGAGATAGGGGCTCATGTGTAAATATTTGTGTAAATAAATAAAACTATATTTTCCTCACCCAAAAATATGCTTGTAAATACTTGTATATACTTATAAATATATAAAAACAAAATAAAAAGTTAAAAATCAAAAAGATCAAAAATGCCTCCTTTCATCATGTACATAAACCACACCTATATATTTATTTAGCTGTGTAAATATATAAAAGTAATTTTTATAATTTTTGTAAACAGACTATGTTATATATTGTAAATAAATAAAATAAAAACAATTAAAAATCAAAACAAAATAAAAATAGAAAAATTAAAAATACAAAAATACCTTGTACATATACCATGTATATAGATGTATATATCTATTTATTTTACCTATGTACATAAATAATAAAAATAAAATAAAAATACCTTTTTATTCCTTATTTTATTCTATAAATAAATAAAATATAAAATAAGGATAAAATTGTATAAAAATAATGTATAAAAATCAAAAATCAAAACCCTATATATATTGTATATACCTATATCTAGTACATATTATGTATATAGCCTATTTTTATTTCCAAAAATTAATTAAAAATCACCAAAAAATAGAAAAAAATAAAATAAAAATATTTCATGTTTGGAGTTTTTGCAGATTCGGCCCTTAGCTACCCCGATTTGTCACCTCAAGATCCAGCCACGTGGTCGAACCCCATTGGGTCCTGGGGATGTTGACCGCCCGGTCAACTAGCCCCCCCAGGACCACTTCCCACGGGTCTGGGCTCCGGACCCGACTTCTCCTAATTCTACCCGCTTGACCCGACACCCAATTCGCCAAACCCCAGCTCCGTTTTGACCCTCACACATCCGACACCTTCGCCGGGCATCCACCTCGGGATCCGCGCGCTTCCACGACCCTACCCGAGCCGTTCTTCTCGGACCCTTCCACCGTATATAGCTGTAGCTCCGCAACCTTCCCACGCCATCTTTGGCCATTCGCCTCCTTCCCTGTGAGCTCCAGAGAGACCGCGAGAGTGACAGCGAGCGATTCCACCTGTTGCAGCGAGGAGAGGAGGAGGAATCCACTGATCCGGCGACGTTGCCGCCGTAGCTCCGCCACCTGAGCGAGCTTCGAGCCTCGGGCCGATACGACCCTCGAGGCGACGACCAGGAGCACCCCCTGCTCTTCCCCAGTCTCACCGATCATCCTGGTAACCCCGTAGCTCCGCCATTTCATCTAATTTCAGTTTTCCCCCAAATCGCTTCGCCGTCGTACTTTTTCGATTCACCTCGGTTCCGACCACCATCCGATCATCGGACCCGACCTTCACGTTCGCCTCTCTCCGCCGCACGTTCTCCACCTACTCACCCAACCCAGCTCGCACAGGAGCTGGGAACCGGGCTTCTCCGTCCACCACCTTCGCCGGAGCCCGCTGTCCCGACGCACCAGCCATCCCCACTTCGCCTAACTGGGTCGAGGCACTTTGCCCTCGACCCGCGAATCTCCTGAGTGGTTTTGCAGGTCCAACGGAGGCCATCTGAGGCCTCTAGACATTCAGACCAGGAGCTTCAACTCCGCTGCCCTCGTCGGAGCTCCCCCGAGCTCGGCTGGGGCATCGGAGGCCATCAGCAGCTGCGCACCTTCACGCCGGAGCTTTTCCGATACTCAGGCGCAGCAGAGGAGGCCGGAGGCGCCTTCACGAGGCCGGCGAAGTTCGCCGGCCGCCTGTTCATCCAGGACCTCCAGTCACCGTCGATCTTCTTCGCCCGCTCCAGATTGCATCTTGACCGTCCATTAGTGGAGCTGCTTCCACCGCCCGATCTTTGGAGGATCGACCTCAGCCGTTGGATCGCCAGCCACCGCGCCTCCACGCCATCCGATCAGCCACGTGGCGTGCATCCAACGACCCAGCTTAATAAAGGGTAAATTACCCTTAGGCCCTGCTTTTATTTTTATTTAGCTTCAGTCCTGTAAATATTTAAGTACGTTGTTTAGTTTTAGGTTTATTTGCATAGAGGACCTTGAGCTTAGTTTATTTGCACTTATACACCTGCCTGTTGTGAGCCACGTGCATCGTCACGTGTTGTTGTGGTGTATTTGCAATTAAAGCCCCTGTAGTTCTGGATGTTCTTAATTGAATGAAAGTTTTTGAATATTTGCATTTATACCCCTGTGCGTGTTTTATTTCCGCATGCGCGATATTTCTTGGGTAATTTGCAAGTGAGGCCCCTGGACTTTTGGTACCTATTACCAATAAGTCCTCGGGACTTATTTTTGTTGCATATAGGTCCCTGAGTGCCCCAGGCACGCGCTTGGCACGTGTTTTGCTGGGTTAATTGCACCGGGACCCCCAGAACTTTGGGTATTTGCATTTCAGTCCCTGTGCACAGTACCCTCTTTTTATTTTTGAATAAAATATCAAATCACCTCCAAACCCAATGAGAATTTGACACATGGCTCCTGCCATGGTGTAGGATTTTTACGGATTTTTGAGGACATTTCTGATTTTGTTTTATATTTTTAAAAATTCAAAAACCTATATTTTTGTTACTGTCTAGTTTGAAAATTCACAAAAAAATATAAAAACTCCCCTAAAAATTCTATAAAAATTGTCTACTGTTTAGTTTAGTTTGCTTGATTTTCTAGCCAAGTTTCGCTATTTTTCATTGCTTACAAACCTTAAAAACTTAAAAACACTTAAAAACCCATAAAAATTCTAATAAATACATTAAAAATCCAAAAATAATAAAATTGGTATCTGAATTTTCCTTGTTTTCTCTACTTTAAAGGAAATTTACCCCAGGCCATTTGGAGGCCCTTAGATATTATATCTAGGGACTTTTGGCTTGGTTGGACAGTACCACTGTTTTTGCTACTGTTTGATTTTTAGAAAATAAAACAAACATCAGAAAATTATCAAAAATTCACCAAAAACATAAAAAAATATAAAACACAAAAATATTTTTGTTTTTGATTTTTGGTTTATTTTTGGTGCTTGAAATAATTTGTTGAATTGTGTTCTTTCTTGCTTTTTCTTATTTTCTTTATATATTAAAAATCCAAAAAAAAATATAAAAATATATAAAAACCACTAAAAATATTTTCCTCTTTTATTTTATTTGTTTTTACTACTTCGTAGGCCTTCGGCCAATCCGTGCTCCTTGAGTTCGACCCTGGGTGCTATACCAGGTTAATCACGTAGTAGGACCGCTTCTTTGTTTTGATTGATCTTATTCTTCGCGAGTGGTTCATTTTTCTTGATTTAGCGCATCTGAGCGACCGAGGTCGCAACGACCATTTTTGTACCTTTACCTTAGTCGTTCGGATCGCTCATCAGGGTTTTATTATTTGAGGCATGAAAATAATAATATAAAATAAGTGGCAAAAATGCAATCATTGTTTAATTTAAAAATTATGATTTTGTGTATATTTTGTAAAATTTCTATGCCCTATCTCCTCCTACTTTATTCCTTGTCGACCAAGTCATCATGATGACTGGGTCTTGGGGTCTAGGGCTATTCAAAACCTCTAGTGATTCATTTCTTTTTTTTTTCTCCCTTTATTTTTTTTGGAATTAAATATATTAAAAATACAATATTTTATATAGTATTTTGTACCATTTACAGAGTTTTTATTTTGACAGATTAATGAGATATACATGCATTTAACTACATAGTTAAGTCTAGAATGAAAGAATAAATATGATGAAATGGAGATTCGTCAGTAATTTAAATCCCCCAAGGAGTTTTTAGAAAACTCCAGGAAAGGTGGGAGTCATCAAGTTAGCTACTCCCTAGTAGCATATAGATTTTACCCTACTTATATAGTGCATTTTAAATGAGATGGGGTATTACCATTTCATGGTGAGACACCAACAAGATCCATAGCATCTCGATCCATTTGGTGCATCCAAAATGTTAACACAAATGGTATTTTCGTCCTCATGATTCATTAATTTTGAGTGTAATTTAATAGCTTGGATATGATATTTTATGTTTGTCCAGATTTGTATTTTTATTAATACATGTATTAATTAATTTCCAACTTTGTTCTCAAAGAATTGGATTAGACATATGTTTGTAAACACCAACGAGTTTTTGCAGAATAATTTTGTCTTTACTTTGTAACTTCATTGACTTTGTTGATAAATTTTTTACATTATCAATCAATGGTTTTAGTAAAATGTTATATTCTATTATAAAATAAGTTTGGTTCTTTGTAAAATTCACGCTCTTTTTGTTTAGTATTTGTGTGTAGCAAGTCATAATTGTAATATGTGTGCTCCTATTTTAAAATTCATTTTCTATTTGTAAAAGCTTTCCTCTGTTTATAAATTTTTGTTGGTATTTCGTAAATACGAGTAAGCACTTTATAATATTTGATTTAATTTTACAATAAATAACCAATTTGTAATATTCACATTCCCATTATAAAATGCATGCTCTCTTTGTAAAAATGTACAGTAACCAACAAAATAAAATTTTGTTAGAAATTTACTACTTTTAAAGGAAATCATGTAAAAAAATAAATGCTAGTTTGTAAATTGATACACAAGTTATGTAAAATATGTATCAATCATGTAAAAAAAGATTACCAGCTATATAAAATAAAACAAAGTGCTACAAGCCACGTTCTTTCCCCAGAACGACACAGGTCCTCTTCTGCCTCTCCTTCCTCATGTCACACCTTTACCACAACATGAACACATATGTCCTCATGCCATTGCATTTTTGTAATACCATGTCCTCGGGGACAACCAAGATCTACTGATACATTTTAAAAACAACGTAAAAAACCATAGATGTATGGATGAAAAATAACCACCATATTATCATTATACGTACAATAAATCCATAGATGCATGATACACCAACCTGTACATATATTGTCATAGCTACCGTGCTCCCCTCAACTTGGTACACGATGCCGAGAGTGTTGATGAACAGTCAATTGCCTAATTTAAGATCTCATCATTGTAAAATGAGCCAATGATTAGGGGTATCAGAAAATTTCTAAGTTTGATATTCGCTCAGGTCTAGCCCACTAAAAGTTTGACTTCGAAATAAATGAACCAAATCTGAACACAAGTTTAGGCTCGATTAAATATATTAACTTGACCTAAAAATCATATGTTTGCTCGGGTACGATTCATTAAAAGTAGATAAATGCATGCATACACACAAACATATACATATACATATATATATATATATATATATATATATATTTACATATCCTTATCCGCATAAGTGGATCTCATTTCGTGATGAGTGGATTTTGTCTCAGGATAAGTGAACTTTGCCTAGAGATAACTGAATATTTAGGGAATAAGTAGGTTTTATCTCAGTAAATTATCTTAAAATAAATAGTCACATCGAGGTTACAATATCCATCATCTATGTGTCTAGTACTTTTCCCTTCTTTATCCTTAAATAAATAGAATAAGTATAAACCTTACTTATTGCATATCTCCACATTATTCCTTATCCTCATACGAACGGATATATAATATATTATAATTATACTTTTCAAAGATATGAATCCTTATTATTCTTTTTTTTCAAAAAATGAAGAAGAGTTGGATAAAGAAAAAAAACTGAGTGAATGTTTATTCTAAATGTGGACATACACACACACAAACACACACACACACAGATATATATATATATCCATTTCTTTTCCTTTCACACAATCTTATTAGGGAATTCTCAAGTTCGATAGTCACTTAGGTTCAATTCGATTAAAAAGAGTTTCAATCCAAACTCGATTTGAAAAAAATGAATCGTACCTAAATAGAAGTTTAAGCTTGATTAAATAAGTGAACCAAGCCTAAAAACTCTTAATTTCCATAGGTTCGATCCATTTAAAACCCTACCAATGATAAATGATTAGAATCAAGTTGAAAATATCTCGGTGAAGAGAGCTTAATTTTATTTATACTTGGATAAGTCAGGGTCGAACACAAAGACATGAGCTAATCAGGTTATTTAACTACAGTTTAAGTACCAATGATAAATGATTCTAATGTATTTAGGTATAGACAATGATAATGAATGCATGATATTTTTTAGTTTTTATATGCAATCTAAATAAATGATACAAAGTGAATGTCATGGCATTGCCAAACAATGCAACACACAAAAATACTTCTGAATTAAATTCTAAGCATAAAACCTAATTAATTCTCATCTTGGTCCAAATGACAAATCCATTAAACACTCCAATTCTATTAATTCATTAAATAGACTTAATTAACGAAGCTCTAATTTCACTTAATAATCAATTACAAATAATCAGGAGAAAAATAATTGAGAATAAATGATCATGTCACCTAATTAAAATCTAAATGTCACAAAGGTTCCAAGGCCTCTTTAATTTCTCAAAATGCATCTACGGTGAATTTAAAATATTAAATTAAAGTATAATAAGTGATGAATTTCTATGATTATCTAATTAAAGTACAATAATCACATTAAAGAATAAAGTATGCCATCTTAAAAATAATTGTCATGGCTATAAAATCAAAATAAAATCACTTCCATTGGATTAAAAATGCTCAAGTTATTAATGATCTAATCCATGGGAGTATATGCAATGAAAATACAATTTAAAACACATAAATTATCACAAAAAAGTCTGAAATGAACTAAAATGCATTATATAAAAGCTACAAGGGGCTTGCCTATAATGTCCCAAGCACGTAAGGGTATATGTGTGAATAAAGAAACACAACAGGGGTGGTTTTGCAAATTCCCCTAGAGATGCATGTGAGGCATGTGACGACTCTCTGCTTTTATGAGAGGTTTGAGACGTGGTTGTGTTTCGAGCTATATGGATGGTGGTAGGCATTTCATTCATGTGTGGGTAGTCCAAGGTCGAGGCTTGAATGTAGGCCCAATAATAGATCTCGGTCGTCTAATCAATATGGTCGATGGCTGATGAATCCCCATTTCATCATTTTTATTCTTTCATTTTAGCCCTTAAACCTGAGCTAAATCCATGTAAATAGCATTATTTTGCATAAAGTAACATACATTATTTATTATGTAATTATTATATAAAATACTGTGTTTAAAGCTAAAATAAAAGAATAAAGAAAAGAAAATAAAAATTAATGAAATACAAAGGATATTGAATGACCCTAAACCCTGAGACCCAGATATCATGATGACTGGGTCGATAAGGAATAAAATAGGGGAATATAAGGGCCAATAAAAACAATAAACCCTAATTTTCAATTCTTCAATAAGTCTAATTCGGGACCTATTTTATTCTTTTTTATTTGTACCACAAAATAATAAACTTTATATATGAAAGTTGTAGAAAAATACATAGAAAAATACAAAATTTATTTCATAAAAAATAATACATATTATGCTTTCTACACTGAGAATAAAAGTCCAAAATCCCCACTTCACATACTTGTATCTCCTCCATATGAACTCGAAATTCATTAAAATCACCGTTAATTGCATATAACTTTTAATTAGATATTTAATGAAGGTGGCTTCAACTGATTCAGAGTTAAGATGCAAAAGTTAGGTTTTAGACCCCTATTGTACATTATACATGAATAAAATAATCATTTTATTTATTCTTTATGTTTTAATAATATTATATTTTTATAATTTGTAAATATTATTTATAACATATATACATAATTAGAATAAAATAAAACCATTAAACTACACTAAAATAAATAAGCATACATAAATATATAGATGAATTCTACTTATACATACCTCTATAATAAATACATATATTTCAATTTAGTATACAAATTACTTCGAAATAATAAATTTAAAATATATTTGTGAGTATTAAAATAAGTTGTAAATATATAAATTATGTGTACAAAATAATAAAATCTAAAATCTAAAATAGAAATAATATATATTATATATAGGTAAATATACCTATATATATACTTGTAAAAAGTAACATACAATAAATCACTTTGTATGTATAAATAAGACTCGTAATAATGAACTACATAAAATAATAAGTATTTTTTATGTTTTGACCAAAAAATAATAAAATCATTTACTATTTTAATTTCAATTAATAAAGCATTTTCCTTCTGTTTTGTCATTTAGTGGCCTACATGGACCAATGGGCATGCAGCCTCGGTTGACCCGTTGGTCAACTGAGCTAACTACACCCCTAGGTATGCCAGATCACGTTAAACCCCTTCTTCATCAATTTTACCCACCTGATTCTTTCGCTCTTTTGCCTTGATTCCATTTGAGATTTTCTTCCTCGATCCATTACCGATCACGTCAGCATCTCATCTCAATCCGATGGCCATTGGGTCAAGCACACTTCTCGAGTCAACATTGCCTAGTATATTGCATCTCTTCCTCCTTCCTTTGAGTATTGATACCTCTTCTCCCATTCAAACCCTAATCCTAAGAGTGGTCGAAGTTCTTAACCATAGTAGGAACATCTACAAAGCTTCAATGAGCAAAGAAGGGTGGGAATTGAGGTAGATCCAAGCTCCGCCAGGCACCTCCACTACGAGCTCCGCTCCCAGACTCCAAGGTCCGGCGAGAATTTACTTCTTACATTTTTATATTCCTAGGCTTAGCATTAGAGTAGATTAGCTTTCCTTTCTAATTAAGATTACCTTTTATTTCGTTAAAATAAAAAAATCATAGTTCGTCGCAGCTAAGCTCCGACGAACCACTTCATCGTGCTCTGACCATTATCCAACCTCGCCAACACTGCCATTCTCTTTACTTTTCATCTCTACACATTAGGAATCTCCACCCAACCAAATCGTGCTCTTAATTTGGATCTCGGCTCTCCCATCTCTATCGTGTGACGGAGTGCCGCCTCACTCCATTCCACATCACTGACTCTTGATTTAGAGATCAATAACCTCTATTTTTGTTTGCTAAGTCTATCTGCAGGACTTGGGGGGGCTCAAAGATCCATCACATGTAAATTTTGACTTGGCTCGAGCTACTTGGAGCGCTTGATCATCAGCCTCCAAGGGCCTCTTTGGTGGTCCTTGGACCCTTCTGACGCTGCCAACACCTTCATGGAACCTCTAGGAAGCTTATAGGCCCTTTTGCACTGCCAAAGACCAGCTGAGAAGAACATGTGTTCTTCCATGTTTGTCTAGGCCACCTTTCAGTCGTCTGATTATACCTGCATGCTAGAACATCCAATCATCATTTGATGCCCCGCCCTGCAGCTGTCAGATCTCAAGGTGCAGGGCGGAATTGTCTGATCATACTCGCACGAATAGGGAAGAACATGTGTTCTTCCCTATTCATCCCGGCCACCTTTCAGCCGCCCGATCATATCCACACGCTAGAACGTCCAGTCACTGTTAAATTCTTCACCCTGCAGCCGTCAGATCTCAAGATGAGATCTAATCTCAACCCTCTAGAGCGAACCGTCACCGTGCAAGGAAGGAGCGCCACATGGACAAGTAGTTGATCTGGACTGTCCTTCACTACCAAAATGGGGTTATTTTGCACTTTAACACCCCCCTTTTGTATTTTATTTTAGTCCAGAATCTTTCATTTATAGTTCAATATACTCTCTAAAATTTGCAGAAGGAACCTTATACTTTTAGTTTTTACATTTAGGTCCCTAGCCACATCACCTTACATGCTTGTGTGCGTGAGGTTTGGGAATTTTACAAGGGGGACCTCGGTCCTTTTAATATTTCCAATTAGTCTTGTAATTTTAAATTTAAGGATTAAAACTTTTAGTTAAGTTACAGATAGGACCTACCACTTTTTCGAAAAGCATTTCTACCCTAGTAAGCGAGTAATGATTTAAATATTCTAAACAGTTTGCTTGTTTAATCCTAGGATTATTTAAGGGATTATGAAATCATTAAATATTTTCTGGAAATTGTAATTAGGTCCCTACCATTTCAAGCATTTTTATTTCTATTATTTGTATTAGTAAAAATATCAAATTACATCCAAAATTCATATGGAAAATATTTTAAGTGACTTAGATCATATTAAATCACATATATTTTTCTTAGGTCATTTTAAGGTATTTTCTAGTTTTTAAAAAAATTCAAAAACCATGTATTTAATCCATATTTACAGTAAAACTCCATAAAAATTATAAAATTATTTTGAAAATTTCTAAAAAATATATATTGTCTATTATTGTAGTTTGTAACTGTAGACCAAAAATCCCTTAAAAAAGAAAAACACTAAAAATTAAAATGCATCTAAATCCTTATAAAAATTTTACCAAAATCCAAAAATATTTTTGTTTTTGCATTTTATTTATAGCATATATTATATATTAATAATAGTTTCAGGAAATTTAGGGACTTTTAGCTATTTGAATATCCAAAATAATTCACCTCATTAAAATAAGTCATTGTTTTGACATTTTTAATCATTTAAAAGTCCATAAAAATAGTAAAAAAATATAAGGAAAAAACAAAATAGAAAAAAATATAAAAAATACAAAAATATTTTATTTTGTAATTTTCAAGTTTTAATAGATATACCCATAAAACCTTAAAAAACAAAAAGGACTTTACTGTAGGGTATTTATTGATTTTGTTTTTATTTTGCAGTTTAATTATCTCTATTACATATTATATCTATTTATTATACACATGTATATTATAACTAATTAAACGGAAAACGAAATAAAAAATTAGAAAATATAAAATCTCAATAAATTTATAAAAATAAAACTCCTTAAAAAAATATAAAAACGAAATTTTAAAAATTTTAAATAGTTAATAACCCGTTAAAAAATAAAAAACATTCACAAAACCCCGAAAATAATTGTTGTCTTTTTGCCAATTTTTATTGTCTATTCCCAGTTCTCCCTATGTTCGACGCTCTACATTGTTTTCTCTATACACATCTTTTGTAGAGTTATAATAAATTTAAGGTTCTTATTTCTGCTTTGCATTGCCTTATATATTTGTGGGTTAATTGTTGCTATATTCGAGTTTCGTGAGAGGTCGCCTCAGCGACATTGTATCTTCTCTCTATGTGAGGATATTTTAGACCCTCGCCAAATTTATCTCAACATTGGCTCTACTCCTAGCTGAAGCATAGGGCTAAAATTCTTTGGTGGTTTAGATCCAATGGGGCATGTTTCTCCTTCCTCCTTCGTGAGTGGTGGTGCGATGGTTGAGTTACGGTGGACACTAAGGAGCTACTCCTTTGCTTTCCGAGGCTGCTGAGAGTTAGAGTATGCAGTTGTTTCCCTAGCGAATAAATTGGAGGATTAGCCGAGGATCGACGATGGCCGAAGGACAGAGATGATAAAGCCTCATCTAAGGTGGAGCTCGAGATCGGAGGTGCGTTCGTACCTCCGATAAGTGACACATCAAGTGCACCTTCATGTGTTAGTCAATATATAAAGCGAAAGGGATCGATTTAGGAATGATAAAAAGCTATGGAGGGTTGACTGGAAGGAGGATCCCTAATGGTGTTCTTCATGTGAGAAAGATGAAGAAAAGATCAGTGTGGGAGAATTTGGGGAAGGAAAAGAAGCGATCGGAGTGGTGCACGTGGATGTTAGATGGACCGTGAAGGTATGGAGTTGATTAGAGTGAGGTGAAGGTATGTGTGTGTGATGGATAATTTAAGAGAAATCAAGAACGGGAGAAGGATGGAGATTTACCTGAGCGGGGATACGATGAACGAAAGTGAAGTCGGGGGCTTGGACTGGAGCTTTGGAGCTCTGGCTCTTTGCTAGATATTCTTGGCGACAACGTGAAGTTCAAGCAACATAGATTTGATGGTTGCGACATGACCAAGAATCGTGGATCTCACTAGAGAGGTTACCTATGTCGTCGCTCGACATCTCTTTTTTTTTTTTTCACAGAACACAATGAGGAGGTTTGGAGTACTCTCGCACAAGGGTGGATAGAATCTAATGGATTGCCAACAAAGAGTTTTATTCAGGATATGGTTGGTTGGAGGCAAAGGTTTCAACCACAAGAGGTTGGTGGAGCTAAGGTGGACGATGGAGATGGAGTAGTTGGCAAGGGTGAGGAACGAAAGGGCTTGCGACTAGCATCAAAGGGAGTTGAAGATGACACGTAGGATGATGGGCGGTTAATTGAATAAGAATCATTGGTGAAGAGACATGTAACCAAGAGGACGAAGAGGAGGAGGTTGATGAAGAAGAAGGATCGTTGGATCTTGAGAACTAACGATAATGATATGGACATGATGGGATGAATAAGGATCACTTGATCATTTCGATAAATCAATCAAGATAGAGGAGGCTCTGATTGCAATTCATTCCTTGATCTGAAATGAAGAATAATTAACTTTCATAAAAGGTCCCTTAGTACAATTAGAGTTTTTACCATGGCCTTCTTAATGATCACACAATCGTTAATTCAATTATTGACCATAGCGGGTGGTGATTGGATGAATATTTAAATAGTTAGATTAAGGACTCATCAAGTACCGTCAAATGATTATTAAGGGATGATCTTCAGCCTGGGTAGGAGATGGCAATCCTTTCTCTATTGGTTGATATCTGACAGACCTCTTAATGCAAGTCCTCTGCATAGGAATAGAGATTCAGAAGTGTCAGATTTATTTCAAAGAGTCGACATAATGAGATCGAGATAACTGTCTTAAGTCATATACTATCACGATATAGGCATGCATCCTCTGATCGGAGACAGATGTATTGTTATATGTCTAAGTATGTATATTTGGCAGACCGATAAGTTGATGGCCAAATCAAGGTCTATACACCGGTGAGATGGTGTCCATAGAAGGGCATATGAGTAATACGATCTCTCAAAGGGATCATACAGATTCACTTGTGAATCGAAAGACATGAGCTCAATTATGAGGTATTGGGATCGATTAAATTCCATGCATGGTCATCTTGCTTTGGATGCATGATAAGAATTTGTAGATATGATATATTCTTTTGGAAAGCATATGATCGATTCCAACTCCCAATGACTAAATGAGAAACTTAATGATAAAATCCTAAAGATGACATTGTAAAGTGATCAATATCTTCAGGTTTATTCTATGTCTTCCAGTATGCATGATGTACATGTATTAGGAATACTTGAAGGTGATGTGATCATAAACGATTGTATAACCATGACACTTCCATTCCGAGGGAGTGATGAAACAAGTCTATATATTAGTGACTCTTCTTATTAGAGAAGGGATTTGATCTTAGTCCAAATGTTGGACAATGATATGAATGTGATTCTGATGCAATGAGAAGATTAGATCTACGGCCTTGATTTAATCAAGCATCTATGAGAGGTCCCCGAGATCTGGATTTGAGATGTGATCTCAATATCCAAGTCACTATATGTGGGACGTATAATTGCCATGTCCTTATTTCCAATTATCCAAGGAAAATTTGTGTTATTCATGAAAGAGTTCAAGAATAATTCCTTTTATAAAATGTCTATCCAAGCATTAAGAAATAGGCAATTAAATGTTATTTAATTATCATAGATAATGTGAATTTGATTCATATTATTTAGATGCATGAATATAATGATCCAATATAAATAAATATGATTTATCTATTATGGATATAAATAATGTGGACAGTACCATCCATATTATATATATATGTGATTTATAATATAGAAAAGAGAGCTATTATTAATATCATTTAGGATTTAAATGTTGATGTAAATTGGATTCACATTAAACATTTTATTGAAAAAGAAATTTACATTTTATTTTAGGTTGTGAATGTGATTCGCAAATTTCCAATGGCATGATTGATATTTCACAAAATAAGTTGGAATTATTTTTGTGAAAGAAATTTACAATAAATGTTGTTGTAAAATTAAGGAAAAAATCATGGAATAATGGGTTTCATGTAAAATGAGAAGGAAGCCACCTTTCTATTATGATATTGTGGATGGCCACCAAATCGTAATAAGATTAGTGGTCGTCCACCCCCTTATGGAAGGAAGCTTGCCTTCTTCCTATTTCCCCATGGTTGAGTGATTTAATTAAAATTAGTTTATATTGATTATTATTCGATATATACTATATTAAATTAAAATTATTGTAGTGTTTGTACAACAAAATCATGTTCATTGAATGAAACACAAACCAATCTCAACCATCGATTTTGTGTTATCCATGGATTGAGATCCATGGACTCCCAAAATATTATAAAAGAAGAGGCCAACCTAGATCTTCATTTCATATACAATTGCAGTGATCTCTCTCTCTCCCTCTCTCTATCTCTCCTATTATTCTCATACATGTTCCCCCTTCTCTCCTACAAGAGTGGTCATCCACCTCTTGGCCTAGAGAAGACCGTTGTTAGTGCCACACCATTTTGTTGCCGCTTCGACCACTCGTGGATCTCTGTATCCTACGACGCACCTTTATAGTGAAGAAGATGTTAGATCTCATGTGAAGAGATCAGGAAATTTTTCGCTTGGATTATAAACTTGGATTGCGAGGAGCACGTGTCTTATATACGCGCTCGCAAGAGTCTCTTCCATCGGATCGGACTTGAGACATGTGGTCTCTATCTTTAGAGAAATGATCGCAACCATGCTTCAAGAGGTATTATGATATCTACTTAGTAGTCTACATGAAACAATTCGAGAAATGTTCTCGGATCATGTGGTTCCATCATTTTTTTTAAATTTCCCTGCATCGAGCAACTAGTGTGACTAGTCGCTCTGATCATATATGATGCGATATTCATGCTCCCGTGATGTGCTTAAGGATCTTTACATATCCTTGAATTGGCATCAGAGCCTTGGTCGAGGTCTTGGATATGATTTGAAATCCTAGGCGACCGAGGTTCATGTTTCAGATGCACGTGAATCATTATTTTTCCATTGGATGCAAGATTTGAATCGGTTTTTTGCTAAATTAAAAACCTACAGTTTGTGCACTGTTTGGACATGTTTTTTGGTTAATAAAATGTATTTAGAATATATAAATATATCTGAAAAATAGTAATCTAATGTTGGTACCAAAAGTGCAAGAAAATTATTTGAAGAGTTCCTCCAAGAAAAAAATATTTTGCATGTACTCACGAATTTGTAAGAAATTATTTTTACTTACTATTTTTCCATAATGAAATGTGAAATAAACACATGGATTAAGTATAGAATCAAACCAACAAACTGCTCGAATTTATTTTGAGTGATTCAAACTCTGTTTTCCTTAGATATTCCATATTTAGTGGAGATGGGTTGCAAGATGATTAGATCATCAGATCTCTTTACTTAATGTGTTTATAATTCAATCGAAATCACGGGAATTATGAATTTACCTTGATTATATATGATATCTAATAATTATTAAGATAATTGATTAATCATCATATGCCATTGAATGTTTATTTCATGAAAACCCTGGTTTATCCTACAATAGTTGTAGGACAAGCTCTACATGCAAAACATTGTTATTTGAAAAGGATTGGGGATTTATTTAGCAAATACCCTTATAATATTTATCAAAATAGTTTTGATAATTATTATATGGTAGAACTTCAGTTGTAACGTTGAATATCTGACGAATCTCCATTTCATCACCTTTATTCTATCATTTTGGCCTTAAAAACCCTAGCTAACTCATGTTAATAGTATCAATTTATATAAATTATCATCCATTATTTATTCCATTTATTGTGTATAAATATTGTTTCTAATGCCAAAATTATAGAATAAAGAAATGAAAAAAAAAATAATAGTCAAAGGTATTTTATGACCCTAAACCCTGAGTCTTAGGCATCTTGATGACTAGGTCGACAAGGAATAAAGTAGGGGGAGATAAAAGACAAAAATACATTAAAATTCTCATTTATTTATTCATCATTTATTCATTTTTAGTGCCTATTTTATTTTGTATTATTTATACCTCAAATAAAGAAACTTTGTGTGTGAAAGTCGTAAATAATAATATATAGAAAAATACAAAATTGAGTTTACACAAAAGTAATATACGGTGTACAAGTTATACTCTAAATAAGAATCTAAAATCCCAACTTCTTAGACCCATATCTCCTAAACAAAAACTCAAAATGTATCAAAAGCACTTTAATTGTATTTAACTTTTAATAAGCAACATAATGAAGGTGATTTCATATTTTTTGGAGTTAAGGCGTGAAAGTTAGGTTTTGGAACCCTATTGTATAGTTTACCTATATAAAATATTCATTTTATATAATCTTTACTACTTTTATAATTTTATATTTTTATTATTTGTAAATATTATCTATAATATATGTACATATTTAGAATACAATAAAATCATAGAGAAAACATTACAAATAAAATAATATACTAAAATATACAAATGAATATACAATACATATACATATATAATATACACATATATTTAATTAAGTGTAAATATTATATCAGAAAAATACAATAAAAATATATTTATGTATATAAAAGAAAGTTATAATATTATAAACTAATAAAATCAAAAATACAAAATAAAATAACTAAAATATTAGCAAATATACATATAAATGGAACTCTAAAAATAAACATGTAACTTAAAACTTCAAAAAATTAAATAATAATAATAATATTTTAAAATGATAAACATTTTTTATTTTATAACTTAAAATTAATTAAATCATTTGTTATTTATTATTCAATTGCCAAACATTTTAGGCTGGATTTTTTTCCTGGATGGTCCACGTGGACCAACGAGGGCACGACAAGGGTTGACTCCAATCAACTCCTCTAATATCCGGTGGCCTATGACATCCCTACATTTGACTCGATTTTCTACCTTTTATCCCCAATCGATGTAGTCATCGATTGGGCTTGATTCCTTCTGTGCTTCTCTTCCTCGATAATTGTACATACTCGCAGGTATGATTTCTTGGCCCAATGGGCCATTGAATCATCGCCCTCTCCTCAATCTTGAACCCCTGTCCACCTCATTGTACATGTACTCTCCATCCCCCATTTTTGATATTTAAACTACCTTTGGCCTGCCTTGGCACCCTCATCATGTGCTTCGAATTGTAGGAGGGTGACAACCTCCTCTTCATCTACTTTGCAGCGAGGTCAGACAGGTTGAAGGCCGGTTCCACCCATCTCCGGCGTGCACCGTAACCGTGAGGTCCACCTTACAACCTTGGCTGCTTGAGGTCTTGTTTTATCACTTCTTAAATTAATCTTAGGTTTAGATTTTATTTCCTGCATTTGTTTGGATATTTATTCTGTGATTTAGCATAAATCAATAGATTCGAAGCTTGATGGAGGCTAGCTCCGACGAACCATCCATAGTCCCTCACTTGTCCTCTGACCCACCAAAAGCCTCCACTCCTTTACCCTTTTGCTCCTCATCGCCCCACCGCACTCCAGAAACTCAGATCCACCATGGATCTGGATTACGACTCTCCACCACCATCACCTTGTTGGAGTAGCTATCGCATCACTCGATACGCCTACATCGCACCCATTAGACCCCCCAGGACCTCCCTTTTCTTGTCGTGCATCTTTCTAGCAGGCCCTAGTGGACAAAGGACACCTTAAGGGGGTCGATTTTGAGTAGTGCACGTACATGGAGGCCCCCTTCTTCTCCAAGCCTATTCAACTTCAACGGGGCTCCAACATACATTCTGAAGCATCCAACTGAAGCGGAGGAGCCCCAGCTCCATTTATCCCCCCGCCAGAGCTTCCCAGACAGTCGGAGGAGCTCAGGAGAGTGGATCGAAACTCACCATCGGTGAGTTCTTGGCATGTTCTTTCAAAGCCTCTTCCCACCATTCGATCATCCAATCATTCCAGATCACACTGTCGTCGCCCGATTCTGCCATGTCTTGACCGTTGATCTACCTCGAGCGATCTAATCCTGACCATTCAAGTGCGAACTATCATCGCGCATTCTAGAGCTGACACGTGTCTTAGTAGATCGCTAGCAGTCGTTTGATTCGCACTTGTGCTGGGTATTTTTCATTCTAAACCCAAAAAAGTTTTGTATCTAATATTTGAAACTCAAGCTTTCATTGTTCATTGTTTTATTTTTGTAAAAATTGCAAAAATATCCTCTTATTTACTTTATTTACAAAATAGTCCATGCCAGTCACCTCATATGCGGTCCCACGTGATCTGGGAAGCACTAATACCACTAGAACTTTTGTATTTAAAACTAGTCCATTAAATATTTATTCCAATGTTGTATTTTTTGTGAAAACTGTAGAAAAGCCCCTATCTTAATTTTATTTACATTTATGCCCCTTCTAGTGTATTATTTTTTGTGCATTTCCGCCATTTCTTAAATATAGTATCTGTGCTCCAAAAATCATCAAAATTTAGGGTTAAGATCATGTTGTAATATATTTTCTTGTTATATTTTTAGATTTACAATTTAGGATTTTTATTTAAAAATAAAAAAGAGCACAAGTATTCCATGTTTAGCCTTAAAAATAATAAAAAATATAAAATCATTTTTAAAATTTCCTAAAAAAATATCATGTTTATTTAAGTATTTTAAACATTCAGACCAAAAATCTCTGAAAAAAGAAAAATAAACTCTTAAAAATTAAAAAGCTCTAAAATCTTTTATAAAAATCTAAAAAATTCCCAAAAACTCAAAAAATATCATTTCTGTTTTATAAATTTCTATATACTATTCATCCTTTAAAATTGATTTGGAAAATTTTAGACATTAACTGGTATATTTAGTTTCCATTTCAATTATGTCTATTAAATTAATCCTTGATTTGGGATATTTTTGGCTTTCAAAATCCATAAAATTAACAAAAATATCTAAAAAATATAAAATAGTAACACATTATTTAAAACCTAAAAATATTTAATTCTATAATTTTTACTTATCTTTAATTGCATTTATATCTATATTATCGCTTATTATATATAGTCTTATATATATATTCTATTTTATAAATTTAAAAAGAAAAAGAAATTAAAAATCTAAAAAATAAAAAAAGAAAATAAAATATATATAATTCAAAACAATTAAAAAGTTTAAAATAAAAAAAATATTTTTTTAAAATAAAAACCTGTAAAATACATAGACAACAAGAAGAACACGATTATGTGCATTTATATGCCTCCTTTCTCCCGTTTGCTCCATGTGTTCGACCTCTACATACTTGCTCACTATGGACATATATTGTAGAGCTATAATAGATTTGAACTCGACAAATCATTGCATAGTTCTTATTGTGGGTTAATTGTTGATTTACCAGGGGTTCGTATTAGGTCGCCTCGATGACAGTGTCTCCACCTTCTGTGAGACATCTGACCTATGCAAATCCCCAGTCATCGAATGACAATATTGTCAAGGAGCAACATCACGTAGATTGGTTTTTACCCGTGTCTTCTTGCTTGTCTATATTTTCCTTTATTTATTTTTCTATTTTATTTGGTATTGTCTGTTGAGTTGTCTAACCCTCTCCGTGGTTGACTTTGTTGTGAGGTACCACAGATCAAGGGAGGCACTCTTTGGAGTACTTGTACACCCACGTGAAGCCATCTTCGTTCTCTGATTGAGCACTAAAGGAGATTTAGGGGAAATTTTTAATACAATACCACTAGCATTTTATTTTATTTCCTTTGATTTGTAATTTGAAGTGAGAGAGAGACACCATTAATTTGTAATAACTCGGGACTCTCGGGACTCTGCCACACTTTACAAGGTCCACTGCCCAAGGGATTTTTCCCTTGGGGGACTCATCGATTTTTTCCTCATTTACATCATTTTCTTTTTTTTGTTTCTCGATTTTATTTTTATTTCCTTTTGTGTGATTTAGCCCTATTTGTAGGATCTGCATGAAGATATATTAAGGCCAAACACATAACAACAATTTCATGTTCCTATAGCCTCATTTGCACTTAGTCAAATTTTGAAATGCTAATTATTTGGACTTGAGATCGCATACCGAGAGAGGTCACAAACAACGTGTGCATGACCTTTATGGCGGGCACCGTGTGGCATCGAAGGAAGGACCTTAGTATCACTTCCAGATAATTAACATATTTTCTTCACACTAATAGTATATTCTCATCTAGGGTGATTTCATCAGCTTGCATTTGCATATAGATATGTTTCAATTCTGTTTAGCATCCTTGCGTGTGGAGAGTTGTAGGCAAGGTGAGCATTTTATGCTTTATCATTCATCATTGATTTGTTGCTTGCATTGCTTTTCTGGCTCTCTCCCTTTGATTTTGACAACCTAGGATCTAAAAAGAATTGACTCCTCGATAGGCTCGTGCATTCTATTAAAAATATAAAAAAGTGATAATCAATAAAATTGGGACTGTTAATAGTACTAAACCGTAAAATACATCAAAAAGAAAAATATTTGTCTTGGGTGAGTAGCCCCCTCATTGTATTCATTTTAATTTTCTCACGTAAACGCTAAGGTTAGTGCCCCTAGTCCAAGCCTCCTAAGTGATGGTGCAATTTTGTATTTTCACCAAACTCTAAAACAAACAAAATAAAAAGACTGAACTTTTACGGCCTTCACCGAGTTGATTAGGCGAATTGAGGGGTTTGTTTTGTGTGTGTTTGTCTGTGATTGCTTGTGTGTATAATCGATCGTCTCTGCCTTTTTCTCACATTCCTTGATTTGACCATCATTATCTCCTGATCATTTTCTCTTGTTTCAGAGTTGGCCAACTAAAGCGATTTTTATCTGGATTTTGCAGATCCTAAAGGACATGGTTAGATACTCAAGCGCATCACAGAAGCGTGAGCATTGTATCGAATACAACGAGGAGCGACTAGTCACACTAGTTGCTCGATGCAGCGGAAATTAAAAACTTTTCATGCAACGAAACCACATGATCCAAGAACACTTCTCGAATCGTTTCGTCTAAACCACAAACAAGTAATAGGATTAACTCTTGAAGCGTGGTTGCGATCGAGTCTCTAAATGAAGACACCTCCTGTCTCAAGTCCGATCTGACGGAGGAGACGCTTGTGAGCACGGGGATGAATCGTGTGCTTCTCGCAATCCATGTTGATGATCAAAGCGGCAGATCTCCTGATCTCGACACACGAGATCCAGCGTCTTCTTCACGAGTGAGGCGCACCAAAGGATACGAAGATCCATGAGCAAATGGTCGGGCAGCATAACGACGACGCTGCGGTGATAGAGAACTTCTCTAGGGCATCCATGGTGGACGGCCATGAGAGAAGAAGAGAGAGGGCTGACGTGTAGAGAGAGAGAGACTTATGTTCTCATTGTGTGTCAAGAAGAGCAAAGGGGTTGCCTCTCCTTTTATAATATTTTGGGATCCATGAATCCCAATACATGGACAACACAAATCCAATGGCTCATATTGATTTGTGTTTCTTTTAATGGCTAAGATTTGTGTTGGTAGAAACCAACAATAATTAATTTAATTTAGATTAAATTTATTTTGATAAATCAATATAAATCAATCCCAAATTAAATCAAGCAATCATGGAGATTATTGGAATGAATATTGCCTCCTTCCATAATATGGGATTCGGTGGTAATCTCATATAATCTCATGATATCTCATGAGATTACATTATTCCATGGATATCTACAAGAATTACAACAACACTTGTTGTAAGGTATTCAACAAAAATAATTCATAATTATTTTGTGAATATTGCAATCTTGCCATTGGAAAATTATGAATCACATTCACAACCCAAAATAAAATGTGAATTACATTTTCAATTTAATGTTTAATGTGAATCCAATTCACATTAACATTTAATTAACAAATGTAAATTACAAATAGATCTCTCTTATATATTATAAATCACATTTATTATATATATGATTAATATGGATAGTGTTATCCACATTATTCAATATCCATGATAATTAAATCACATTTAATCATCTTGTATCTTATTCTCATGTGCCCAAATAATATGAATCATATTCACATTATTCACATCTTTGATAATGAAATCAAATTTAATTATCTAAGATAACTCTCTTTATAGTATGAATCGAATTCATATTAATCATGATAATTAAATCATATTTAGTTACCAATTTACTCAATGCTTGGATACATATGTCAACAATGAAATTATCATGAACTCTTTCAAGGATAATGCGCTTTCTCAGCGAATACTTGTAGATAAGGACAGGGCGATTGTATTGTTCTACGTATAGTGACTTGGATATTGAGATCACATCTCAAATACAGATCTCGAGCCTCTCATAGATGCTTGTTTAAATCAAGACCGCAAATCTAATCTTCTTATTGAATCTGAATCACATTCAGATCAATGTCCAACATTTGGACTAAGATCAGATTACTTCTCTACTGAGAGGAGTCACTAAAATCCAGACCCGTTTCATCACTCCCTAGGAATGGAAGCGTCATGGTTATACAACCGTTTATGATCACATCACTCTCATGTATTCCCAATATCTGTACATCCTGCATACTGGAAGACTCACAATAAACCTGAAGTATAAGATCAATTTTACACTATTTACTTTAGAGGTTTTATCATTAAGTTTCTCATTTGACTATTGGGAGTTGGTATCGATCATATACTTTCCAAAAGCATATATCATACCCAGGTGTTGTTCATATACTTTCCAAAAGTATACATCAAACCTATAAATTCAGTCAAGCTTCCAAAGTGAGACGAATGTGCATTGGAATTTGATTCTTCCCAATATCTCATGAGTGAGCTCATGTCTTCCGGTTCAGTGATGAACCTGTATGATCCCTTTGAGAGATCATATTACTCATATTCCCTTATATGCACACCAGCGCGCCGGTGTGTAGACCTTGATTAGGTCATCAACCTATTGGTCTGCCAAATGTACATACTCAGGCATATAGTAACATATCTGTCTCTGGTCAGAGGATGCGTACCTATATCATGACAGCATACGACATAGGACTTTGGTTTCCTCGATCTCGTTAAGTCAACTCTTTTATCTAACTTATCTAACACCTTCGAATCTCTATTCCTATGCAGAGGACTCGCATTAAGAGGTCGGTTAGATATCAGCCTAACTGAGAAAGGATTGCCATCTCCTACTCAGACTGGAGATCATCTCTTATCAATAATTTGATGGTGCTTGATGAGTCCTCAGTCTAACTCTTTAGATATTCATCCAAGCACCGGCCTCTATGATTCAATAATTGAATCAACAGCTTTGTGATCATCAAGATGGCCATGGTACATAACCCTAATTGTACTAAGGGATCTATTATGAAAATTATTTATTTTTCATTTCAGATCAGGGAATGATATTCGCAATAACATTTATTGCATAATGGCTCACAGTGTGCTCGCATGTCCAACAATCTCCCACTAGCCTGAAGAGCCATTAATGGGCTAATCATTTAAACCCACACTCATGTGACAATCATAGGCTATGTAGAAAATAGTTAGGTAAGCTGATCAGTCACTCTGTTCCCAAGAGACTACGCCAAGTCCTTTTACTGCACTTGCATATCCCCTAGTAACAGTGCTCGCATCCAATGCGAATGTTGCATCTTATGCAACCAATACTCAATTTTGTTATAGTGTCCTTGACACTATAGCTCGATAATTATTACAACCAGTATGTCCATAATCCTTATTAGGATACCTTGATTCCTAGAGATCTCTATCTCTTAAGGTATCTATAGTTAAGACCCTTATAGATCTCTATCTACAAGGTCTTAAACTTTTGAAGACAAGACTTTGAAATAACAATCTCTAAGTTTCATCATCTTTGAAGATATTGTTATTACTGCAATCAAGTGTTTAATCACCATAGTAGGATCAGCAACCGTTTATTACTCCCACTGCATGGCAGACATTTGGCTTTTGTACACATCTAGCATACACCAGCTTCTCAGAACTGATGCACAAGGGCAAGCTGTTTTAGCATTCACATCCTCAACTCTTTGAGGTGCTATCCCCTTAGGTCAGTACCATATCTTGAGGGAAAGAAGCCTTTCTTAGAATTTTCGAAAAAATGGAAATGTCCAAGGTGTACCATTAATGTGACGGTCCCAATACCCTCTTCTCTTTGCTTTTGAACTACTTCAGAACAAAGATCTAAGAGGTATACTTGAGATCATATCTCGAGGTATGGAACAACCAGATTATAAAACACTTATATCATTCTAAATATTAGGATATCTACATTTAGCACGATGAACACAATGGCACTCCCACTAAGCTTCATATGGTTTATCAAGATTATATCTGAAACCATAACATTTATGATTTCATCAAATCCAAAATTCCAACTACAAGAAGCTTATTTGAGTGTAGCTATGGTTAGCAATATTTTGATGGGTTAAAGCAAGGTCACTGGAGAGCAAGTCTCAACGCAAGCGATGTCTTCTCTTCGGTGTGCAGCTCATGGCCACGAACTGTGCTTTGAAGGTCTCTACATTTTCATCAAGTTCCTCTTTCTCTGGAAGATCCATTTAAACCTTAATGGGTCTTACCCATATAGGTGGATCCTCGAGGGTCAATATACAACACTTGTATATGAAGTCTACTTTAGACGTTATTGCTGACATCCATCTTTCCATGCTATGATCTTCTGAAGCTTCATCACATGAAGTCAGATCATTGTTAGATTCAACTGACACATGGAATCCATCTTCAAACTTATTTGAAGAGGTGTTAGTGTTTCATCTTTAATTGTCTTTTTAGTTTCCGATTCCAGGATCCTCATTGTCATCTCAAGATTAAATGAGTTCCTTTACTTCATTTTCATCTTGATTCTCAAGAGAGTCATCCTATAAGAATCATATTCTCAAAGATGAGATCTTTTAAGAATCTCAAGGTCATAAAGTAGGTATCCAATACCGTCCTTTATTTTCCTAATGAAGTAGCACTCTCCAGTGTCAGATTCCAGATTACTTGCATGGAACCTTATTAAGGATATATATTGTAGTCTCTACTACATATATACCTTGAAAGCTAATGGATAATTATGCTAATATTCATCATTGGTCATATCATGTCACACATGATCCAATTGTATCTCCCTACAACTCTTACCGAGTTTAGGTTTATAAAGAGGAGTGAGATAAAAATAATATTCATATCTCTATAAGGTATTCCATGAATTCATCTAATAGGTACAAGCTACCTAGGTTAGATCAAATTCATTTCAAAACCAAAATTGTGAAATCTTTGAACATTTCAAAGCTTTCTAAGGTGAAGGAAAGAAATCTCATATCTCAAATAATCACCAATAGATATCACATATCCATAATGTTTATTCTGATATAGATGATTCACAAACATCAATATGTATGAGATTTTTGAATACCTTGACATCTTACACCATTTCCAAGGAAGGGTGTATTGGACATTTCTACTTTTGAATACAATATTCCTAAGTATGTAAGATTTGAACCTTTATACAATCTAAAGTTTCATCTCTTATCAGTCTATTGATCACATCAATAGACAAATGTCCAAAACATTATGCTAGATCATTATCAAATGATCTTCATCCTCCTACTGATCTTTAATTGTTTAATTTTCAGTATTAGAAATCTTAATGAACCATTCATTAATTTTCTAATTTAGTAAAGTCCACAAGATTTTAGATTACTATCTGAAATATCTCCATCATAACCCTTTATGATAGGTCTATTATAGAATTCATGTTTATTTCCAACATTTAGAAATAAACAATGAGTGTATTCTAATATCTAGGTCATAGAGACATTCTCTAAGACTAAGGGCTCTCCCATTGAAATTAACAAGTCCGTCTATCCAATAGATATTGTTGCAATAATTGCATCAATATCCTTGTGGATGACTATTAAACCTTAAAATCAAATTTTATAGTCTTCTAATACATATGCAACTAATTGCAAGTGTTATTAGAAGAATGAGATACAATTATTAGACTTTGACCTTATCAAATAAGAAAGTCAATTTCAATGATTAAATGTAGATTATCTCGATGCACCATCTAAGTTCTTCTGTAAGCATTCAAGATAGACTTGATAGTCATACTATCAATACATAGGCTTATTGTAGTATTGGAATTCATCCAACTATCTGGATGTCAAATGGAAGTTACAGAAGTAGAGTCAACTCTTTCACTTTCCTTCTCGCTTGGGTCCAACCCATGCTTCCACTGCGCTCCCTTTATCTATAAGCAACCATTGCTCAAGACAAAGGATCTCTTATGTCGAAATAAAAAAAATCAATATAAGAGTATTTCAACATTTATATATGTTTCATTCAATTCATACAATATGAATATTTTGAAGCATCATGAATGACTAGAGTATAGATAGTAGAATGATGACACTCATCATATCTACTTCCATCTAAACTCTTAAAACATTGGTTCAGGTAGGTACTCAAACAATTTGAATACATCATCTCTTATAGAGCTACCATTCTGCATGATGCAGAGAACCACGCCATTCATGAGTAAATGTCGAGAGCACATATGCATGCCAGAACATCTTCTTAGAATTTTTGTAAGGATTATTTGACAACTACGATCATCATCGATTTGTCACTTCCAACGTACATTCGATGAGAGATCAAGACTGTAGAGACATACAAACCCTAGAGTTGTAGTTCTATTGTCTATTTAATTGTCATTCCTCATTATTATGAGGAAGACCTGCACATTGCAACCACATACATTGCGTGTCCAACTGCAAGTATAATATCTTGATCATGGATCCAATCCATGATAATTTACTGGTTATTATTGCGTATATCATATAGTGGGTTTAATGAAGGATTATCTGAAATAAGAAATTTGCATAAATATATATATATATATAGACATTTTAATTTGATTTAGGAATTTTTATATCAAAGTTGTCTTGCCTTGTCAACATTGAAAGTTCATTCCCTTAATCACTTTCAATGTAAGAGATATACTTACCATTGTATCTCAAGAAAGATCTGGGATCTCCTTCCTTATCTTTGTTACATCCCAATAATATGAGAACTTGTAACTCTGATAAAAAGAAGCGGGAACACATTCCGCCTTGCAAGTCCAACTTGCATCTCCCAATTTGTTCTTTAACACCTGGGCCCACCACCCCTAAGGTGATGTTGACCCGTCACTAATTGAACCAACCATCAATAGGAATACAACTGGCTATGCGCAATCCAATATCGCCCCAAAAATATGAGGACCCGATATTGGGGTCACTATGCATACATCCTTACTCTTTCAAGAAGTGAAGAGCCCGATCCAAATGGATTGTATGCAGGAGCTATCACTTTGGACAGGCGTCTCCTACATACAATATCTGGCGACGAAACCCTTCGCCTTAACGAGAGACCATGGATGTCACTTATGTGATCCTCCATATCATATTCAAATTTTAATTAATTATCATGAATTATATTCAAATAATTAATTCTTCCATGGGAAATGCACATATATTCATAATAGAGTGTTTTAATTGGATATAATTAATTCAATCTCATTAAATCAATTATCATTCCAATCCAATCAACAAACATATTGTTTTTACTTGAATACATATATGGTATTATCTCAAAATACGTATTAATTCGAATTTTAATAATTAGAAAAATACATATTGATTTCTCTGGTATTATCGAGTTTCTACCCGCTGTCATTGCCAGTACTGACGGGAGTGGGATAGACCGCAACCGGTGCGACCCGCTACCCGCAACGCTCCCCGACTAGACACCATATCCACCTCAGGAAAGGATAATGCCAGATAGATCAATGTGTACTTGAGATGATCATCGGTTCTTCAACTGAAATTATTCTATATAGTAATGATCAAAATATTTTTGATTATAAGGTAATTTGCTTGACAAATTCCTAATCCTATTCAAGCAAGTAGTTTGTTGATTTTGTTTTCAATTTTGATCTAGATCATATCTAATCAATATTTTGGTTGAGACCAAGTCAATTAAGGAAATAATCATCATTAAATATTTCTCAAATATTTTCCATAATTATTTCATGAAATTAACAATTAATTTCACTAATTGACAATCACATGGTTCTTGATTAGGAATGTAATTTCAGCAGTGACGCCTACTTACTAAAATTAACATATCTCAATCAATTTAAATCCAAATTAGACAAAATCAGTTTCTAAAGATTGATAATTTGATTTAGGACAGACCTAAGTGATATTTCACGTATTTCTAGGCGGATCAAAACAGTAATTAACTCATTAATCACGTTAAGATTCGCAGTTCCTGCAACAACGAATACATGTTCATTAAAACAACCATATCTCGAGCAAACGGAATCCAAATTACGTAAACTCAGATCCTATGGTTTCCTTATTTAATGGGAAACAAAATCCAATTACTATTTTCGTGTTTAAATAATTTAAGCATGGCCAAAAATAATCACAAAACAGAGATGCGAAAATGAAA
The DNA here is from genome assembly GCA_037367405.1 of Ottelia alismoides. Lineage (NCBI taxonomy): Eukaryota > Viridiplantae > Streptophyta > Magnoliopsida > Alismatales > Hydrocharitaceae > Ottelia > Ottelia alismoides. The sequence continues at coordinate 1,567,082 of JAZKJV010003948.1, read as the reverse complement.
TGCGATAAAACTTTCGCAAACCCTAACGAACCCAAGCCGTCTTAACATTATGGATCGTATCCGAAACCTCCGACCTAAGGCTGCGAAACCACTTGAAGGATATGGTTAGATCCTCAAGCGCATCACAGAAGCATGAGCATCGTATCGAATACGACGAGGAGCGACTAGTCGCACTAGTTGCTCGATGCAGTGGAAATTAAAAATTTTTCATGCAATGAAACCACATGATCCAAGAACACTTCTCGAATCGTTTTGTCTAAACCACAAACAAGTAATAGGATTACCTCTTGAAGCGTGGTTGCAATCGAGTCTCTAAATAAAGAGACCTCCTGTCTCAAGTCCGATCCGACGGAGGAGACGCTTGCGAGCGCGGGGATGAATCGTGTGCTTCTCGCAATCCATGTTGATGTTCCAAGCGGCGGATCTCCTGATCTCGACACACGAGATCCGACGTCTTCTTCACGAGTGAGGTGGATCAAAGGAGACGAAGATCCATGAGCAAATGATCGGGCAGCATAACGACGACGATGCAGCGATAGAGAACTTCTTTAGGGCATCCATGGAGGACGGCCATGAGAGAAGAAGAGAGAGAGAGATCTGACGTGTAGAGAGAAAGAGTGAGAGAGAGAGACTTATGTTCTCATTGTGTGTCAAGAAAAGCAAAGGGGTTGACTCTCCTTTTATAATATTTTGGGATCCATGAATCTCAATCCATGGACAACACAAATCCAATGGCTCACATTGATTTGTGTTTCTTTTAAATGGCTAAGATTTGTGTTGGTAAAAACCAACAACAACTAATTTAATTTAGATTAAATCTATATTGATAAATCAATATAAATCAATACCAAATTAAATCAAGCAATCATGGAGATTATTGGAATGAAGATTGCCTCCTTCCGTAATATGGGATTTTGTGGCAATCTCATATAATCTCATGATATCTCATGAGATTACATTATTCCATGAAAATCTCCAAGATTTACAACAATACTTGTTGTAAATTATTCAACAAAAATAATTCATAATTATTTTGTGAATATTGCAATCTTGCCATTGGAAAATTGTGAATAACAATCACAACACAAAATAAAATGTGAATTAGATTTTTAATTTAATGTTTAATGTGAATCCAATTCACATTAACATTTAATTAACAAATGTAAATTACAAATAGCTCTCTCTTATATATTATAAATCACATTTATAATATATATGATTAATATGGATAGTGCTATCCACATTATTCAATATCCATGATAATTAAATCGCATTTAATCATCTTGGATCTCTATTCTCATGTGCCCAAATAATATGAATCATAATTACATAATTCACATCTTTATAATCAAATCACATTTAATTATCTAAGATAACTCTCTTTATAATATGAATCGAATTCATATTAATCATGATAATTAAATCACATTTAATTATCAATTTACTCAATGCTTGGATACATATATCAACAATGAAATTATCCTGAACTCTTTCAAGGATAATGCGCTTTCTCAGCGAATACTTGGAGATAAGGACAGGGCGATTGTATTGTTCCACGTATAGTGACTTGGATATTGAGATCACATCTCAAATACAGATCTCGTGCCTTTCATAGATGCTTGATTAAATCAAGACCGCAAATCTAATCTTCTCATTGAATCTGAATAACATTTAGATCAATGCCAACATTTGGACTAAGATCAGATTACTTCTCTACTGAGAGGAGTCACTAAAAATCCAAACCCATTTCATCACTCCCTAGGAATGGAAGCATCATGGTTATACAACCGTTTATGATCACATCACCCTCAGATATTCCCAATACATGTACATCTTTTATACTGGAAGACTCAGAATAAACTCGAAGTATAAGATCAATTTTACACTGTCTACTTCAGAGGTTTTATCATTAGGTTTCTCATTTGACTATTGGGAATTGGTATCGATCATATACTTTCCAAAAGCATATATCATACCCAGGTGTTGATCATATACTTTCCAAAAGTATACATCAAACTTACAAATTCAGTCAAGCTTCCAAAGCGAGACGATCATGCACGGAAGTTGATTCTTCCCAATATCTCATGAGTGAGCTCATGTCTTCCGGTTCAGTAATGAACCTATATGATCCCTTTGAGAGATCGTATTAGTCATACGCCCTTATATGCACACCAGCGCATCGGTGTATAGAACTTGATTAGGTCATCAACCTATTGGTCTGCCAAATGTACATACTCAGACATATTGTAACGCATCTGTCTCTGGTCAGAGGATGTGTGCCTATATCATGACAGCATACGACAAAGGACTTTGGTTATCTCGATCTCATTAAGTCAACTCTTTGACCTAACTTATCTAACACCTCCGAATATGTATTCCTATGCAGAGGACCCGCATCAAGAGGTCGGTTAGATATCATCCTAAATGAGAAAGGATTGCCATCTCCTACTCAGGCTGGAGATCATCTCTTAACAATCATTTGATGGTGCTTGATGAGTCCTCAATCTAACTCTTTAGATATTCATCCAAGCACCAGCCTATATGATTCAATAATTGAATCAACAGATTTATGATCATCAAGATGGCCATAGTACATGACCCTAATTGTACTAAGGGACCTATTATGCAAATTATTTATTCTTCATTTCAGATCAGGGAATGATATTCGCAATAACATTTATTGCATAATGGCTCATCGTGGGCTCGCATGTCCAACAGATCCCCCGTACCCTCCAACTGATCCACCTCCACTTTTCCAAGAGGACTTTGCTCCTGACCTTTCATTGAAATTCTACACTCTTGCATACCCTCCAGCTCAGCTCATGTGCAGTCCCACGTGAGGTGGGCATTTTGAAAGAGATCAAGAATAATTCCATTAATAAATGTGTATCTAAGCATTGAGAAATGGAAAATTATATGTGATTTAATTATCATACATAACGTAAATTTGATTCATATTATTTAGATGCATGAGAATAATGATCCAATATAATTAAATGTAATTTAATTATTATATATATTGTGAATACAACTATCCATATTATTTATATATATTATAAATGTGATTTATAATATATAAGAGAGAGAGAGATATTTGTAAATAACTTTATGTTTTAAATATGATTTGAATTGGAACCACATTAGACATTTAATTGAAAATGTAATTTACATCTTATTTTAGAGTGTGAATGTTATTCAAAAATTTCTAATGGTATGACTAATATTTCACAAAATAATTTGGAATTATTTTTATGAAGTTTTGTTGTAAAATTATGGAGGATATCATGGAATAATGGATTTCATGTAAAAGGAGAAGGAAGCCACCTTCCTATTTGGCGATGGTGGACGACCACCAAATCCTAATATGATTAGTGCCCGTCCACCCCTTTATGGAAGGAGGCTTACCTCCTTTCTATTTCTCCAAGGTTGGTTGATATTATTAAAATTAATATTTATTGAGTATTATTCAAAATATTTAATTTAGTTAAATTTATTATTATTGTATTTTTAGAACAAAATCATGGCCATTGAAAGAAATGCAAATCAATCTCAACCAATGATTTTCTCTTGTCCATGGATTGAGATACATGGTCTCCCAAAATATTATAAGAAGAGGCAACCTTAACTCTTCATTTTACATACAATTGCAAGTGATCTCTCTCTCTCTCTCTCTCTCTCTCTTATTATCATCTGTGTGCCCCCTTCTATCCTACAAGAGTGGCCATCCACCTCTTGCCATAGAGAAGGCCACCAGTGTTGCCACGTCAGTGTGCCCCCGCTTCGATCGCTCGTGGATCTTCGCACCCTTCAGTGCACCTCGCTCGTAAAGAAGATGTTGGATCTCATGTGACGAGATCAGGAGATTCGTCGCTCGGATTATCAAGTGGGATTGTGAGGAACATGCATCTCATCAATGCGCTCTCAAGCATCTCTTCCACTGGATCAGACTTGAGATAGGTGGTCTCTTGCTTTAGAGTCACGATCACAACTACACTTTAAGAGGTATTCTGATATCTACTTTGTGGTTTAGCAGAAATGGTTCGAGAAATGTACTCTGATCATGTGGTATCATCATTTATTTTTTTAAATCATGTTATACCAAACATCTAATGCGAGTAGTCGCTTTGATCGCATATGATGTGATTTTCATACTTCCGTGATGCACTTAAGGATCTTTCCATATCCTTCAATTTGATCAAAATTATGAGATGATTGGAATTATGGGGGAATAAGATAAAGTGCCAGCTACATGGCTCCATGAGGAGAGACCACATGGCCCAATCAGAAATAACATAAATGAGAAAATATTGTAAAATGAAAGTAAAATAATAAATGTAGTTAAAATAAAAGTTTCTTATATGACAGTTGTGTATTTTTCAAAGATCTACATCTTTATGGAGAAGTCAAAAACTAAATACATCATATATATAAACTAGTATTTTCTCTAAGAATTTCTATAATTATAAAATATTTATTTTAATTGCTTTATTATTTTTTGTATTTTTTAATATAAATTAATATATATTAATTTATTGATAATATTACTCTAATTTTTATGGGATTTTTAATATTAATAAAACACCATAAATACTAAGAATAATAACCACACATAAATGTCGAATTAAGAGACTTTATCTATTTACAATAATTAGCCTTAAATATTTAAAAGGTGCCAAAAGTTAATACAATTAATTAATGATTAAGTTAATTGATTAGGTTAGTATAGAGAGTTAAGAAATGTCGTTGATGCCTTGCTCCTCTTGCACGAGAGAAAGAGGGTGGTCATTTGATTTAGGGAAAACTTACTTCCTCCTATTGAGGGTTGTAAGGATATCACAATGCATTTAGAATATGACAAAAAGACTAAAATATATTTCTTAAAATTAATTAATAGGGTTTTTATCAGTCGTCCCATTTGAGAATAGTAATTTCAATTATGCCCTCCCCTTTTTTGGAATATCAGTTGTACCCTCGACTTTTTGTCATTCTATCACTTACATCCCTTGGGTTAGTTGTCATCCATCCCCAACAAAAACGAACGTTAATTTTGGGGATACAAGCAGAATTAAATTAAAAATAAGGTCTAAGAGGTCTTTCCTCCCCCTCCCCACCCTCTCCTTCCTCTCCTCCCCTCCTTATCCTCCTTGGCCCCTGCCTCCTCCTCCTCCTCCACAACCTTCCCCATTTTCACCCATGGACTCCACCTCCCCCTCTGCCCCCATCTTCCTCCTTCTCCCCCTCCTGCAACTCATCCTCCTCCTTCACCGCAAGCCTCCTACTCCTCCCCCCTCGTCCGCCCAAGCCTCCTCCTCCATCCTCAGCCTCCTGCTCCCCCATCTTCCGCCCCAGCTTCCTCCTCTTCCCCTAGCTTCCTCCTCCTCCCCATCCTCTCCATCGCCCCTATCCTCCTCCTCCTCCTTCGCTGCCCCTCCCCCTCCAGGCCCTCCTTCTCCACAACCCTCCCCTCTAGGCCATTTCCCTATCTCTCCTCCCCCTTTAGGACCTCCTCATCCTCCTTTGCGACCCCACCCCCCCCCCCTCTCCAAACCTTTCTCCTATGTAGACCCTCCCCCTCCAAACCCTCCTCCCCTAAGGACCCTCCCCCTCCAAGTATCATCCTTCACTGCTCTTCCTATGTAGACGACTGGAGCCAAAGCTCCCCAAATTCAAACCTTTTTATTGTTATTCTACACAAAGCTTTAGAAATCATAAACCACCAGCAATAGGGAGATCCTCCCCTTCGAAGCAACACTCTAGCAATCATCTTTCTCTGCATACCACAACCGTAAGGTTCACCACTGAGATTCCTCCAAGCATGTTGACCTACAATAACATAGCCCTAATGATCTCAAACACCAGACCCCCTTAACTCGATAAAAGCACGGACCTGCACTACGATCGTGAAACAAGAGTCCAGACCTTCGAATCTTCCGATCTTGTACAAGATCATGAAGGAGGAGTGGGAATTACATCAGCCTCTTGAATCCTCTGAAAGCATAAGAGGAGGGATCCAATGTGATATTGAATGGACACTCGACGAGGATGATGAAAAATGGGTGGAGGTCGGGTACCGTGGATGAGGATGGGCTGGAGGAGGAGGATGGGTGAGGGGGAGTGTTTGGACAATTATGCCCCTCTTAACCTCATCATGGTTTGAGAAAACCATGGTTAAGTTCAAATTCTTGACGCTAAAGTAATGGAGGAGCATAAGTAACAGAATAAAAAGAAGTTAGTGGCACAAATGATATTCCAAAAAAGGGAGGGGCATAACATAAATTGTAATATATTAAAGGGGCACAACTGATAAAACCCCAAAACATATTCAAAAATCAAATAAAAATATAAAGTAAAAATCACTCTCTGGCTAGTTGGAGTTCTCCTAGTGGTCAGGATGGAGTTGTTGATAACTAGGATTTTGGAGAGCGAGAAGTTGTCACTTGTAGAAGAAAATCTCTCGGGGTCCAAAACCCAAATAGAAAAAAAAAACAAATAAAATAGGAGAGAGATGTAAAAAAAATGAAGGAAATGATTTTTTTCTCTCCTATTTTATTCTTAAACTAATTATTAACCAGGTAAGTTCCCTTAGATCTAACTCGAGGAGGCAGAATACCTATATTACGGCTTTCGAGAGAAAAGAGAGAATATCACAATTTTATTTCTTCTTGAAAGGGCAAGAAAATGCTTCAAAACTGTTACAAGTTTACAAAAATCAAAGTGAGAAAAATACACAACAAAAATACCCGTAAAATATCAAGAAACATTGTTAGGGTATTTGTGTATCTACCCTAGAAAATTCGATGAAAAATAAAAGCAAAAAGATGTCCAGAAATACCCTATAGTTCAGGGGTAGAAGTGCAAGAAAAGTATAAATTGTCTGTTACAAAAAGGTCCCTGCTCAAGGACTGAAATGAAAGAAAAACTAATTGTTCTTCATTTAGGTCCCTACATAGGGACTTAAATGCAAATGCTAGAAACTCTGGAGAAGGCTGGAATTCCAGGATGCTATTGGGTTTAGTTTGCAATTTTCCACCATTTCAAGCTCAGTGGCCAGGATTAAAAGCTCTACCTGAATCTGAGTCGTCCAAAGCGAACACGTGGCAACAACCTATAGATTTTGGGTTGTTATATGTGTTCTTCCCTCTTCTACGGAGAAGGCGATGGTGCTCCCATCCCCGATTTCTCTCCGGCAAATGGCGTGAGTTACATCCTCCTACAAGACCAGAGGGGTGACTCTTTCACCCCTCGAGCTTTCCTGCAGTGGGAGAGGTGTCGAGGTCGGTGGAGGTGGCTAGAAAGCCTCGATGAAGATGGCAGCTGATCGAAGAATGGCTAGATGAGCGAATGATAGCTTGGTGTGATTCTTCTTCGAAGGAAAAGCTCCAGATGATTGAGTTAATTGCTCCTAATGTGATGAGTCCCTGCAAGAAGAGTTTTGTTGCTCTATTCGTGCAAGAATCAGCCAAGATTTAGGGAAATTGCATATCAAATAATAATTTTGCAAGAAATAGGATAAATGTGAAAATGAGGAATGGAGAGCGAATTTGGTTGATTTCGAAACAAATTGAAGTGTAATTTGAGTGTGCATCTAAGAGGGTGGTTGAAGTAGTCTAATGATGCACTTAAGTAGTCTAATCACTATATGAGAATCGAGAAATAAAATGAGAAAGAATGGATGAATACTTAGGATTTGCAGAGTATATGACTCTGAAGGTCGTCGCTCGATGGAGTGGCTTCTCGGAGCTCTACGCGGTGGCGACAATGATGCAAGGCCAAGGTGAATGATGAATCTATGTTTCATCATCTTTATTCTATCATTTTGGCCTTAAAAACCCTAGTAAATGCGTGTAAATAGGCTTAATTTAGGCATTTTAGCATTCATGCATCATTGTGTAAACATTGTATAAAATGCGGTTTTTAAAGTCAAAATTATAGAATAAAGAAAAGAAAAGAAAAAGAATGAAATATTGTAAATATTTTATGACCCGAAACCCCGAGACCTAGGCATCTCGATGACTAGGTCGACAAGGAATAAAGTAAGGGGAGATAAGTGCCAAAATACAATAAGAAAACCTTTGTTTTTATTTCATTCTTTATTCATTTTGGGACCTATTTTTGGTTCCACTTTTTATACCTCAAATAAAGAAACTTTTAACATGAAAGATGGTAGATAATTAAATATAGAAAAATACAAAATTTATTTCACTCAAAAATAATGTACAGATAAAAAGCTATGGTCTGAATAAAATTCCAGAATCCCAACTTCCCAGACCCGTATCTCACAAAGAAAAACTCGAAATGCGTCTAACTCACCTTAATTGTATATAATTTAAAATAAGCTATTTAATGGCAGTGGTATCACATTTGGCGGAGCTATGGTTTGTAAGTTGAGTTTTGGACCCCTATTGTATACTTGTACAGATTAAAATATTCATTTTATTATTTATTCATTATTTTTATAATTTTATATTTTTATACTTTTGTAAATATTACTTATAATATATTTGTACATTAAAATCAGAATAAAAACCTAAAGAAAATACAAAATAAAAATACATGTATATAATACATAGGTGTGATACCAATAAATTTACCTACAGAATTCATAGTTCTATTTTATTAAGTGTATAAAATACTTCAGAAAAATAAAATAAAACTTATATTTAAGTGTATAAAAATAATTTTTTAATTTATAAAATAATAGACCAAAAATAAATAAATTAAATATACAAAATAAAAATAAAATACTTAAATATATATCGATAAATATACCTAAAAGGATGAAATAGGTAACTTGTAAATTTATACCTCATAAAAAAAATTAAAAATCACCATAAAAAATTTATGAAATAATAAATATTTTTTATTTAATAACCTAAAAATAATAAAATCTTTTACTATTTTAAAATGATTTTACAAAACATCTTTTCGGGTTTTTTTCCATGCTGGTCCACGTGGACCAACCAGGGGGCTGGATAGTTGACCCGCGGTCAACTCTCTGACCCCAGCCTGTTCCTTGTCAGAATGCATTTTGACCCATCTTCACTAATTTCTGGGGCTCGCATCATTCCTCCTTGGGCATTGAAGCCTTCTTGGATTTTTCTCCTTGTCTGTCCGTGATTCACGCCGGCCACTTGGATCCTCCAAGATTGCCTTCGTTTGCCTTCTCTTCCTCGAGCTTTGGAGCCCACTCGACCATCTTTTCAAAAATCGCCACAAACCCCCCTTTCTTATTTGAAACCTCTTTTGACTTGATTTTCCTCCATTCTCTTTGGCCCTGGATCGAGTGACATGACAGGGATCTCTCCGGCCGTCGAGGGGCGAGGATTAGCGGGCCGAGTAGTGGCTCCACCCATCTCCGGCCAAGTTTAGCCGTGAGGTATTATCTCGCGGTTTTCCACCGCTAGAGGACGTTTTTCTTATTATTTTTCTCGCTGTTCAGCTAGCCATTAGTTTTAGATTTCAGTTCGTCCATTTAGTGTGTTGATCGATCGATTAGCCAGCAACGATTCCACCCACGAACACCAAGCCGGAGCTCTTGAGCTCCGGTGACCATCATATACTCCACATCAGACTCCCGTTCCGCAAATAAAAGCTGGGTATTGCATTCCATTTTGTTGTTGCATGTTCTTGACACTTGCAGGACCCAAGAGAGCCATCTGAGCCTCGTTTTTTTGCCTGAGAAATGCTCCAGGTCGCCAGCACATCACCGAGCGGCCGAGGGGTCGTCCCGTGGCCCTACGGTCTCCCTAGCGACTCTGGGAGAAGTACGGCTGAAGCAGGAACCCATTAAGATCTTCCGCGGCTCTAGGAGACGTCGGAGGAGCGATCGGCACCCGTTTCAAACTCGCCCACAGTGAGTTCTTCACGCGTTCTTCTAGCCTTGCCGGGAGCCGTTGGATCTTCAGTCCGTGCCAGATCATTCAGTCACCGTCGGATCAGATCTTCCCCCTGTCGTTCGATCGCCGATTGGGCTTATTATCCTGGCCGTTTGCGCGGAGCAGTATCGTGGCGTGTGGGCGAGACACGTGGCATAAGTGAAAGATTTCTTGTCGTCCGATCGTGCCAAGGCGTGGGTATTTTGCAATAACCCCCTCTCCTTTTTTTTAATATGCTATTAGTATTAGTATTATAAGTTCTTGTTGCATAGTAGTTTAATGCCATATTATTATTTTGCATATTTATTGCATTTTAATATTTATTAAAAATAAAAAACAACCATTTGTACCATTGTTTGCATTAAAAATCCATAAAAAATATAAAAACACTTCAGAAAATTTCCAAAAAAAATATATTTTGTGCCTTTTAGTGTTATTAACTTTCAGACCAAAAATTACTAAAAAAATATAAAACAAAACTCCTAAAAATTAAAAACCCCAAAAACCTTCCAAAAAATATTAAAAATTCATAAAAAAATCCTAAAAATACAAACTTTGTTTCTAAATTTTCTTTATTTTGTTATCTTTCATTTAAAATTAATTTGGAGAATTTTTGTGATCGGTTTCTATTTTATTGCTCCATTTTAGTTTCAGCTTTGTATTTTATTCACTGTTTTCAGTATTTTGACATTAAAAATACCAAAACAATTTAGGAAAAATCCATAAAAATAACGAAAACATTATAATATTATAAAAAGACCAAAACAATTTTATTTCCTGGTTTTTGAGTATTTTTACTTACTTTTATAAATACTCTATTCCTCTCTCTCTCTTATATTGTATATATATATTCTATTATCGAAAAAGAAAATATAAAAATACAAAATATAAAAAGAAAATAAAAAAAGTAGAAAAATAAAAATCAAAATACAAAAATATAAAATTAAAAATAAAATAAAAAAATTAAAATTAAAACCCACAAAAAAATAGCATAGATAAACAAATACATCATATTCACATTTTGTTCATTCATTTGCCCCGTTCTACCTGTCTGCTCCCTGTGTTCGACCTCTACACATAATTGCACCTATACACATGTTTGTTGTAGAGTTATAATAAATTTTAACTCCGCACATTTACTTTCATTGCTTGAATTACTTGTTGTGGGCTAATTTTTGATGGATTGAGGTTTCGTGAGCGGTCGCTCAGCGACATTGTGGTCCCGCCTTGTGTGGACTACTTTAGATCCACGCCAAACCTCGATTATCAGTGAACCTTGGAACTTCTCCTCCTGACGTCCTTCTTCATCGTAGGGCGGACCTCGGGCCCTGTCACGACCAGAGTGAGGCAGAGCGAGGCCTGGAAGATGGGCAGTCGGTTATTGGAACTACGGGTTCAGGAGAGTTTTTTGGAATGAAGAAGTTCATGGCTTTATATAGAGCGATCCGAGGAGAGTTAGGTATTGTATCAATGGCCGGCGTGGATGTAGGTGGTTACGAGTAGGAGATGGATGGTTTAGATCGGGTTTAGGAGGAAGAAGATGGTGTGAATAATTAGGCGAAGAGAGGTCGTTAGAATAGAAGAACGGTCTGAGTTCTTGAGGAAGAAAGCACCAGGTCTTGACATGTGTCAACACATGGTTGGTCGATTTATATAAATACCTTAATAAATATATATTAAATAGTAAATAACATTATTTTAAATAGGTATATAAACAAAAAATGTAAAAAAATAATTTATATTAATCATGATATAATTAGTTTTTATAAATAATAAATAAATTATGAAATGTAAATATTATATTATTAAATAAGTAAAGTTAGTACTTGATAAGTAGATAATTAATTTTTAATTTAATAAATTATTAAATAATATATCATTTTCATATTCTATTAATTATTAGGATAATAAATAAAGTACGTATGAATTTTTGTAGATTTTAATAAATTAATTTAAGTATATTAATTAATATGGATATAAGTGATGTAGTTAGAATTTACCTATAAATTAGGATTTTTGATTTATTTAAAATAATAAATAAACTCTAAAAATTATGAAATAAATTAGAATTAAAATACAAGATCAATAAAATTAAAAATTATAAAATCATTAAAGTAATTAATAATGTATTCGAGATAAAATAAATAGCCCAGAAACCCAGTTGTGGTTAGGTCCCAAAATCAACTTTTTTTGCAAACGGACTCCGATTTTAGTGAAATCACCTCCACAAATTATAGAATATTATTTCATGAACTTTAAAGGTGAGTAGAGTGAAATTGGAGTTCGTATGAGAAAGTTATGATGTTCGGAAGTTGAGATTTTGACAAATTACAAGTTAGATTTCTTGGCATATATACAATATATTATTTTTAACTTATTTTTATATTTTTATGCATTTTTAGAAATAATTAGGAATAGAGTTCGCTAAAAAATATTCATATGAATTAATTAAAAATCATTGTTTTGATATTTATTGGATAAGTAATGGAGTGTCTGAAATGTGAAAATAATTATTTTTGTCTATTTTCTTCCTTATCACCCCCTACTTATTTATATGTTGACTAATCCATGCCGACTTGATCTCGAGGATTAGGTTATAAATATATCTTTCAGCTATATTTTATAAGTCATATTGTACGTATAGACATATCTATAATTTGCCTTCTTTTTCTTTTTATTATTTTATTTATTTACATGTTTTTATTGCATAAAAACGTATTTTTATTCATGAGTAGGGATTTGTTAAAAGATAGAAATTAGCGAATATTTACATATATTTATTAAGGGTTTTAAGACAAAATGCAGACAGAATGTTAATGAATCATGGATTCATCAACCCCCTATAATTAAACTTTGCTAATCCTTTAGCAAACACTTATTTGAAAAATATGGGAAAAAGAAAGAAAGTTAGAATGAATTTGTTTTCTAAACCAATTCATGAGAACAAACAAAGGACAGAGCTCGATCGGGCCTGAAACAAGCATTTTATCGGAGCCTTAACTAGGATTAAGATTTTAGTCTCAACAGTCCTCATGTTCCACAAATCCATATTTAGGTTCACATCAACAAATAATTTATATCCACTTATTCATATCGCTAAGTCTAGTAACCTTCAATTAAATATGTATGGTGTGTGAATTGTTTAGCTCTGTTCGCTTGAAAGAAGTGAAGAAATCACCCATCCCAATAATACACTCCCATTGGTTCCTCATCCATCTACTCTTTCCTCGAAGAGGGGGTATTCCGTTCTAAGTTCAGGTCGTGTCGTGCCCACAATCGAGTATAGAGAGAAAGTTGAAGATGCAGAAAAGAACTAGAGTGCGACCAGTGTAGACGCATCTCCTTGTGAAGCCCAGCCGGTGTAGCTAAGTCTCAACTAAGATGTGCAGGCTTTCTTGGTGGAAGATCAAACCATTGTGGTCGTATTTTTATTTGGTGGCTTCTTCTTTGAATTTTCTTTGTAATGTTTCTTGCACTACATAAATCGTTTTGTGCCTCGATGAATATAACATCTTGTCATTTCGTCCATTTTTTGAGGTCTTGGAAAAATTGTGCCAGCAGATCCTTCCCTCAACGAATAGACTGTATGATTAGTGAAATATAATCAACTGGCTCTCGTGTTGGAATATGTGTACTTCCAATATGTGGCTCTGAGATGTCTACTGCTACGGACTGCTCATCTAGATCTGATATGAACTATGTATCTGTATGTGAACAGACATCTGCAGAACTAGGTACCATGTGATCTATCCTATCCTCCTCTAGGGTATCATGGGTATCAAAATAAACACTCTCAAGATAAAGAGACTATGTCTCATCTATGTGTTGACAATCATCCGCAAGATTAGTGTCCTCTTAAGTAAATGACATTACTGATCGAGGACTGCTACATCCTCTCGCCATCTCAATGTGTATCTCTCCACTGTCTGTGTGGAATGATACTCTCCCGGCATCATAATCAATGAGTGATGTTGTTGTCTATAAGAAGGTTCTCCCGAGAATGACTAGAGCAAGATGTAAGTGTGTAGGGCATGTCATATCTAGGACAGTAAAGTCCACTGGAAACTGTAAGCCCTAAACATTTACGATATTGTTCCTCAACATACCTCTAGGTCTCTTCACATATCGATATGCAAACTGAAGTATCACTCGTGATTTGTAAAGAGGACCTAGCTTGAGCTTATCTAGCAAAGATGATGGAAGTAAATTGATCGAGGAACCATTATCTAAGAGAGTACGATGGAATGCGGCATCTGCAATCTTGCATGTGACATAGTGATCTCCAGAATATCTCTTCTTCTTAGGTACCTTATTCTAAATAGCACATGAAGTTGTCTTGGTCAGTACATATTTCTTAACTCGTGATCTCTTTTTCCTACGTACGGTACATCTGTTCCTCAATTGATTCTTGAGCGTAAGTAAAAGATCCAAAGCACCATGAAGTGGAATCTTTAGGAAAATATTATCTTTCAATAGCCAATCAGTTTCTGGAGTGACAACATTATTTTTGGCTTTTTTCATTCCTTTTCCATACAAAGCATCGGGAAAAGGAACAAATTCAGGAATAAAAATATCATTTTTATTAAAATCAGGATCAACATGTTACATCGAGAGTTTCAGAAGCATCTAGAAAACTCTCTAAAATAGGAAAAGAAACATCAGCTTCATGAGTATCTTCATGGTCTGGTGTGGTATCGTCTCCTGATTCACCTAGGTCCATGTCAACAATCTCGGCATCGCTCCCCTCTCTCTGGTCATCAAGCTGGAATCATCATTGCGATCCTCCTCCTCAGCATCAAGATGTGTACTATGGATCGGCTCTCTCTCCTTGTCATGTGCCCTCTCCTCCTCCCGATCTGGTGCTCGTGGTGATCTATTGCTCCTGAAACGAATGAAGTTAGATAAGAATTCAGAAAAAGAGATCATACATGTCGTGGCATCTACCTGATCTGGGTGCCTCCTCTTGTTATTCGGGTTCATCTGAGGCTGGGCTGGGAGAGTGGCCATTGGAGTGATTAACTCATCCAGATGATGGTTAGCCCGCTCCATCTCAGTCTTGTGTGCAGTCTGGAGCGTGCTCAGAATATCCATGATCTGATTCAATGCCAGGGCCTGTGAAGATATCTCAGACTCGATGTGGTGATCTTGGCTCTCTATTCTATCCTGCCTCGCAGTGTGCTGTAGAGGAGCATACATCTGAGGAGATCTTTGTGGAGTATATGAAGACTGCTGCTAGTAGTGGTAATGATATGGCTGTGAATGTGAAGCAGGGTGATGAAAAGAATGTGTTCTCTGATAGGCATGCTGGTGAGACGGCTTACATGTAATGCTGGCAGTGCTGAAAATGTTGACGTCCATGCTGCAGATGATTGTACTGCTGCGGCTGCTTCAGGTATACGCTCTGAGGGATAAAATGTGATGATGGTTGAATCGAAGTGTACTATATGTCATTGATCTCAAGAGTGGCTTTGGAGTCAACATCAAAATCTCCAGGGCTAGTGATCTTGCTTGGATCGGCATTGGACGGATCCTCACGCCAATCAATTTGTGGAGTCTCAATAGGTTGAACCAGCTCTCTCTGAACAAAGTGAATCTGTTAGGTGGGAGGAGCGGGTAAGGATCTCCGAACAGGTTAAGAGGTCAAAGAAGCGGGACAGTACTGCTGGTACTGAAGCTGCAACTCCGTCACTTTCTTCGTCAGATCGTTCAGTTGCCGAGGAAGTGATGAGAGTTTCTCCAACTCTCATAGCGGCTGCAGATCCTGAACTTGTTTCTGAATCACATTGACCAACGTCAATTTCTCACTAATGTATCCCATGTTGGTATTACATTCAGAATCTGAAATATTCATCACCTTTTAATGCTCTTGATGGTGTGGTGGTTGCGAGGCCTTTTGCAATGCTTGAGTAGAGTCGACAACTCTTGAGTTCTCTACCATCCCCTCAAAGATGGACCAGACAAACTCAAATCCTAATTCAGATAACTGCCGCTACATGCGACGCTCACTAGGCCCTGGACATCCGAATGGAGTTCTCTGAAATAATTTTGTACAAGCACCTTCAAAGGTATCTCATGATGAGGGCGTCTCTCACTAAGATCTCTGAATCTATCTCATGCCTCGTGGAATGATTCATTCGATAACTGCGTAAAGTTGGAGATCTAGCTCGTCATCATATTTGTCCGTCCCAAAGGAAAATACTTACGCAGGAATGTGGACTTCAGATCATACCATGTAGAGATTTCCCTCCCAAATGACTAAGCCAGTAGAGAACCTTATCTTCTAAGGTGAAGGGGGAGGCTTTGAGGCAAACAACCTCTTGCGTAACACCTGGATAACTAGTCGTACTGCAAATCATTTCGAATTGTTGTAAAAAGGTAAACAGTTCCGCTGTAGCATTCCGGTAGAACATGGGAAGAAAAGATATGAAGGACGGTCTCAATTTGTACGACCCTTGATTTGGTGGTAACCGAATCCAATTATGTAGCATCATGGCTCCTGGGTCATACTCATATCGTAGTATCGTGGAAACTACGGCAGGTAGTGGTGGATTCCCATCTCCTGCTCTTAGTGCCACTATCTCAGCTCGTAGCTCGTTCTAGATTCTATACTAATATCTAATATGTGCATTCATCTGTTGTAGTGTATCAATAATCCCTCTAGTAATATCTATGGCTGGATCAGGCCTTCCATTTATATGATGCTCCCCAGTCGGTCGGTCCCTCAGCTGGTCGGTCCTCGACTGGTCCCTTCCCTCTAGCCATATTCTTCGAATCTTCTGGGAAGGAAAAAGTCTCATAAGAGCTCAGTGAAAAATGTGTAGGAGAAATTGACTATAAGTTGAGACTGGGGTCTGCCTCAAAAGAAGGGATGGGAGCTGAGGGAGTCTGGGTCTGACTTTCCTCGTGATTAGATGGATTGACTCGGGAAGAGGGTCATCCCCGAGTATGTGAAGAAGTACGATGGACGGTGGATCATCGAGAGCTCACGGAGTCTGAGCGTAAAATCCGTCGAGGGGAGGGTCGCCGTCGCTCGACCGCGGTTGCATCGCTGTCACCAATTCAGCTCTGGGAATTAGGCTCTCTTCATATAAAGATGGATCAAGTGCAAATTGAGGAGGATGGGATGTATAAAAAGAGATAGAAAATGGAGGTTAGAATGGAGGTGGAGTAGAATGGAGGTTATTAAGATGGTGGAGTTGAATTAGAAGTTAGAAAAAAATGGTGTAATAATGGAGTTGAATGGGTGGTTATTGTAGAGAATGGGAATTAAATAATAAAGTAAATAATAATATAAAGTAGGCTACTAAAATACAACAAAATATAAAGAAGAAAAATAGTGGATAATTTGCAAAGGAAGACATACAACATGTACATTTTTTGTTTGCTTTTCTAATTTATACTTTTTTGTTCTTTTAAATAATAGATATTTTCAAAAGAAAAATACAATAAATACTAGAATCAAAATACAACACAACAAGGATTTGGAATTTTTTTAGTAATTAAGAAAGATAAAATAAAAAATGAAGAAACAATGAATATATACATAATATACAATGTACATCTAGGTCCCAAAATCCAACTTTTGCAAATGAGCTCCTGTTTTAATGAAACTACTTCCATTGGATATATAATTTTCCAACTTGAACTTTAAAAGTGAGTTTAGTGAATTTGAATTTCATACGGAGCGGGAATTTAGCCGGAAAGTTGGACTTTACGGCTTTTTCTCTTTGGGATCTAGGAGCATTTATTTAATAAGAAATTTATTTTACATTTTAGTAATTTTTTATGAACATTGTTATGAACAAGTTAGAGAAAGAATTAGCCAAAAGGAGTTGAAATGAAATTATTAAAAATACATGAATTTTTGGGCTATATATAGGTGAAAAACTCCTTTATTTTTGTGTCTTTTTATTGTTAATTTATTTTGTACAATCTAAGATACAATAATTAGTGTATTTTATTAACAAGAGATATTTTATTAATTTATTGATTTTATGGATATTTATTTGGAATTTTACTTTGGAGATTTTGCTAAGATCAAGATATTGAGATGATGAATCACGGATTCATCAGTCGTCATCTTCGATGTCAAAAGCTTTTCGATGAGAGCACAATGTCAAGTCAAGAGAACGAGGGTGAAGGCGTATAGGATGCGGTCACACACACCTCACAAACAAGCACAAAATAACCCTAAATTCACCAACACAACCTAGTGATGATCGTAAGAGTTCGGTCATTTATCTTGTCGATTTTAGGGTTATTTGGCAAATAGGTCATTACAGATTAGCGCGAGCTGATAAGTGCCCGAAATTTTCCCGAAACACTGTCCTGAGACCCTTACAGGAAATCACTTATTATCAGCTAGTATGGAAGTAAGTACGCACCGTTTGTGGCTACCTGTGTTACTTGAGGATCGTGTTATTGCGACGTCCTCTAATCCTTCAACTCTGCTAAGGAAACCCGGACCATTTTTGGCTACCCGAGAGTCCCCACTGAGGAACAATGATTAAATGTATGGACTAAGTAGTATATCGAAAGAAACTCAGACTATGGTTCTAATCTTAAGTGTCGTCCCTCACTCACAAATCTGAAAGTGTACCTGCAATCCATGTGTTGGGGTTGCTTTCCCAAAATAAGTGATTCCTTACGTTTGATTTTAGATCAAATAAATTTAGCAATCCCGATTTTATTTTTGTAGTTATCTCTTTTTTTGGATTTTTTCAAAGAACATCTAACGATTTTCTCTTCTTTTATACTAAATAAACATGCACCTAGGCCGCGAGTCCTAGAACTAACCACAAAGGTATAAGCAGAGAGAAAAAAATCGGAGAATCCTAAACAAGCACCTAGCCTCAAAAAATCCACAGAAAACCGACGATGTGAGAAAAGCTCGGTGAGTGCTCTGATCCCCCAATGCACGGCACTCAGTGAAATATACCCCGAGAAAAAGAGGGAGGAAGGTACAAGTCGGGATGCCTTTTTCACCACTTTCTTAAATAAAATAATAAATTTTTATTGTTTATTTTTGTGAGTGTTATTTAAGGGAATTAACTATATACATATACTATATACATGTGGTACATTATATACATAGTTAAATAAGGAAATTAGTTTTTTTATTTTTTTTCAATAATTAAAATTTATTTACAATTATATACAAATACAATATGTATAAATTAATATATATATATATATGTATATGATAAATTAATGTTAAAATTACACAAATCACCTAGAAATCCGTCTTTCAAACCATAACTCCTGAAATTATAAAACCATAGCCATTTTAAAGATAATTTAATTTAGAATACAATGGAAGAGAGTATGATTCATTTGATTCATATGGAGCCAGAATTCATCTTTCAATTATCCTTTTTGGCTTTTACGGATGTGGTTACTTTATTCTGTACTGACGAGTAAGGGATCTTAACCGATCATGGTTCAAATCAAACATATTATCTCGTGTGTAACGGATGGAACTTAGTTAGGATAGATATTAATAACAATAATGGTTCTTATATAATTAAAAATGTGCTTACCTAAATTATAGAGCTACACTATAGAGTGTTCACTTCCCGTTGGATACTTATTAGTAGTCACTTTTTTTTATTTTGTAGTTGCTTTTTGTAAAGTCATTACTTATTATGTACCCTTTTTAGTTATTGTTTTTATATCGTATTGAGCACTTTGCTCATAAGCCTATTTGCATGAAAACGATAGGTTCGTAGGAGATTCAGCCACAACAGTAGGCGATATATACGTTGGCAGATAATACATGCTGTATAGTAATTTGTTTTCTTTTGTTTTTTGTACTTGTACAAGTTTTTAAAGACATGATGTGTTTGTACATGTTGCTACAGGGTTTAGTACATGATTCTTCTTTTATGGAAATGGTGCAAATGAAAATTCATGGAAAATGTAGTTGATTTTTCTTTCTTTACTACTCTCTTACATGTACTATACAACTTAGTATTTCGAATGTAGAACAGTAATTGTGGAAATGTATTGATGAGTAAACCTGAGGGTGTGACAATCCCCGCTGCATCGTTCACATGAAGAGATCTCCTTCAGGGATTATCCACAAGAGCAGCATCGAGATCGAGCTCTATTCGTGAACACACCCTCTACATGCAACTCAAAGCACATTGGGAACAAACTCGATAGCAGCTGTCATTCGATCATCGAGAGAGAGCCATGTATGATACGTTCGATTCAAGCCGCTTCAGCGTCCATTCGACCAATCTGACCAGAATAGCTCGATCAAAGCTCCACTACACATCTTAGACATACACCGCTTAAGCCACCAGATGCCTTACATGTGAGCGAAAGATATTTCGTGGGATTTTCGTACAGAACCCTATGAACCTTCTCCATATTCCGAACAAGTCCCTCCATGTGGGCTCAATTGTAGCAACACATGATATATGGACAATTTTTGTGAATTCCTTCGTGTTTGCTCTATTTCCAGAGACTATGCCAGTTTGACTCACGTGAATGAACACGTGTCCTCACTGGAATTTTACGAGCATGCCCTTCTGCATTTTATTATTTACCGTGCAACCCATTAGTTCAGCTTTTTTACATTAAGACCCCTTATACAATATATTACACATAGTTGGCAATAACCCAGAGTAATAGATCCATTATGATTTTTCATGCATAAAATTACAAAAACAATCAGAAAAAAGAAAATCCAGAAAGAAGAATAATGACAAGACTTATGTTCCTTCTGCTAGTTCTCCTTCTTCTACTTCTCATGATGATTTGCACAGAGTTAGTCCTAGTTTTGCGAAAATATTTGCTTCATTTTCTGAACCACTTGTTGTACATACAGTTAAGGAGGATGCATAGATTCCCTTCCCATAAGCCTTGATGTTAGGGAGGGGATTGATGAATCTCCATTTCATCACCTTTATTCTTTCATTTTGGCCTTTAAACCCTAACTAAATGCATGCAAATATCATTATTTTTCATAAATTAGTATTCGTTATTTATTATATAAATAGTGTACAAAATACATTGTTTACAGCCAAAATAAAAGAATAAAGAAAAGAAAAAGAAATAAAAGTACAAAGATATTTTTATGACCATAAACCCGGAGACCTAGGCATCATGATGAATAGGTCGACAAAGAATAAAGTAGGGGGAGATAAGGGTCAAAAACACAATAAAAAAACTTTAATTTTTACCCTTCAATAATTCATTTTTTAGAATCATTTTATTTTTTTTAATTTATACCTCAAACAAAGAAATGATGTACATAAAAGTTGTAGATAAAAATGTATAGAAAAATATAAAATTAAGTTTATGCAAAAATGATATACAATGTATATTTTATACTCGAAATAAAAAGCTAAAACCCAAATTTCCTAGACCCATATCTTCTCCATATGAACTCAAAATGTATCAAAATCACTTTAATTGTATATAACTTTTAATAAGCTATTTAATGAAGGTGATTTCATTTAATTTGGAGTTAAGATGTAAATTGGTTTTTGGCCCCTATTGTACTACGTACCTGAATAATATATTCATTTTATTTATTCTTTATAATTCTTTATAATTTATTTTTATAATTTTATAAATATTATTTATATTATATGTACATACTTGGAATAGAATAAAACCATAAATAAAATACTAAAATAAAATAGTATATAAATATACATTGATGAATATACAATACTAATACCTATATAATAAGTATACATATTTTGTTGAAGTGTACATATGATATCAGAAAATATAAGAAATATATTTATATGTATTAAAATCATTTATAATTTCATAACTTATGAAAATAAAATAATAAAAATAAAACACAAAATAAAAATAAAATATGTAAAACATAGGTCAATATACTGATAAATAACTTGTAAAAAATAACTTGTATCAAATAAACCCATAAAATATCAATAAAAATCATATTAAAATACTAAATAAAATAATTAACATTTTTTATGTTTAACAAAAAATTAATAAAATCATTTCGCGTTTTATTTTAGATTAACATTGAATTTTAAATTGGTTTTGTCCTTATTTAGGTGACATGGCCCAATCAGGGCCCACCCCCATTTGACCTCGGTCAACTCTCTAACCGAGGCTTTAAGATGCGTTAGACCTCGTTTGACCTCGTGCTCTCAATTTTTCAAACAAAATCCTTGCATTCATTCGGTTGGATCTGCTCTCGACTTTTGTCTCTCGTTCCAGGGACTATCACACCGTGATGATTCCTTGGACGAAGAGCCACTAAATCGAGCCCATCATCCCAGTCAAGCCTCACCTGTAAATAGTTTTGCCTCATACCTCCATTAAACTTTGATCCCTCTCCCACCATTGAACCCTAAATCCAGTCTTCGAATCTTCTTCTTGGGGACAACAGGAGTCGGATTAGCCCTTCAGGCTTCTGATTGCACATAGAATCAAGGCGATCTAGTTTGCTAGAGCTCCTCTGCCCGAAGATTGCTTTAGGAGTGTCCCTGGTGAGCTTCTTTCAAGTTTTCTAGCCTTCGATTCGTAGTGCTATCCATAATGTAGTTATGTTTTATTTCAATTAAACTTGTCTTGTATTTCATATTTTCCAAATCCTTTGTACGACGGAGCTCCAGCTCCACCGCCCCATTCCGATCACATCCGATCTATCCCGATTATGTTAACACCGTCATTTCGCTCCCAAGCACATTCTCCTCGCACCACGTACCTCTGCACCTCTTGATCTTGCTCGGATAAGGAAGCTAGATTTCCTACCTCCGCCGCTCACCTAAGAGCTCCACTCAAGACCATCCTTACTCCTCCTAACCTAGAAAAACCACACCCAAACCCTCCATTTTGCATGTTGTAGCTCACTTGTAGGTTTCAAAGTGCTAAAGGACCCATCGTGGACGTGGGTCAATTTTGGGTTGCATACGAAGCACCTGAATCTCCCAATTTTCTCTGATATCGCCAACCCATATTAGAGCTCCAAGGGTCCAATTGACACTATCGTTTGACGCGGAGGAGTTGCCACTCCATTATGCACTAGCCCGAAGCATCTCTGGTGGCCATAGAAACGAGGAAGATCCAATAGAATCTCGGCTAAGCCGATTTCCTGCTTTGTTCTTCCGACTTCTCTTCCAGTGTTCGATCACGGAGCCACGCCAGATTGAACTTCAATCGTCGGATCGCGTAGCACTAGCACCGTCGATCTCCGCCAGAGGTCTAATAAATGTCACCCATCCACGAAGCATCATCGGTTGTCCGTGAAGCACCACGTGGATAGGTGACCTCTGCTCCACCGTCTGATCGCGCGCATAGGGGTATTTTGCATGAGGCCCCTACTCTTTGTGTAATTTCAGTTTAACACTAAAACATTCATCTGTAGTGTAATTTATTTTGGATATTTTGCATAATAGCCCCTGTATTTTTAATATTTGCATTTAGGTCCATCCCACATCACCTCTTGTGCATGTGCGCTTGAGAGGATGGGATATTTTGCATTGAGATCCTTAGAGAATTTATATTTCAGTTCAATCCATAGATTTGTAGAAATAGTGCAATATTTTCTAATTATTTTTCATTTAAACTCCCACACTTGTATTAAATTGAAAAAACCCTCTAGGTATATGTTATTGAATATTTTGGAAAAATTACATGTATGCTCCCTGAATTTTTTTGATGTGTTTGGATAAGGTCCCAAAACTTGAAATATTTGCACAAATGCCCCTTCCGACTTGTATTTTTATCATATAGTTTTTATTTTGTGAAAATATCTCTCGCCCATTAAAATTTGTGGAAAATTTCTATAAATACCTGACATCTACATATATCACATATATTTTTGGTTAGGTGTTTTATGTTTATTTTCTAAATAACATATATTTTTGGTTGGGTATTTTAGTTTATTTTCTATTTATAAAAATACAAAACCTGAGTTATTATTCTCTATTTACATTAAAAAACTCAAAAAAATAGGAGAACATTTGGAAAATTATAATAAATCAGATTTCGTTTATTATTGTGTTTTACATCTCCAAACCAAATGCCAAAAAATAGAAAAAGATTAAAAATAAAAAAGCTCCAAAAATCCTTTATAAAAATATAAAAAACCCAAAAATTTCAAAAATGCTCATTTCTATTCTATAATTTTCTTTTTATTATATATTATTATTAAAAATAGTTTTGGAAAATTTTGTCTTTACTTACTATTTCTAAATTGCAAAAAAAGTTGACATATATTATTTAATCTTGTTTTGGGATATTCTTGATTTTAAAAATACCCAAAAATTAGCAAAAATCCCTATAAAATCAAAAAATAGTAAAAAAAATTATATAAAACCTAAAACATTTTATTTCTTGTATTTTGATAACTTTTAGTAGTATTTATAATTATATTACATTGTATTGTATATATAGTCTTATATATTCTTATATTAACTATTTAAAAGGAAAAAAGGAAATTAAAAATTAGAAAATATAAAAAGAAAATAATAATAATAAAAATAAAAACAATTAAAAATATATATTAAAATTAAAATCCATAAAAAATTGAAAATAATTAAAAATAAATAATACAAAATACCCTAAAAAAATCCCAAAATCATTTATTGTCTTTCTTTGCCAATTTTTAACTGTCTATCCTCTATTATTTGCTATGTTTGACCCCTACTGTACTTGTCCACTTTAACTCTATTTGTAGGGTATAATAAATTTTGATTCATACTTGCTTGCTTTGCTTGATCTATACATTGTGTGGGTTAATTATTGATTAGACACGATTGTTGAGATGTCGTCACAATGACTGCGTCCTCGCCTTGTGAGGATAATTTAGACCTCTCGATTTTTACGTTTATTAAATGGTGCCATTCCTAGGGAGCAACGCGTAGGCTATAATTTTAAGTCAATTTTGTGTCATTATTTTTCTTTATTTATTTTCTCTCTTATTTGATATAGTTGCTTACTTGTGCTAATGCATTCTCTTTGATTTTTCTTGTGAGGAACTTCGAGACAACAACGACTACCTAGGTGGTTGAGGTACTTGAGTCAAGGAGACTTGGTCATTCCACCTGTTGACCAAGAGGAGAGAGCAAGAGAAAGTGAGATAGAGAGACTTAGCGTAGGATTTTTGTTTTCTTTTGTGAAAGAGTGATTTATTTTTGCATTTATTAATTTGTAATAATACATGTACTTGAGACTTTGGACATTTAGTCCTAATTTCCAGGTGTTCGTTCACTTGGGGTCTCATAGTGGTTTTTCCTGATTTCTACCCCTTTATTTTCTTTGTTTTCTAGGATTTGTGCTTTCCACCTTATTTTTATTTGTTTTGTAGAATGAGCCCTTAGAATTTTAGGCTTCATTGATTGACGAAATTAATGCCAAACTACTAAGAACTTTGAACACACCTATAGTCTTCGCCTTTAGATTTAGTTTTAATTAATTGTTGAACACTTATATTCGAAATTGCGTGCCGAGAGATGTCTCCATATATCGCTTGCATGACCTATTGTGGTGGGCACTGAGGAGCCTTCAAAACCATACCTTAGGTTTCTTTCCTCGTGTTTAGCATTTGGTTGTTTACGTACTAGCAGCTGCTTGCTTAAGATGATTTACACTTGCATCTCATGCATATAGTGTAGGTTTAAAAATTCCTATTTTGCATCCCGCATGGAGATCACTGGGAAGAACTGTAAGTCTTCTAAATGAGCATACATCGTTTTGGCACTAAGTTGAAATTTCCATCTTAGTGTCACCTTGCATTGCTTTCTCGCTATCTCCCTCTGTTTTTGGATCACATAGGAAATAAAACAAAAACAAAAAAAGTTAGGTGCTTGTATTGAATCTATCAAAGCAAGTGATAACATAAACAAAATTTAAAAAAGGGACTGCTAAAAATACTTGACCTAAATAAAATTGATTAGTTAGATTCATTGCATTGGGTGAGCGAAGGCCTCAGTTGTTTTAAGGTACCATTGCGGAAGGTCTCCTTCCCGAGTGAATGAGCACCATCGTAAGGATTAGAGCCAAAAACCCAGCCTGTTACTGCCTTATGTATCGCCTGGATTTTTGATGTATTGGCGCTTCAATCATACGTGGACGAGTAGGGCCTGATCAACGATGATGTTCCTCCTTGTGTAGAAGGAGGACCTTGTCCGTAGTACTAAGCATTGGCCACACCTTCACGGGTGTGTCGGTCTCATCGTCTTGCGTCCGAGTAGGTCCTTGCATGCTCTCGGGTGATTCTGTCATGAGCAAGGTCCGAAGTAGTGGTTTCGCCTATCGACTTCCTTTCTCTCATTCTGTGGCTGAGTAGGGATCTAAGAAGGGTTACAAAGGACCTCAAGAAGTGCAGGCTACAGGTTACAAGGGAGGAGGACAAGTACGTTATACTTTTACGGCAGTATTCTCACTCCTACAAGATTAGTGCATTAAGGACTCGTGCAAAGATAAGTGTTTGAAAAATCAATCTAAAACTTACAAAGATAATTGCCAAACCTTCACGGGTTTGAAGCTCGAGTAGGTGAATCCATTGTTTTGTTGTTTGATTGATTAGTTCTATAAAGATCAATATCAAAAACGTTGAGCCTTTGCGCCATTTTTGTCACATTTTCTCTTTTGTCTCTTGAATCCCCGCTCGCTTCGAGCTGTCTACTGTTGTACACTCCTTTATTTCTTGTTCATCTCCGTATCTTTCATCTATCATCTATCTCCTTTTGAACCTCTCAAGATTTCGACCCACGGATGGTTTGGTCAGGACTCCCTGACACTCACATCAATCTATATTACCAACATCTCTAATAATTCAAGGCGATTCGTAGGTTCATGGTTCAGACTCAGCGAATCACCCTCAGTACTCTCTGCTTCTTCTTTCTCACCCAGACCGGGAACACTCTCTTCCTGAGTTCTGCCCATTATGAATGGATATTGATTTACTCCATACTCTTCTCCATCACTAATAAGATTCAGAATGACCCTAATTCTAAATTATTTTCTCCATCTGGTACTTTCATACAGACTGATTGGGGTGTATTCCCATTACAAATTATGAACCCGATCTCGAGCCAAAATCACAGGTAGAACCAGAAATGTCTCCAATAGGAAGAGGAAAGGGACCGCAACCCCAACCAGCGGAAGAGCTAGATCATGGAAAGGCAACACACCATTGAGAATGACATCAAAACTTGTTCCTCGCTTCCATCTAAAAAATTCAACAGTTGACAAACCAAGGATTGGCCTAGGTTGCTTTTCAAGAGATGCTCAATGATCTGAGGAGGACTGATGAGAGAGATGCCATGAGAGAGTATGACATCCATAGAAAAGATGAGATGAATAGGGAGAATGCTAAAGACAACTATTTAGTAGGGGTACCCTATCACGGAGGAGGAGAGGAAAGACCACCACAACCAAAGCCCACGTTAAAGCAAACCTACAACCTTGGGGCATGCCATGTCACCGAGTAGATTCAAATTCCATACATCAATGCCCACTTTGAACCGAAGCCGCAATTCTTGTCTCTACTCCCATTCTTCTACCGGACGTGACAGAAGAGCCATACATCCACATGGAACAGTTTGGCCGCATCTATGCAACAACCCACTACCCCAATATTCATCTAGGGGTGATCAAGATGACTGCCTTTCCATTCACCCTCCATGATCAAGCCCTTTATTGGGTAAACCATTTGGGGAAGGTAGTCACGACTTGGAAGGAGCTCAAATCCGCATTTCTTCACAAGTTCTGTCATCTCGGTCGCTTGAGTCAGATGCGCACCCACATCTCCAGCTTCATCCAGTAGTCCCACGAGACGATCCAAGAAGCGCAGGAGAGATTCAGAGACCTACAAGAGAAGTGTCCCCACCGCGAAATTCCGAAGACTAGTGTGGTCTAGCACTTCTTTAGTGGGTTTACACTTGAGAGCCAAAAGCTAGTTGATGCCACTTGTGGTGGCTCACATTCAATAAGGATGAGGATGTCATCTGGGACATTTTTAGAAGATGGCTGAAGGAGAGGCTACTCAATCCTCGTCGCATGCATACATGAAGATGCCTATCACCGACCTCGAGCTTGCTAACATGGTAGCTCACGCCGAAGACAAAGATGAGAGATCCAACCTTAGCATCATCATGAGCTATTTATCTAATATAGACATCATCGAGAAGAGGTGCATGACCTCGAAAAACTTGCAGTCATTAAGAAGAGGACCCAAGGCTTTAGAAAAGCTCGATATCATTTCCCTGCAGCTCGAGCAACTTGTTAGGACACTGAATACTAATACTTGCAACTTTGTATCTACCACCATCGAGACATCTGGTGAGACAAAAGATCCATCATCAACACAACTTTCTCAACCAAGTCCCCCACAGCCCCAACCTGTCCAGCACGTATACTACGTGCATGCCTCATAGTAGCCCCTGTCGTCACAAACACATATGGTTGTTTACCAGCTAGAATCCCAGCCCTGCTATCACGAGCAGTTCTTCCCCCTGACGTAGATTCATGAGGTAAATGGTGTTTGGAAAAATGATGCACATCTGACCCGTACTCAAGGGCATTCTTATGGTCAGAACATGGCCAATCGACCTTACCACCAATAGCAGCAGGGTGGAAGACCATACCAACCCTCACAACACCAACAACCTCCACAGTATGGGAACACGTAGAGGAATGGCTACCACCAGCAGCAATCCGGCTACCGGCAGCAAGGATATTACGAACAACAACTGACTGCTCAGTACCGACACCAATTATCTGGTCCTCAACACTCACAATATTCCTCCCATCCTCCTCCTCACAGTTCGTATAATAAAGGTTATCAGCATCAACCACCCCCGTAGTACCAGAGGTCCTCTTAAGCCGTCTTCTCTGAGGTTGTGCTGGTTAACCCGTCCCTAGACTGCCTGGCTCAGCTAATCAAGAACATGGCTAAGATGAGCCTGAAGATAGATGACCTAAAATTGCAAAGACTGTCATTCCAGCCCAGGTTGAAGAGAAACCTAACAATTTTTGACGCAAAGAGCAGGTAGCATGCAATGATATGCCAAATTCAGGTAGAAATGAATTGTTTATATCTAAATCTGTTACTCTCAGGAGCAGTAGGACACTACAACCCACAACAATAGTGAAGGGGAAAACTCTTGCATCTAATGGCGAGTCATTAGCGAGGCCAACTGTAGGGTTGAACACCATTTTTGCAGCACGAGAACCAAAAAGCCAAAAATGGAGAAAAGTCAAAAATACAAAAAGACGATAGCAACACCAATCTCGGTGGAGTTCAACCAGTATTGGAAATGCCAACATATGCAGCAGATTCGAAGCGACTCGAGGAAGCAGAGCCAACACTTTTTGGTCCATCACTTATGGATGATTCTTTACATTTCTGCCATCTACCTATACATCACGATATGGATAAAATTTTCAATGATACAATTTTAGATTCTGTAAATATACCTTTTCCTGAAGAAATGTGAAAACAGAAAAAAACAAAAAATTTGAAAAATTCTTTGTTTGATCCTACTATTGTGGAAATTATTAAAAACATGGTCTTAAATATGCCTTTGAATAAATCTCTGGAACACATGCCAGTTGTGATGAAGGGATTGAAAGATGATTGTACTACAAGGAGCATGCCTAATCCACACAATCCCAGAAGTCAAGGTGGCAAGCAAGAAAAGCACATTCTTACCATGGCCACCATCAACGCCATCATCAATTTTCCAGACAAAAAGAAAGACAAGGGAGCGCTACTCATTCATTGTCAGATGCTCAACCAAGAGTTTGAACGCACATTGCTCGACAATGGGTCTTCTGTCAATTTGATGCCAGCTTCATTACTCATAGAATTCGGGCTAGGGCCGCTTAAACCAACCAAGATGATTCTACAACTTGCAAACAAATCTGTCAAGTGGCCTAGGGGCATGTTAGAGGACGTGATCGTGTCCAAGGGATCTGATTCCCTATTGATCTTGTCGTGCTAGACATAGACGTCTCCACACCTTTTCTCTACACCCCCATCATCCTTGACTAGTCGTTCATCCAAATAGCTGAAGCAATAGTGAACTATGACACTAGAGAAATTACATGCAGCTCCAGCGACAATGAAGATAGAGACCATATCTGCGCCAAACCAACAAAGAATGCATCTGAGATGAGTGTACTTGCATTTGACCGCCTTGAAGACTACAACTTTCCAGCGGAAATATAAGATATAAATTTGTTCATGGATGACATTGAGATCAACGAATTCCTCTGCCCTGAGGAAAGAATGGAAAAGGTAGTTGAATTTCCCTCTATCAATGATGATGAGATTTTTGTTGATACATCTAATGAGTTTCTTGTGGGACCAATAAACCTTGAAGACCAAGAACTGATTATTAAAGATTTATGCAATAATGTGGATTCTATTGAAAATTTTTGTTAACAAGCTGAGTTGTAAATGGTGGACACTGAACATGTGAAAGAGATGACGTCTGAAGCTATTTCTGAAGTCACCACTGAAGTAGCTCCCACTCCGTCAGTGCTTAAGTCATTGCCCTCCAACATGAAGTATGCCTTTCTTGCGAGTGAACCAAAAATGTATACGATCATCATCAATGCTCATCTGGCTGCTGATTAAGAATCTCATCTGATGGAGTTTCTTGAACGTAGCTGTAAGGAGATAGGCTGGAAAATTTCGGATCTCCATGGGATAAACCCTTCATTGTGCTCGCATCACATTTACCACGATGATGACAACAAACCCTCCCTTGAATTCCAGAAAATACTGAATACGAACCTTTGGGAGGTCTTCATGAAAGAAATTCAGAAATGGTGTGATGCAGGATTCATATATCCCATCTCCGACTCAAAAAGGGTGAGTCCCTTGCATGTAGTGCCCAAGAAATCATAGATCATAACTATCGTGAAGAATGCCAAATAAGAGGAGATTCCAACCAGAGTACCCACTTCTTGCAAGTGTGCATTGACTACAGAAGATTGGACCTAGCCAGCAAGAAAGACCACTTCCCGCTGCCCTTCATTGACCAGATTCTTGAGAGACTAGACGCAAAGGAATATTTCTGCTTCTTGGACAGGTACTCCAGATATAATCAAGTGTCTATTGCGCCAGAAGACCAAGAGAAGACTATGTTCACCTGTCCATTTGGGATGCATGCTTTCCGACAGATGATGTTTGGGCTATGCAACGCCCTAGCTACATTCCAATGATGTATGCTTGCAGTTTTCACCGACATTGTGGGCAATTTGCTGGAGGTTTTCATGGATTATTTCTCGATCTATGGAGATTCATTTGATCAATGTCTTGATTACTTGGACCGAGTTGCCAAACCACCATGGGAGGGTGAATCGCGGAAGAGCCACCACATTTGCAAGCATTTACAAAAAGGTCCTCGTACACCGTGCACGTACCCTGCACATGTCTCTATGGGAAAATTGTAGGAGAGACCCCACACATTCGGCTAATTACAAGTAGGCCCCCACTTAAGGGTAAATTTTAATAGAAGCTTGCGGTTTCAATATTTGCACAAGTCCTCCAAAGATCTATTTGAGAAGGAAACTTTTATTTTTACTGTATTTTAGTCCCTGAATTTCATTTGAGCATAACTTTCTCATTCAAACTTTTATTTCAGTGCATAATATGTTGATTTGAAGCTTGTTCTATGCTCTATCACTCTAGATAGTTTGTAGACTGATCATATTATATTTATCGATGATATATTTGAGGTTCAATTTGATCTCTGTATGTTGATTTGTGACATTTTTGTGCCATGAGAAAATTAACGATCTATCTTGTAGGGACACGATGAAGGACATTAAATGTGCTTAATTCTCTAGTATTATTGTTGACACTAATTAGGGGATTAATTTTTGTAAGGGCTTCAAGGAAGAAAACTAAGAATTAATTTCCCTAATAATTATTGTGATTGAAGATTTATTCGAGGAAATTTTGATCCAATTTACATGGATTCAAGTGTGGAATTATTTAATTTGATTAATTATCTTTTGATAATTGAATTTTTTTTGAGAAATTAGTTGTTGCATGGGCACAAATGGGAAGGAATTAATTTAAACCTACGATGTTTTATGTGATCAAACTCTATCTACTTGAGGATTAATTAGAGAGAACTTGGAGGTCAAATATTCGTCGAAAAATCACTGCGTGATCTCATCATTTAAAAATTATTCATAGATCTGTTGATATTCTTTCCTACAACATGGATTTAAATTGAATACATTTCTTGGAAATAGCTATTTGATATGTGATTTTATTTTGATGATATTGATTAATTTTATTGGGATTAAAAATTCTAGTCACAGATCCTGTGCTTAATTATTCTCTCTAATTAATTTTTTCGCATTGAATCTCATTTCATTACATTTTTTTAACACAGAAATTAACTATGTGAATAATTAATCATTTAAATTAATTTATAAATAGTACAACTAAAAATCACTGTTCCCTACGTTCGACCTTGGTAGACTTTCCAAGTAAAAATTTCTCCACATCATTCAATGATTGTGGTTTTTGATATCGCCACCTATACTATGATGATTCGACCATATTAAAGACATGGATTTTGCGTTCATCAAACACCATCTCTGAAAAAATCCACAATTCAGATGCCAAGCTCTCATTAAAAATAGGATACTTACTCAGGCTCCACGAAAAATATTAAAAGCTTCAAAAATATATCAAAAATAATCTTCAAAATGGAAGCCATAACAAAGGGAAAGGGAAAAGAACAACATAACCCTTCACTGTAGTCCCCAAGCAATTGAAACCCTCACCCCAAACCATCCTTCTACTCACCACGGTACGCGTCAGCAGACACATGTTGTCCTTAGAAACACATAAACCCTTTTGGAACCCACTCTTAATCATCGTGGATCCTACACAAGGACAACACCCTGCCACTTCCACAATGTAGACATCCTCATTCATACCTCTCGCTCAACCCTTAACCCTTAATTGAACGGTGCTCCCATTCCCTCCCATATAAAAAAATCATTCCAACCTCGATATCATTTCAAAATGCTTCATCTCCCCACACAATCTTCTCTGCTAACTCTCTCACCATATCCCGAGGAAATATATGTCCTCTTATGAAGGCACCGCCTTGACCAAATAACCAAACGAGCCTCTAAAATCACTTCCTAACCTTGATTAGCTCACATGATTTAAATGCATCTGGTTACGACATGTCAAACATTTCTTCCCCTCCCTTTTCATCTGCTTCAATTGTGGAAACCATGGCCATATTGCCATCTCCAGCCTATATCAGAAACCATCCACCATGTCATCGTCAAATACTGATCAAAACACCCCATCCAACCAAAGCACAAGTGTAACACCTTATTAACCATGAATCGACAATCCTATACCAAAAAACCCCGCCGCAGGGGCCTCTTCCTCCTGAAAATGACCATCCCTCCTGCCTCTAATGACCCAGCTTCCCATGCCCATATGGTAATCTCTTCAATCTGGAAAGTGGAGGTCCATGCAGAACCCCTTACTGCCAAGCGACAACTGTTGAGATGCATTATAGCAGAGTTTTCCATGGATATACCCTCATTTAAATGGGCCAAAAATGCCTTGCCAGATGAAATGGGAGACGACGCCTTTTGTCCCCTCTAGTAGATCTCTAAAAGGAAATTCATCATCGAGGTCACCTCTAAAATCATGTACCTCAAACTCATCTGGATGTCTATAACCTCCCTCGACAAAGTTACCATTTTGTTTTACCATTGTCCCCTTCTTTTGATGCTAAACACATCCAAGAAACAAATCCATTTTGGTTGGAGGTCTGAATAACCACAAATTTTGACCTATTTAATTATGTCATATTATTGTAGTCGGGCAATTAAGGATTAATCCAAAGATGCTAATTTGAATTATAAAAACGGTCAATTTTTACTTGGGCAAGACCAAGGTCGAAATCAAGGAGGCAATTGTCTCCTAGGTTAATTTTCAGATAATTTAGAGATTAGGTTTTCAAGGGAGCATTTTTTTAGATTTTTTATGTGCAGTTAAAATGCGAATGCAGTTTGTGGCTAAGTCCAATGGTCTAAATTCCAATTTAACTCAAATGATGTCTAAAAATCCTAAAACTTGTTTGAATGTTAATGCATGCGAAATTAAGCTACTATGAATTTTTGGTAATTTTCTAATGTAAAATGAATTATCTATGAATTAAATAATGCAAAATAGATGATAAGAAGAAATTTAATTTAAATAAATAATGAATATTAATATTTATAGGTAATAATATTATCCTAATTATGACTAATTAATAGGCACCTAAGAAAAATTCTAAACCCTAAAAATATTAATTCCACATGCAATTAAAATTAGATTTTTAAAATCACTAATGAATTTATTTAGAGCACACTATGCATTCACATGAGATGAATTTTGAGCATATTGAATCACTCAATAAATATGCCAAATATGACTTTATTTTAATTTTTCGAGAAGGGAATGATCTATTACTAATTACTCAAGAACATAAGGACAAAATACAGATGTTTTCACTAAAATAATTCTAATAAATTAATCAATGATCATAAAAATACAAATAATCATTTAAACGAAGGTAATTAACAAAGAAAGAATATGTAATTATCAATCTTCAAAATGATGATAAAATGGTGGTTCAAAATATGACTCAAGCACATGGGTCTATATGCAAAACATGAAATAAAAGTTAAATAACGAAAAATAGCACAATGACACTTCTTTAATTACCATCTAATGCGTGGGACATCTTCTAATCTGTGTAGCAGGGCATCCCGCACACATAGCTTGGACTAAGGTGGGATTACCCAGACATACAGGGATATGTCCGTAAATTCTCCTAGATCCACGTGTGGAAAACACGCTCCTAGTGGCTCGAGTCAAAGCTAGGTTCTTAGCATTCAGGTGGCAAGCGATAGTGACTTCAGGCAGCCCAAGGAGTGTGACTCTGGGAGGCTCATCGATGTGATGTGCTGGGATCACAAACCACCAATTAAGAAAGATAGGCACCATTCAACGGTAGCTGTAGCTCAATGTTGTTGAGGTGCAATGGTCTCCAATGAAGTGCGATGTGGCAAAAATTTATACGTTGACCGATTAGAGGAGGAGTGGGCTGCTGATGATGAGGTGATGGGAGGTCGACACATGACCTGGAGGGTGTGCAAGCCACTTTTCGGTCGAGCCAGATTCTTCATTTAGAGAGATGGACCAAAACTGGAATAACGGAGCAAACACATAGAGAAAGGGTAAAGGGGTGATGAACAAACATTCATCTACCTTTTATCTTCAATTTTATATCTAAATCCCAACCAAAACACCTAAAATATTATTAACTTGTACAAATTAACATTCTTTGTTCATATGTAATTAATACATAAGTAGCTGTATTTAAATATAAAGAAAATGAATAAAAAAATAAAAACAAATAAATGAAGAACGAAAGATACCGAATGACCCCAAATCTCAAGACCAAGTCAATATTGACTTGGTCGACTGAGAATAACGTAGTGGAAGATAAGGGCCATTATACTGTATTGGAAACCCTATTTGTTCTCCAAAAAATAGCCATTCTTTCAATATTTTATTATTTATTATACACACTCCAAATAATCAAGCGTTCAATATGAAACTTATACATATTAATATGTACAATATTACAAAAATAATTTCCAACAAAATAATGCATAGTGCAACTGGAACACACATATGAAAAAGATGCAAACCGAAATTCATAGATCAATATCTTCTCCATATGAAATAAAAAATTACCAAAATCATATGCATTGTATTAGAAATAAAATTATCTATCTAATGAAGGCATTTTCATAAAAAATGGAGTTAAGATACTAAAAGCCGCTTTCTGGAGTACCATTGTACTGTGTATCTGTATATAATAATCATATATTGTGTTCTTTATATTTTTACTCTTTTTATATTTTTAAATTCTTGTATATATTATTTAAAACATGGTAAAAAATTTAAAATAAAATGAAACAATGAAATACACTTAAAATAAGTAATACATTAAAATACATAAGAATACTATACCAATAATGTGCAAAAATGTTTTTTTATATGTAAATAAAATAACAAAAATAAAAAAATATATAAATATATATTTAATTAAATTATAAATATATAAAATATAAATAAGATAATAAGTATTAAAAATAAAAATAAAAAGAGAATACCTAAAGTACAGTTGAATATACTTATATTTATACATGTAATATTAATATCCTGCAAATGAGGTTCTGAAAATAAACAAAAATCATAATAAAATAGGTTATAAAATAATAAACATTTTTCATGTTTTGATCTTTTTGTAAATAAAATTTATTTATATATCTTTCTGATTTAATTACTATTTTTATCTCTATTTTGTCTTCACATGGTCTGATGTGGACCAATGAGGCCCAAGGTTCGTTGACCTCGGGTTAATTGTACCACCCCTTCGGTGTGCTCTTATTGGAGCATGTGACCCGCCATTTTCACAAAATTTTCTCCTATGATCCATGGCTTGATGCATTGGGATTTTGTCACAAATAATCATCACAAAATGATCCTCCAACACGCCATACACTTGGTCCACTATACATACACTCCTTCATCCGTAAATCGATGTTTTTTTGAGCCCTCTTTCCTATCTATAAAAAATCCTTCTCCGCCATTTTTTGAGTTTTTGGATCCCCTTTAAAGTCCCATAACCCCAAGCACACCTCACTCAAGTGGTTTCCCTTCATCAGAGTACCTCCGGGTGAAGCTTTTACTCCCTAGTCCCTGATTGAGCTATCATATTTAGATTTTTGTGTTCGCATTTTAATTCTTAGTGTAATACTGCTTTTATTTCCAGTTGATTTAGTTTAGTTTTAGTTAAATTTTAAAATTCAAAGTTTGCCAAAGCTAGTTCACAAGCCACTGTTTCTTCGTACACAACCCCCGTTTTGACTGCCAATCACCTCTATTAGCTCCCCCTTCATCTTCTACATCTACCCCTTCACCTAGATCAACTCGAGCCTACAAGGTTCGAGCATCATCTCTTCATCTCCATCGCATCGTAGGAGATGCATCCACTCGCCCCATTAATGTTCTTGTAGCTTGATAATATGGATTTGCATGGTTCCTAATGCCTGGTCTCGGAGGGTCTATGCTGCCTGACAAGTCGGGCCCGACAATCACTGTGTCGCCCGCTCTCGTAGTATTTGGAATTCAACCAATCCACATAAATCAATAATCAACCCACAATAATGATAGTTCATTGAAATTGTGCAGGGTGAAATTTATTATACCCTGTAAATAAATGTGTATAGTCAAGCAAGTGTAGGGGTCGAACGACTGAGAGCTAATATACATATACGTTATTTATTGCCTACAAGAAATAAACACCAAATATTTTTATGCTTTTTATATTATTTAATTTTTTGTGGGTTTTTAATTATGTTTAATTTTTATGGATTTTAATATTTTAATATTTTATGTTTTAATTTTATGTTTTTCATTTTATTTTTAAAATTTTCTATTTTTTAGTTTCTTTCTCTTTTTATTATGTAATAAATATATAAAAGTCTATATATAATAATATGTAGAATATAATAACTATATGTGATGGAAATATATAATTAATATATAATATCAAGAAAAGACAATCAAGTACAACTCTATTTATTTTTTAAAAGGTTTTAATTATATTTAAGAGCATTTATTTTAAAAATATTAATAATTATATAAGTATATATATATATGTCTATATAGGTAATATAGGCTTTTATATTTATAAATATAGCTATAAATATTTAAAAATTCCAAAAAATTCTTTTGTCTTTTTTATATTTTCTCCAATTTTATGAGGTTTTTTGTCATTTTTTTTGCAAAAAATTAGCTATTTTTAAAGTCCAAAATACTCTAAATTAGGGAGCTAATAATAGGATGAATTGTTTTGAGACTTAAAAATATAAAATAAGTTCAATATTTCTCAAAACTACTTCATTAAGTAGTAATATTTACAAAAAAATATAGAATAAAAAGTTATTTGTTTCCAATTTTTGTGAATTATTTATAAATTTTATAAGGTTAGAAGAGTTATTTGATTTTTTACGTTTTCTTTTTATATTTTTTTTGTGATTTCTGGTTTATAGATATATTATATAATGATATATAATATATATTTTTTGGAATTTTTAAAGTACTTTTTCTAAATGTTATTATTTTTGTATTTGGATAAGGAGTAAATAAGCTTCTTTTGCTTTTTAATAAATGGAAAAGACAAGGAAATGCTAAAACAAAATTAGGATGTCAACATACACAACATCAAACATTTACTGTTATTTCTCGATGTTTTTTCAAGCATATGATTTATTTAATAAAAAATAAAAGGCACAAAATTAATTACAATGTGTTGGCAGGTGTATGTTTGCAATAGTAATAAACGTCAGGGGGGTTGCATGCAAATATACAACAACTTTACATTATATTAAAAATTTTAAGACCTAAACATAAATATTACAAACTAGCAGGGTACCCTTATTATTTTCCCAACTTACAAGGGGGTCAACATGAGCTGAGCTCGCGAGGACTTATATGCAATATTCGATAAAGTTCGAGGGTCCTTACAATTTTTACAATACTTTTTAAAATCTACTCAATATTTATAGAATCAAATATTAGATAAAAAATAGTGGAGGGGATTAATAATAAATTTACCTCTAACGATGCTTCATATGGCGGTTGTGCTTGTGCCACGTGTCGAAATGCACGGTAGAGGGGCGCTTTGCTTCGTGTGGGATTCAACGACCTAGATTAGATTTGACACTTCATTCTTTTTCTTTTCTTCCTTTATTTTCTAATTTTGAAATTAAATATAGTATTTTGTATAGTAATTTATACAAGATTTCATGTGAATTATTGAGTGTTATTTTTCACAGATTAATGATATATATGTGTGTGCATTTAGCTAGGGATTAAAGGCCAAAATGAAAGAATAAAGGTGATGAAATGTAGATTAATCACTCCCTATACTTGCCTTTTTTAGTCTCTAACAAACACTTATGCAATAAGTGCAGAAAAAGAAAATAAAGTAAAGAAAACGAAAGAACTTGGAATAAAATTTGTCTTTTGAACTTTTCATATTAAAATCAAAGTTGTAGCTCAGTTAAGATAGTTGGATTCTTGGTTTGTTTGGAACCGCATTAGAGTTAGGAAGTATGATACAACAACTCTTAGGTTCATAATCCTATCATTTGGTTCAATCCATGGTCTGGTTTGAACCATCCTCTCAGTCACATAATCTCCCAACCTTGAGATGATAGAACCATGTGTGTCAATTTTTCAGCTCTTCCCAAACAAATTGTTGAACTATTAATGAGTCTTCTCTTCTAATAACTTGTCCTCGTTGAGGCAGATATTCCCTTCTTAGGTCAGGTGCTGCTAGTTACACAACTGAGAAAGGGAGAAGCTATAATAATGGGAAAAGAAGTAGGAATGGACCAATGTAGTCTCATTCCGTTGTGAAGATCGGTTAGTGTAACCGAGTCTTCACTAAGAAGCAGGCTTTTTTTAGAAGCTCCATATTTTTGTGGAAGTTTTGATGTAGGTTTCTTTTTGGATTTTTCTTTGCTTTGCATTGCCCTGCATTATTGTGACCAGACAGATATATAATATTTTGGTCCACCCATATTTTGGGGCCTTGAAAAAAGTAGCACCGATAGACCATTCCTCATCCGAAGTATTCTCTCAATCCGGTCTTCAATCTTTAGATATCCTTGCTACCAGAAGAAATGGGTTGGAGTACCGGTTTCGACAATCCCAAAGAATGGTTCCTGAGCCACCCTTGATGAAACGACCTGGCATCATCTCAACTTAGACTTCAAGATATTTCAACAATCCATCTGGGTTGGGCTAAGTGTTAAGTGCGAGGTTTCTAGTGAAGCCACTATATCAAGAGCCATAGTGATGACATGAAGGTTTCTAGTTAGACACAATGAATTGACTCAATACACAGTCTCATGTAACCTAAAGAATTAAGTCAAGGTGACCTGAAGTATCTCAAATCCAATCCTTAAGGGTTCCCCTGAAATTAAGTGCATTAAGGTCTAGATCAAGCTACAATATTCTAATTTTAATTCAGACTTATTCAATTTTCTCGATCATTCCGAAAAATGCAAATACCGGGTACAATGCAAGAAAATATTTTTGAGAAGTAATTTCCAGATTTTGTAGTTTTTATGGATTTTTTGAAAATGTATTGCAAATTTTATGCAATTTTTGAAAACATTTTGCAGATTTTATGGGTTTATAGTTTTGCAAATTTTTAGAGATTTTTGAAAAAAAAACATAAGGGTTAGTAAAAGAATTGTGTGATTATTTTTACACGGGAGTGCATCCGTATGTACAAGAGTTAGTAGAAGAATATACACTAGGAGTTTATAGGCGAAGTCGGTAGTTATTTATAGACTTTATACAAAGCTTGTAAAGAATTTTATTTACTATAGTTATGTATAGGGTTCTCAAAATATTTTGAAAATTTTTGTACAAACATTTTGAAAACTTATTTTTCAAATAATTTGACAAACAATTACAAAATTTGAAAATTATTTTGGAAAGATTTTTCAAATAGTATGTATAGGTTTTTCAAAATATCTTTAGAACTATATTCCAAATCATTTACAAATTGTTCCAAAAAAATATTTTAAATAAATAAAACAAAAATTTGCAAATATTTGAAAAATATTTTCACGGAGGTTTGAAAATATTTTACAAAATATTTTTCAAATGGTTCAAAAGGTTTATCAAGATATTTTCTAACAATGTTCAAACACTTTGCAAAACATTTTTAAATGATTTATTAACCATAATTACAAAGAATTTGACGTGGTTTGAATTTTATTGGTTAGACATATTATTGACAATACGTATATGTCTCCTATACTTAGCTTGAGTTATGTCCTCATATGTTAGACAAAAAATGGAAGACATAACTTGTTATAAGTATAGGAAAGTCTATATACAGTGACTAAAGTAAAGAATGAGAGGTCGGTCATCCTCTTATACTTAGGATCAACAAATCCTATGTATAGAAGACTGTATACAAATAGGGACCATCGAGGATGCAGAATTTACGAAATCAATATACTCAACTTACCCCCTAAGGGTAAAATATCCCTAACTATAGACAGAATGCCAAAAATTGAGAGACAAGAGAGAAAATGAATAATGAATAACTTGAAGACCCTCATTCCCCCTATACTTAGGATGAAGCATATCCTAAGTATAACATAGATGAATGGGGTCAGTATGAGACCCTTCGTGTTTCTGACCTGGATTTCTTCCTAAAAACTGCTTTTACTCAATATTGAAAAAATTGATTTTAGTACTCCATCTGTAGAGCTCATCAAGACATTTCTAATGAGTACAAGAACATTAAAATTCAAATTTGGGATCTCAAGTTATGACCGTTTAAGCGATATGAGGTTCTGATCCATTTTGGACCCGAACAAAGATCTGGATCTGAATATTTCTCCACGTAAAAACCTTAAACCTCTAAAATCAACCCTTCTTTCCCAAACGGCCTACCACCTTCCAGCAGCCATCCTCTTCCCCCCTTTCCTTCACTGGAGCTCATTGGAATGCGTTGAATCGATGATACGAAGCCACAATCATGTAGAGAATGTCCGAGTCACCCCCATACGTAGTTCTCATCTTCAACAGTGCCTTGAGTGCGCCGTTCTCCATGGGAGGAGAAACCAAGGTTGCGATTTTTCTTAAGGTACAATGCCCCTCCCCTCTTGCTACAGATTCCATGTGATTTCGACCATATATATTAACATTAGTAGGAGTATATTAGTAAGATGGGGTTACCTCATTAGGTTTTTTTGTTGACATCTCCAATTTCAACTTACGAACTGTGAGAAAGGATTACGAACTGTGAGAAAGGGATGCTGCTTCTTATAATATAGTCCTCTCTGAGTGTCTTCATGACAAGTGTACAACAGTAATTAGACTCTAGACTCTTTTCCTTGTATCACAAATTACTGTCACCTCACCCTTTTGATCATCCTTAAAGCAATTGAAATTCATGTATCATCACTTTCAGTGGTGCTGCAAATGCACGGCCATGTTCTCAAAGCTTTCTTCAAGTAAAAATGGGTATAAAAGGTAAATCAATGGTCAATATATACATAAGATATGGAAAGCTTGAGCTAACTAGTTTATCATTTGAGGAGATCGAACTGCTAGATGAAGTTTTCTTGGAATGTCATGATCAATGCATGTACTTGAAGTGGGAGCACCGAACTGACTGGGAGTTTGTTTTCTCGGATGTGCCATGAATGTAGTAGCAACATAGGATTTGACTTTTCCCCTCTGACCAATGTAGTAAAGAGATGCTTGGAATTCAGATGTCTTGACTTGGGTAAACACTTACATAGTTGTACTTAAAGCTGGTATTGAGTGTGATCTTCCCGTTGCAAATGCTCTCATTTCCATGTATTCAAAATGCGAGGCCAGGATGGAGTCTGCATCTAAAGTTTCTTTATTCTAGTTCAAGATCCCATTATTGTAACATGCAATGCAATTATTTCTGGCTTTTCACTTAATGAGTGGTACGAAGATGCTTTCAGAGTTTATATTGACATGTTGAGGACAGGGCTAAGAGAAAATGAGTATAATTTTTCTAGTGCTTTCGCTGTCATTGGTAACATTACAAGCATTGAGCATACAAGGCAGCTCCATAGTAGGATTGTAAAATCTCCCTTTTTTTTCTAACGTAGGAGTTGCTAATGCTCTCACTGATATGTATTTCCAGTGTCGCAGTTTAGAGAATGCTAAGTTGGCAGTTCGAACAATGACAAACCATGATCGTGTGTCATGTATTGTTGTGATCGCTGGTTATGGTCGTCATGGAAAAACGGGTAAGAAAAATAGTGTTCTCTTTTAATCAGAACCATGTATAACCCAAATCAGAATTATATAGCTGAAAGCCCCATTTAAAGTGGGAAAAGTCTGCATGGTTAAGCTTTCCAGGATTTCCTAAGGGCTATATCATCGATTATATTTTTATTCCCAACCACAAAAGGTTCTTAGATCGTCTGATTATAGACTTGATGGTTTTGTATTGTTGTTCCAAATCTTAAATGGTTTCTCACATTCATCTTAGGGTAGATTACTGTTGGATCTATGATGAAACACAATATGCATGTTGATGGCCACTGTAAATAAACAACTTACAGGAATCTCATTGAGTATATAGGTGGTGATTATTATCCCAGTGAGTGGATGAGGTTTCACGATGTTTGGGTAGATGGAGTAATTATTGCCAAGGAGGGGCATGCACCCTTGGGACCTCAGGTAGAAGCCTAGAGAGCCGTGGTCCCAACCGCTACCACGTAGCTGCGACGGCTGGAGGACATGTTGCTCGACACACCAAGGAGTCACCACACGTGTTCAGCCTCAGCACTTGCGTGCCTTTAGCCCGATGCTTCGAGTGTGGACCAAGTAGTCATGGTTGGTGGTCTAATCTTTCGCTTGTTCATTTAGAGTTAACACTCGTGTATTGGCTGGTGTAGGCCACATTGGTTGGTATTCCGAGTGGGAGCACTAAGAGTGGAGTTCTGAGAAAATATAGTTAACGAAGTTATGATTAAAATATAAATCTCATGTGCATAAGAAGGATTGGGTTATTCATGATGATTTGGACCACGGTAAGAATGATCTTGTAATCTATGCCCTTACTCGTGTACTAATCCACGTGGACTCTTACATGTGTGTAGTGGACTTGTGAAAAACACTATGAGTAACGGGTTGGAATTTGCTTTGGGAGTCAGAGTTACAATCTTATAAATGAAGCCAAGTGGATGTGTTGGGAACTTTATTAGGATGCATTGTACCCTTAAGGCCTCCTTTTCGCTTTAGAGTCATAGTGTGAGGTCTCACCAGACCAAGACCGCAGACTGTCCATGAAACATGGTTGATCCATATCAATTAATAATGACTAAAACTTATCTCTTTGCGGGGACGGTTTACGTAGATATTTTCTTTTGTATACTTTTAATTATATCTGGCATGTTCTAGTTTTTTAAATCGTATTGAGCGACTTTGTTCATACCGTGCCATTATGTGGATTCATAGGTTCTTAACAGAAGCCGTAGCAATGAGCGATACTTGTTACTTGGAGCTACTTCTTTTTGTGCAGCTACACGACTTCCTTTTTTTGATACAATTAGTTGTAGCTCTTACTGTTTTTACTTTACTTGTGGATTTTTGAGAGACATGAGATGTATATTGTAAGTATGGGCGCACTTTTTGTTTAATGCATGTATATTTTTGGGGACATGGGTTGTAATGAAATGCAAATGATGGACATATTATGAAGTGAATAGAAAGAAAGAAAATTATTCTAGTCTTTCATGCTATTTTCCTCCTGCTTTATATTATTGTGTATTTCGAATATGGAATGTATGTGTACGTAATTGGCTTACCGAGTACCTGGATCCTAGGGGGACGATCATCATTGTTTGGTAAGCATATTATTCCTCTTCGCTGTTCGAAATACATGATAGTGTTGATAGTCTTTTGACGCAACATGAATTAAAAGGAGAATTGAATATTTTATACCCATATCCATATGTCTCTCTTAAGTAAAGCAAGTATTAAAGATGTGGTTCTTTATTCAAAACCATGCCGCCTCGTGTAGATCCAGATGTGGCGCAGTAGTTGGCCTTTCTTGTACAGGCGGTA
Organism: Ottelia alismoides; assembly: GCA_037367405.1. Taxonomy (NCBI): domain Eukaryota; kingdom Viridiplantae; phylum Streptophyta; class Magnoliopsida; order Alismatales; family Hydrocharitaceae; genus Ottelia; species Ottelia alismoides. Next base: position 1,522,496 of record JAZKJV010003948.1, on the reverse strand, counting down.
CAGGGCTTCTAGCAGTGTCAAGAGGTGATCAAGCAACGACTCCAGCAGTAGGACGACTCCTCCTGGCGTCCCTCTCATGACAGAGAGGAGAGTGTTGACCTGTCATTCTCTATGGACCTGAGCAAATGGAGGATACTGATGCCTTGTAGAAGCATCAAAGCACCTATATGGCATACCAGCAGGCGATGGCACCGCAGTTCTTCAGTACCACCACCACTGATGACACGGAGATGTGGATGACACTTTTGACCAAAGTTCTAAGGATGATACACACACTCGAGGACACTTGGATATCTTTTGCAGAGTACTCTCTTGTTGGGTACACAGAGCAGTGGTGGAATACCACCAAGGAGCACCTGATTGAGCCCATCACTTGAGATGTCTTCTTTGATGAGTTTCGTGTAGAGTTATACCTAGATCATTGGGTAGTGGATCAAAGGAAAGAGTTTCCTAAAATGACACGTGGATCAATGACTGCCATAGAGTACCCGATCTGATATATAGAGTTGTCTCGCCATTCCCTTACTACGACAGCTTACCCACAAGATAACTTGCAGAAGATCATCTGCAGGATGGATGGGGAGGTTCATGACAAACATTCCACCTTGGACCTTACCTCTATCAAGGAGGTTACTACAAAGGCGATGAAGTAGGTGTTTACACGGTGTCAGTTTTAGGGAAGTCAGCACATGTACCTCCACCCCAGCTTAGTAGAGTTGCACGTCAGAACTTCTCTCGGTACCGTAGAGACCGTCACCACCACCCTACAGTGGTGACACCGTCCACTAGCAGGTTCATACCATCTCTTACCTTGGGGTAGGTCTTGGTAGGATGCGGTTCAGTTTCTTCGCGCCCCCTATGTAGACAGAGAGCCGTAGGCTTGGGGACATCGGTTTTGCTTCTCGTGGGAGCTTGTCACTGGAAGGTAGCCGTACTTGTTACCTTTGTAGAAAGCTGGGCCACTTCAAGGCCCAATGCCCTTTGTGTGCTAGCAAATCTGGCGCAGAACAACAACAAGTGGAAGACCAATTGGGTCTTTTGGACAGTCTCAAGGACCGGGATCCCACCGAGGAGGTCATAACTTTCAATGAACCCCACAACAGACAGTGCTGCGAGATCTAGTGCACCATCACGAGGACAATTAAATGCAGTAACACACGAGCAGGCTCATGCTTTTGGATCGGTTGTCAGAGATATGAATTCAACCTATGAGATTTCCTTACATGCATTGTTTGATTCATGGTCTACACATTCCTTCATTGCACATTTATCATGCCTACATTGGGCAAGTATGTGATGGAGGTCACTTCCACATACCACATCAAGGGTCCAGGGGGTCAATTGTTTATATCCCGCTAGGTAGTAGAGGATGTGGCCATGCAGATAGGTGGGCATAAGATGCCTACTTTCCTACTATTGATCCAGTTAGAAGACTTCGACGCCATCTTAGGCATGGACTATTTGGAGAGGCACCACATGTGCTTGGACTTTTCGGGAAGACGGTGGTCTTACATTTACCTGGATTGTTGCCATTTCAGTTTGACGGATGTACTTCCAAGGGTGGGAGCGAGTGCATCTCTACCTTGAGAGCACACCAGTTTCTCAGCCAAGGTCATGTAGGCTACCTTGCCTACTTTCTAGAGTCAACGATGCAAGATCAGATGATCGAGGACATTAGAGTTTTGTACGAGTTTCCTGATGTTTTTCCATATGACTTACTTTGACTACCATCAGTGAGGGAGATAGAGTTTGAGATCATGCTATTGCTAGACACATAACCGATCTCTATCCCTCTATACAGGTTGACACTTGCTAAGCTCAAGGAACTCAAAGTGCAGTTACAACAGTTGATGGAGAAGGAATTCATCTGCCCCAGTAAATCACCATGGGGAGCACTAATCCTCTTCATGAAGAAGAATGATGGATCCTTGATGTTATGCATAGACTACAGATAGCTGAACAAGGGAATAGTTAAGAACCGTTACCCGCATCCACGGATTGATGATCTCTTTGATCAGTTACAGGGAGCAGCAATGTTACAGGTTGTCCACTCCATCCCTAGAAAGAAGGTTGCCGACATCGTCGCATCGTCGTTGTACTGCCGCTTCGAAAACTCTTGGATCTTTGTCTTCTTTGGTGTGCCCCGCTTGAGATCTAGAGATTCATTGCTTGGATCAACGACTTGGATTGCGAGAAGCACGCAACTCATCTTCGTGCTCGCAAGCGTCTCCTACAACGGATTGGACTTGAGAAGGGAGGTCTCTTCATTTAGAGTCCCGATCGCAACCATGCTTCAAGAAGCAACCTTAATAGCTAATCGTGGTTAAGATGAAACGATCAGAGAAGTGTTCTTGGATCATGTGGTTTCATTGTTAAAAAATTTTAAATTCTACTGCCTTGAGAGAATAGTGCGACTAGTCACTACCGATCGCATACGATGCGATCCTCATTCTTCCATAATGCCTTAATGATTTTTCCCATATCATTCAAGTGGTATAAGAGCCAGGTTAGAGGTTTAAGATATGATCCTTAAACCGAAGATGACTTGGCCATTTTCTGGTTATGTGATGTTTCATCGCATTTCATTCACTCAACCCTGTTTAGTGTCTTTTTTAGCCCTATTTAAATGTATTTAAACACTTGATTATGACTTGTATAATGATCCTCATTAAATAAGTAAATCGTGGGATTTGAATTTACGTGATTTAAAATCTGATTGCATAAGTTATGATCATTTTAATGAACATGTATCCACTATTTTGGGGATGGCGATTTATGACGTACTAGAAATGTGTCAATATCACTTGGCTTCTGTTATAAATCAAAATAACAAATAAAATAAAATTAATTTGCTTGATTTGGATTTAAACTGATTGAGATATGCTAATTTTAGTATGTAGGGGTCACTGTTGGAAATTATGTACTTGATCATGAACCTTGTGATTGTCATTCAATTGTATTAATGGAAAGTAATGGTTAATATCCTTAAATAATTATTGATTAATATTTTTGAAATATTAAAAGATGATGATTATTTCCTTGAACGGTCGAAGCGACATGTGATGCCCGTTTTTTGCGGATCTGGGATACTTGTTTATACATCATTCGTAATACCATGTTTGCTAAAGATCGCATTAGAGTACTGTAAATTAGGGAAATTTTTTTGCGTTTACGAATGACATTTTACTAATAAGCCACAGAACTACAATATGTCACCAATTTATTGCGTAAATTTCCATAATGTTTAACATGTAACAAAAGAAGCTGTATAATGCACATGCATCCCAATTGTATCAGAAGGGAAAGAAAATAATATATAATATCTTGAACAAAAACTATAACATGCGTACCTGACAATAATAACTGCAGAAGCTGATGTTCAACTCTCCCAATACCACGATGCAGGTGTTTTGCCTACAATCCATGTAATAGGGAGAAAAGATCATCAACAAATGTTGAGTAAATCATATTGATTAGAAATAACAGGAAATTTAGTGGCTCCAAAAGAAAGAGAGTAAATAGGGCTTGCCAATTAAATTTAGAGCTACTTGCATTGAAACATGTTTCAAGTGGTTTGGTATGTATAACCCCATTCTACTCATCATACATTAATTACCCATATTAATCATTTTTACACAAATATTATATGATTTATATTTAAGTCATTACCTTTTTATTCATTATAATATAAGTTTGATCGGTCTTAGGAATGTGAATGATGAGTCTCTGATATGATCATTGTCTTTATTAAATGCTTATAATGTTGTTTATGAATCATGTCGATTGATCATATTAAGTGTATATTATGGGTCTAGTATTTTGATTCTTCTCTTGTTGAATTTCTCAAGCTTAGTGGATAGTCTGTGGTCTTGGTATGGGTAAGACCTCACACTATGACTCTAAGGCAGTAAGGAAGTCTTAGTGTTGGGGTGCCTCCGTAGGCATGCGGTGGAGTAAAATGCATCCTAACTAAGTTCCCAACATGTCCACTAGCTATATCTAACAATTGCGGTAGTAGCTCGTATGTCTGATAAGGATGATTTTCATGATATAGTCTTTTCTCTTTTTCAGGAATTACTGGAGGAACAGTAACAAGCTCAACCGAAACCAAGCTCAACTACAACCAACTCAACTGTAACCAATTTAACTGTATTCCATCTCAACTTTAGCTAGACTCATTTGTGACTCATTCTAAGCTCAATTGTAACTTCTCCAAATTCAACTGCAACTGATTCAAATGTAACCATTACCAAGTCTATTGGCGGAACGGTAACCAAAACTCAAGCGGTGAGGTAGTCTCCTAAGAGACTTTTTCATCTCGCCCTCTGTTGAACATGATTTTGTGAGGGTCTAGAGTAATCCACACAAGACGTGATCACAATGTCGCTGAAGCGACCGCTCACGGATTCTAAATTCTAACAACAATTAACCCACAATTCAGAATCAAACAATGAAAAGCAATATGTGGAGTTAAAATTTATTATAACTCTACAAAGATGTGTATAGTGCAAGTAGTGTAGAGTATCGAACAAAGGAAATAAGCAGGTAGATCAGGGCAATAAATGCACAAAAATGTGAATGTGATGTATTTGTCTATAAATGCTATTATTTGTGGGTTTTTTATTATTATATTTTTATTTGATTTTTGCTTTTATATTTTGATTTTTATTTTTCGATTTTGAATTTTCTTTTTTCTATTTTATATTTTTTGTATTTTCTTTTTTTTTTAAATTATAAAATAAGATATATATAATAAAGGAAAGAGAGAGATAATGTATATATAAAAATATATAAATAAGCAAAATAAAAGAAATAAAATCTTTTTATATTTTTTTATAATTTTTAATGTTTTTGTGATTTTTCTATATTTTTTATAATTCAAAACAGGGAGATAAAATTGGAGAAATACTCAAAACATGGAATAAAATAAATGATCAAATTTAAAAATGGAGATAAAAGAAAATTTAGAAACAGAAATTATCTTTTTGTAATTTTTTATGGGTTTTTTATATTTTTATGATGGTTTTTAGAGGATTTATATTTTTTGAGTTTTTTTTATAACTTTTAGAGATTTTTGGCATGAAGGTAAAACGATTGCAAAAACACACAACATATATTTTTTTGGGATTTTTTCAAAAATGTTTTATAATTTTTATGGATTTTATAATGAAAATAGAGCTGAAAATGCTTGTTTTTGATTTTTTATAAATATTAAAATGCTGCAAAAATGTAAACTAAAAATATGGCGAGATAAAGAAATGCAGCAGGAACTTCTGCATATTTTTGGAGATTTTTTAAACTTTTATAGATGCACGAAATAAATGCAAATAACAAAGAGAAAATACACACTTGCAGGGGTATTTTAGTAAATATGCAAAAGTTCGAGGGCCACCGTTAAATTTCCCACAAACATATAATGCAATAAAAATATTTCTGGACCACAACAAAATAACCAGAACACCAAGGGTGGCCCTGCAAAATTGCCAAAGTCGCACGTGACAAGCACATGTCTGGTAGGGACCAACTTGTGATAATCAAAAATCTGGGGGTCAGAATGCAATTTATCCAAAAAGATAATAACTTAATGAAAAAGTTTTTGGGTCAAATATAAATAACTAAAACAACCGGGGGTCCCGCATAAAATGGCCACCCCTCACGTGCACCAATCACGTGAGGTGACGTAGCCAGGGACCCCGATGCAAATAGTAAAAAGTTCTAGGGTCATTTGTAAACTTTAGAAGACTACATAATGACAAATGAAAGTTTGAGTCTTCACATTTAAATACAAAAATGGCAGGGGTGGAAAGTGCAAAATACCCAAGCCTGGGGCGGATCGGACGGCTGATGGTGGCTCACTTAAACACGTGTCACAATCCAGTATGTCGATGACGATTTGATGAGGACGACCCATATTAGATCATTCGAAAAGGATCAATGGCTGCTGGAGGGCCGGATCCAAGGGTTCTGGCACGATCTAGAAGAACTGAAGAGAATCCAACGACTCAGAGAGGCTCAGCAAGAACAACGGAAGAACACGAGCCCGACGAGCTTAAATCGCCATGAACGTCTTCCCCCACCATCTTCCGTCGCTGCTATGAAGTCCAGGAGCATGCTGGCGGCTCCCTCTATCGGCTGGAGTCGTAAAAAGGTCCCAAAGATGGCTGGAGTGCACCTGCGGAGGAGGATGAGCGAAGGGGCTCCAGGTGTCACGACGGGTGCTCAGAATCACTCCAGACACGCGATGAAAGCTCGGACCTGCAAAAACGAGGTCAAGGGGGTCGTAGGCAAAATGCCGCGGCCATCTGTGGGCGAAAAATGGCGGAGAGCAGTGAGATGGAGGCTCGCCGGAGCAAGCTCCAGTGAGGGGAGTAGCGGAGTGATTCGACGAGAAAAAATATAAACAAAGGATGGGGATTGGATCCTAAGACTACGACGAATAAAAAACGTAAGAAAAAATACAGAGAAACGGACCTCAAAGGTTGGTACACCTGAGATACGAACCTCGATGACCTATGGCCAGAGATAGGGTGGAGCCGCTCCTCAACCTGCCTAACCTCGCCTCTCAAAAGCTAGAGAGCTTCCTGTCACCTCGGTCTATCTAGGGCTTTAGGGAACAAAGCAAAAATCAGTCAAAGGAGGGTTCAAGTTTGCAAAGGAAGAGGAGGTGTGGTTTTGAATAGGTGAAGGAAGCGACTCCAAGATCGAGGGAAAATGACTCGATCAGTGATTCGAAGCCCAAGAAAAGACTTGGGTGTGAATCACCAATATACGAGGTGAAAAAATTCAGAAGGACTCGACATCAAAATCTGCAAGTGTAGGCCTCGAAAAATCCACGATGTTGAGCAAAAACGAGGCTCTGATGAAATGGTAGGCGTGGGTCAGAGAGTTGACCCGCGGTCAACTCTCGGGCCCTCCTAGTTGGTCAACGTGGACCAAACAGGAAAAATCGTGGAAAAAATATTTGTAAAATCAATTAAAAATAAGAAATGTTTTTATTAATTTTAGGTTATTGAATAAAAAATATTTATTTTTTTCTAAATAATTTTAGTATGATTTTTATTTATTTTTTTGAGGTTTAAAATTAGAAACCCTTTTAAGGGCTATATAGGTATATTCATCTATATATTTTTTTGTTTTATTTTTATTTTGCATATTTAATTTTATTAATTTTGTTTATTATTTTCTATATTTATAACTTAATTTATAAACTTAAATATATTTTTATTTTATTTTTCCGATTTACTATAAACTAATAAATAAATAGTTGTATTATCTACATATGTATACATATTGGTATTTCATCTATGTTTTTAATACAAATATTTTATTTTTACATTTTCTTCATGCTTTTATTCATGTTTTAATAAACACATTTATTATAAATAATATTTACAAAATTATAAAATATAAAATTATAAAAATAATGAATAATAAATAAAATGAATATTTTAATCAGTATAGCTATAAAATAGGGGTCCAAAACTCAACTTCGAACCGTAACTCCAAAAAATATGAAACCACCTTCATTAAATAGCTTATTGAAAATTATATACAATTAAAGGAGATTTTGATACATTTCAAGTTTTTACTTGAGAGATACATGTCTAGGAAGTTGGGATTTGGAATCTTATTCAGATCATAACTTTTTACCTGTACATTATTTTTGTGTGAAATAAATTTTGTATTTTTCTATATTTAATTATTTACAACTTTTATGTACAAAGTTTTGTTATTTAAAGTATAAAAAGTGAAATTAAAAATAGGTCCCAAAAATGAATAAAAATAAATAGGAATTTTATTGGATTTGGACCCTTATCTCCCCCTACTTTATTCCTTGTCGACCTAGTCATAGAGATGCCTATGTCTCAAGGTTTCGGGTCATAAAATATTTGCAATATTTTATTCTTTTTCTTTTCTTTTCTTTTCTTTATTCCATAATTTTGGTATTAGAAACAGTATTTTATACACTATTTACACAAATATGCAAGATATGCCTCCCGCTACCTTTGTTAATTTAGGCAAATTAATATCCAAATTGATAGCTAATGTTCGTTGTAGTCGGATAACGAGAGGGAATCAAAAACCACTTTTTATTTTGTTTTTACCAATTAATTTCAAGTGGCAACTTTTTTTACTTGGGAGTCCAAGGTCGAACTCAGGGAGGCAGCTGTCTCCTTAGGTTAAATTTTAGCAAATTTCCAATGTTAGATTTTCAGAGGGAATATTTTTTTGGACTTTTTCAATTTTTTATGCAGGACACAGAAAAATCAGGCCACTTTTGAAGTTAAATCAGAAAAGTATTCAAATGAAGTCCAAAAATAATGAAAATTGGCCATATGATGAAATATGATGTAATTAAGCTACCCTAATTTTTTTTGGAATTTTCTGACACTAAATGAATTTACTATGAATTAAAAATGAATGCAGGGTGATTTTGACTAATATAATTTTAATAAATATCAAATCACAATATTTTTGGGAATAAAAATTATCCTAGATAGATCTAAAGATGAGGAATCCAGGAAAATTGTCAGACCTTAATTTTGATGTGAAATGGACCTATTACAAATAAATTAAGGAAATCACCAAATAATTTATTTAGGCCTCGAAATGCGTGCAATTGAGTTGAAATTTTTATGCAAGGTGCATCTAATTATCCTAGAGCTAATGTGATTGTTTGGGAATTTTTGGAGTTACAAAGAATTTACTATTAATTAAATGGTGAAATTGGGCAAAATATCACAGAAATGAACCAATTATTTAATTAAAAATTCCACTGATATCACAAAAATATGCCAAGTGTCACATAAGATAAAGGACAAGTTAAACTACAAAACGTAATTTTTGGAATTTAAAAATGATGTAATATGGACGCCTAAATATGCATGCAAAAACAAGGGTATAAATGCAATACAAGAATTTAAAATTGATAAAAATAAAATATGCTGACAGGGACCTTTATGCAATTACCTATAATGCAGGGGGTGGAATGTAAATTCTCCACAGACGCACGTACTCCTCACATGGGTACGCTTCGTAGGGACTGATTTGTAATATCAGAAACTTCCAGGGGCCTCAGTGCAAATTTGCCCAGGCCACACGTGCTCCTCACGTGGGGTGCCCTAGGCTCGGGTGACTTCGGCGGCTCAGGACGAGGCTCGGGTGCTCTAGAGGTTCGGCTGGAGGCTCGATGACGGTTCGGGTGATCCGAGCCTAGAGGTCAGGGAAGAGGCTCGGATCAGGCGACATGGCTTGATCTGGACCGTGGATCACGTGACGATCCAAAAGTCAATGGATGCTGAGGCGTGGCGCGTCTGGATCCGTCAGATCATCGATTGATCCAACGGCTGTAGCTAACTCCTGCTGATGGCGACGTGGCGAGATGGATGACCGTTGGATCTAGATGGAATCCAACGGTGCCTGGAGCTCGATGAAGAGGCGACGTGGCTGATCAACAACCGTCAGATCGAAGAGGATCCGACGGCCTTGGGCTGCTCCGGATGATGGCGACGTGGCGTGACTCGGACCGTTCGATCAAGATGATCGAACGGCTGTGGCTTGTCTCCTCCAACGGCCCTCTGCCTCCTGCGGAGGAGAAGACGGGGCTCCGACAAAGCTGAGTTTGCTCCGCCCTCATCGATGAAGGTCGATGGCAGGTCGAAGGTATCTCGGAAGATGCGGGATGGTCGGCGAAGCGTCCGGTGGGCTCAGGAGCGGAGGAGGAGCGCTGGAGCACGGTGGCAGTGAAGCTCGAAGGGAGCTCCAACGAGCTTCCGGCCAGTGAAATGGGTGTACCTGCAGGGGGTTAGAGGAGATAGACGAAGCATGCGCGTGCTCGTGGAGTGTGCAGGGTGAACGGTGAGGCCTATAACGAAGTGAGGGGTGTCCGGCGATCGGGTTCCGCCGAGGTGGCGGAGCTAGAGTCGAGCGAAGGTGACGTGCGGTGTTTGAGGGAAATAAATGTAGCACGAAGATCGGAGCTCCGTCGTGGATCTCAGAGGGATGAAGGTGGAGCGAGAAGATAACGGTGGAGGGCAAATTAAATTAGGAGAAATCAAAGGAAAAATTAGAAGAAGATCAGAAGAGGATGGAGGTGGCTACCTGGGGAATGGAGCTCAGGTTTGAGCTCCAGATCGTCGCTCGAAGGGTCGATAGACTCCTGAGCTCACGCTGCTCACGGAGGGAGGCTGCAGCACGGCGGAGGCGGCCGTGGATCTTGCCAGAGAAGAAGACCTGTCGTCGCTTGAAGAATCACTCAATTGCTGTCACCAATCGATAGCTCTGAGCTCGAGGGTTCTCTCTGTGGTGGCGGATGGGCGCGACAGTGGCCGGAGGGTGAGGATTTATAGGATGAAGGTGTTGGGTTAGCTGGTGACGAGGTGAGATTCGTGGTCGTAGTGGGGCGACTCTGGTGGGAATCGTGGTGATTGAGGTAGCTGGCGAGGATGAGGGAAGAGTGGGGTCCATCGTGGCGGTGTTGGCGATCGGAGAGGGTGGCTGGAGTGGGGCCGAGAATACAAAGGGGGTGAGTGTTGCGCAAGGCTGAGAACGTGGGAGAGTGGTCGTCTGGAGGTAGGAGAAGAAGTCTTGGCCGTTGGATCTTGTGATCCAACGGCGGACAAGAAGGTGCTAAGGAGCGGGTAGGATGTAATCTAAGGCGATGCGATTGAAGTGTCAAGATGCTACCACGTGGCGTGAGGAGGAAAGGGCACTGACGAGCGGGTGTGATTAGATCCGAAGCGAGGCGATCAAGGGAGCTGAATGCGCCAGGTGTCGAGCTGAGGAAGCGGCGCTAACGGGCAGTTCATATCAGATCTGAGGATGATTGAATGGTCGTGGTGTGAGGCTGGAAGATGCGGTTAGGATGAAGGGTCGGAGGCACAGTCGGATGGCGCCTGATGTGCCACATGGCGAGAGGAGAATAAGGCGGATGTGAGTGGCCGTGATGAAGCCCTGGAGAGATCTGACAGTTGAGAGTAATAGCGTACGTGGAGGTGGCACAACCGTTGGATCTGGATGAAGATCCAACGGCTGTGGGCGCAGGCGGCTAAGGAAAGGGGAGCGGGCCGCGTGGCGTAATCAGAGGGCCACGTGGCCAGCTGTGAGTGGCTGAAAGAAAAAATTAGTTTAGAGAGAGAAGGAGGACGAATTTGGAAAACTCAAAACATGAAAGTTTTAGATCTCGATGAGATCTACAAGTTTGATGTTGACCAAAGACGGAGTTGAGGTCAAATATGATACAAAAATACATGAATACAAATATACACATATATAGTATACAAAGAGGCCCCAAAACCCAACTTCTTCCTATGAGCTCCAAATTGGATGAAATCAGTCTCATTTTAAAGGTCTTCGAATGTGTATTAATCTGAAACTGAGTAGACCTATTTTGGAGGTTGTATGAGGGAGTTATAGGCCTTCTAAGATCCAGAAGTTCTAGGGATTTATTGGATGCTTTTACAAAGGAGACTTCTGACCCTCTTCCTTATATTATTAACTCAATATATATATATATATATTTTTTAAGGGAGGTGTTATTTTATAGGTGAATATTTTACAAGTGATCCTGGCTTCTTATTTAATGCAAATGTGAGTGCTAAAATGCATGTATTATGAATGCATGTATGAATGCTAATTGTGCAAGATAAAAAGAAATATGCATCTATTTTCTCGGGAACAAGACTCTATTTTCAATTTTTTGAGTGATGAATCACAGATTCATCAACCCCCTATACTTAAACCTTGCTCGTCCCCGGCAACTTAAATGAAATGCAAGAGTGAAATATTTTTGGGTTCCATACCAAGGTCATGAACAAAAGTTGAAAATGGAGTCTGACTCGACCTTTGGATTAATTGTGTGGCGGAACCTTATTGGGACCTGAACTTAAGACGTAACAGACTTCAAGTTCCACAAGTCTTCTATTCAAGACTCCTCAATAGTCAGGTCAGAACAAATCCTCAAACGTAAGTTTCTGATGACTATGATTCTTACTTGTACTGTGTAAGTGAAATGTAACTCTCCACATCAGAAATGACTAGGAACCAGCCTCCTCTAACAAGGTAACTCAATAACCCGGTCCAGTAACTCTTTCCTCGAGGAGCGGGGTATTCCCTTCTAAGTTCAAGTGCGACCAGCTCAAGAGGAGGGGGTGGAGTAAAGAATGGACAGCAGCTAGTGTAGCTACCTATCCCGGGATGCCTGACCAGTGTAGCCAAGTCATCCAGCTACAGACTTCTTGCTAATATACATACTCCGACATGTATTTTATTTTCACTTGGACCTGTCTGATTTTTTTTGGAGTTCTTGCATTTTTTTTGAACTATATACAAGGTGCAACATGTACATCAGGAGTTTTTCCTCTTGAGCCAGTAGACTATCCCTCATTTGAAGCATTATTGCAACCCACAGCATCCCGTCCTTAGATGTCAACACCACCAGACTAGGTTGAGATGCACTACCCTCCCTAGGGGAGGACAGATGTTTCCACCCGAGTGCTACTCCAAGATAAAGGATTCTACCTCCTCACCACCTCATCAATGAAGTGCTACGTGCATAGTGCTTGTCCAAGTTAGGTCATTATCTAAAAGAATTATGCGTGTGCACGAGATATTCTACTTAGACTAATCAAGATGACATGTGAACATAGACTTGCGGACTCAAAGAATTAAGTCACTTGACCTGAGAAATCTTAACTCCAGTTCCTATAAGGTTCCTCTGAAATTAGGTGGATTAAGGTCAAATCAGGTCCATCCTTAATATCTACTCATAACTTGGTTCAGAACCCACTAGCTTTTCACTTTGCATATGCAAGATATGCAGATGAGATGCAGATGACATGCTATGTAGATGATTGTAAATGCAAGATTCTTTTTCTTTTCTTTTCAGATGCAGAGACGATATGCAAGAGTAAATAAGAAGCCTATTTTTTATTTTCATTTTCATTCATTTTTTTGGTATACCTCCTATTTTACAACAATTTACAAGAGTTGTATAAGTATTATACAAAGTGTTATAAAATATACAAGTATACACATTTTTTTTTCAATTTTTACCCACCCGTAATTATTGCAAAAAAAATATACAAAAATACGCGAAAGTACAAGTTATGGGTAAAGTATATATGTAATATATACACGCCCCCCTATACTTAGCGTGTGCTATGTCCTCAGAGCATGAAAAGTGAGGTAAAAGACATAGCTCGTGCTAAGCGTAGGAGAGCTAAAAAGAATGGAAAATGTATAGAAATCGACCGACCCCCTATACTTAGGCTCTGACAGCCTAAGTGTAGAAGAAAGTCAAAAAGTGGGGCGGACGAGGTCAAGAAGAGAATTGGATGAATATACAATGCGGGCATCGGTCCCCCCTATACTTACGATCAGGACAGCCTAAGTATAGGACGGAAGTGAGTATGAGGACTAATGTGATTTGGAGAATGTACAGTGAACCGACTCAGGTGGGTCATCCCCCTATACTTAGGATCTGGTCATCCTAAGTATAGTCCAAGATAGTGATTTAATGAGGCGGGGATGGGTTACTAGAGTCGCGGGGGAGAAAGGACAGAATGTACAGGAATGATGATGTATGCAAGTGAGTCGGTCTGAATCATTCAAGTTGCTGCTGATGGCTAGAGCTCACTGCTGCAAGGTCTCATACGCGGCTCGAGGTGTATCTGCTGAATCTGTCTCACGCATGAATACAATCTCCTCAACGTGGACTAACTGCTCATTGGATTCGACGAAGTGCTTCAACAGTTGTCCATTCACCAGGAATGTCGGTGTGTCATCTGCGAGTTCTGAGATCTCGACACATCCACTATCATGCACCGTACGGACGACAAATGGGCATGTTCACTTGGACTTCAACTTGCCTTGGAAGATCTTCAGTCTAGCATTAAACAACCATACCTTCTGTCCAGGAACAAAGGTCTTTCGTCTGAAATATCTATCTTGCCAACGCTTCACCTTGTCCTTGTACACCAAACTGTTGTCATATGTGATGGCACAAAATTCCGAACGACTGAGGTAACCAGGTGTATCTGAGATGGTCGTTGCGACCTTGGTCGCTCAGATGTGTCGATCAAGAAAAATGAACCACTCAATAAAGATAAAATCAATCAAACACGAATAGCGGTCCTGTTATGGGATTAACCTGGTATAGCACCCAGGGTCGAACTCATGGAGCACGGATTGGCCTTACGGCCTACGAAGTAGTAAAAAGGAATAAAACAAAAGAACAAAATATTTTTAGTGGTTTTTTTTAATATTTTTATATTTTTTTTATTTTTAATGGATTGAGAAAATAAGAAAAACAAAGAAAAACACACTTCAACAATTTATTCAAAGCATTAAAAATCAACCAAAAATTAAAACGAAAATATTTTTATGTCTTTTATAATTTTTAGTGTTTTTGGTGAATTTTTGAGAATTTTCTGATGTTTATTTATTTTTCTAAAAATCAAAAGGTGACTGAAATAGAGGGTACTGTTCAGCCGAGCCAAAAAGCCCTAGATAAAATATCTAAGAGCCCCTACATAGCTGGGAGGTAATTTTCCTGTAAAGAAGATGAAACAAGGAAAATTTAGGTACCAATTTTATTATTTTTGGATTTTTAATTTATTTACTAGAATTTTTATAGTTTTTTGAGTGTTTTTAAGTTTTTAGTGATTTTCAGTAATGAAAAATAGCCAAAATTGGCTAGAAAATCAAACTAAGCAAGAAAAATAGTGGGTAAATTTTATAGAATTTTTAAATGAGTTTTGATATTTGTTTGTGATTTTTCAAGTTAGACAGTAGCAAAAATGAAGGTTTTTTATTTTTTTAAAATATCAAACTAAATCAAAAATGTCCTCAAAAATCCACGAAAATTTTACACCATGGCAGGAGCCATGTATCTAATTTTCGTTGGATTTGGAGGTGTTTTGATATTTTATTCAAAAATAAAGGAAGGGTAATGTGCACAGGGACCAAAGTACAAATACCCAAAGTTCTGGGGGGTCTGGTGCAATTTTCCCAGCAAAACACGCGCCACGCGTGTGCCTGGGGCATTCAGGGACCCAAATGTAATAAAAATAAGTCCCGAGGACTTATTGGTAACATGTACCAAAAGTCCAGGGGCCTATCTGCAAAACACCCAAAATATATCGCACATGCTGGAATAAATCACGCACAGGGGTATAAATGCAAATAGATAAAAGTTTTCATTCATTCAATAACATCCAGAACTACAGGGGTCTCTACTGCAAATAACCCAGAACAACACGTGACCAAGCACGTGGCATACAATGCACAGGGGTATAGATGTAAATAAACTAAAGCACGGGGTCCATTATGCAAATAAACCTAAACCTAAACAACTGCATTCAATATTTACAGGACTGAAACGAAATAAAAATAAAGACAGGGCCTAAGGGTAAATTACCCTTTATTAAGCGGATGGGCTGGATGCGCGCCACGTGGATGATCGGAAGGCAGCTGACGGTGGGCGCTCCAGATGACGTCTCCTCAGATCGAACGATGAAGGCTGCTCCAGAGATGGACGTCTAGGATTGAATCTGGAGCGGGAGGGGACGATCGACGGCAACGGAGGGTCCTGGAAGAACAGGTTCTCGGCGAGACTCGTCGGGCTCGGGTGTGCGCAGCTGACCTCCTGGAAGCACTCTGATGGTCGGAGAAGGATCGTGGAGGGCTCCCGCGTCTGCCGGTGGGCTCCGATGATCGAGCCGAGCTCCGAGGAGCTCGGGCGAGGTCGGCGGAGCTGGGTCTCCTGGCTGGATGACGAAGGGCCTCAGATGGCCCTCGTTTCGACCTGAAAAGTGAACAAGAAGACTCACGGTTCGAGGGCAAATTGCCTCGACCCGGTTAGGCGAAGTGGGGGTGATTGATGCGTCGGGATGGCGAGCTCCGGCGAAGGTGGTGGACGGAGGAGCTCGGTTCCCAGCTCCTGTGCGAGATGGGTTGAGTGAATGGGTGAAGAAGGTGCGCCGGAGAGTGGCGGAGACGAAGGTAGATTCCGATGATCGATAGGGGTAATGGAGTGGTCAGAATCAAAGAAATGCGGCGGCGGAGCGATTTGGGCGTAAACTGAAATTAAAGGAAAAGATAGGCTATCGGAGCTACCTGGGTGGTCGGAGAGACTGGGGAGGAGCTGCTGAAGCTCCTGGTCGTCGCCTCAAGGATCGTCTCGCTCCGAGGCTCGGAGCTCACGATGGTGGCGGAGCTGCGGCGACTGTGCTCGCCGGATCGATGGCGAAGCTCCCTCTCCTCGCTTCGACAGGCTCAGACGCGAGCTGTCACTCTCACGGTTGCTCTGGAGCTTACAGGAGGAGGAAACAACTAGCCAAAGATGGTGAAAATTGGTGGCGGAGCTCGCTTATGTACGCTGGAGGGGTCCGGCTAAGAATGGCTCGGGTAGGTCGAGGAGGCGTGCGGATCCCAAGGTGTATGCCCGGCGAGTATGTCGGATGTGGGGGGATCAAAACGGAGCCGGGGTTTGGTGAAATGGTGATCGGGTCGAGCGGGTAGAAATTCGAGAAATCGGGTCCACGACCCAGATCCGCGGGAGGTGGTAATGAGGGGGGTAGTTGACCGGGCGGTCAACATCCCCAGGACCCAATAGAATCAGGCCACGTGGCTAAATTTTGGAGGTGAAAATTAAGGTAGCAAATGGCCGATTTTGCAAAAACTTAGAACACAAAATATTTTTATTTTATTTTTTTTCTATTTTTTAGTGATTTTTAATTAATTTTTGGAAATAAAAATAAGGTATATATATAGTATGTACTATATAGGTATATGTACACTATTAGGGTTTTTGATTTTTTTGATTTTTAATTATTATTTTTATTATTTATATACATAGGTAAAATAAATATATATGTACATCTATATACATGGTATATGTACAATGTATTTTTGTATTTTTAATTTTGTTATTTTTATTTTATTTTTGTTTTAATTGTTTTTATTTTATTTATTTACAATACATAACATAAAATATTTACAAAAATTATAAAAGTTAATTTTAAATATTTACAAGACTGAATAAATATGTATGTGAGTCTATGTACAAGGTGACTATACAAGAGGTGTTTTTGTTTCCTTTTTAGTTTTTAAACTTTTTCTTTTGATTTTATAATTTATAAATATATACAAGTATTTACAAGCATATTTTTGGTGAGGAAAATATTTTTATAATATTTACATAAATATTTACACATGAGCCCCTATCTCCCTCTACTTTGGCTTTTATGCGGTCAGGCCCATACTGAGCCCTCCCTTGGGTTAGGTTGCTCAATATTTATTCTAAATATTTCCCTCTTTTTCTTTTTAATCTTTATTCTTTTATTTTTGCACAAAAACATGCTAATTATAGGTTTTTACACAATGCATGCTTTTGGTAATTATTCCTATTTACACATATCTACATGTATTTGCAAAGGTTTTTGTAGCTAAAATATAAGAATAAAGAGTGATGAATGAGTATTCATCACCCCCCCCTATACTTAACTTTGCTAGTCCCTTAGCAAACACTTATTTGAAAAAGAAGTGAAAAAGAAAGAAAGAAAAAGAAAAAGAGGATGTACATGGATCAAGGTTGATTATTAAACTTGCCTTCATTAAATTGAGGTATGGAGCTCGATCAGATCTTTGGATTATTAATGTGTCGGAACCTTATTTAGACTTAAGCTTAAAACTCAACAGCCTCTAAGTTCCACTAATCTATAACCAAGACTCCTCAATGCTCCAGATCAGAACAAGTCATCAATCACAAACCCTGAAGACCATGAATCTTTTCTTGTCCTGTGAATGTGAAGTCTAAGCTCTCCACCTCAGAAATGGCAACTTGACAGCCCTCCCCAACAAGGTAACTCTATGACCTCAATCTGGCCACTCTTTCCTCGAGGAGCGGGGTATTACCTTCTAAGTTCAAGTTCAACCGGCTCAAGAAGAGGAGGAAGAAGAGAATGGGTCAAGGCCAGTGTAGCCAAGTACCCTTGGGAGCTTGACCAGTGTAGCCAAGTCTCCCTGCTGCAAGCTACAACAGGTGGATCATGAAACCAAGCTTTGCTTATTGCACTCTATATACATACTCCGGTGGGATTATCATTTTCTCTCAGACCCACCACTTTTTTGGAGTTCTTTTCTTTTTGCATTTTTTTTTCCGAGTGCATCTGTACAACATATATACATGTGCAGCATATATACAAGGAGTTTTTCCTCTTGAGCCAGTAGTCTATCCCTCTTTTGAAGCTTTATTGCAACCCACAACTCCCGTCGTTAGACCTCATGGTAACCAGACCAAGTTGAGACGCACTTCCTTCACTAAAAGAAGAAGAGAGGTTCCGCCTAGAAGTACTACCCTCATATGCTACCCCAAGTCAAGGAAGACTGCCTCCTCACCACCTCATCCGTAGAGAGCTCGGTGCATAGTGCTGGTGTCCAAGTAAAGCCATAATCTATATGAGTCATGTGTTGTTGTTAAGTGCTCTAATTAGGCTCATTGAGATGACATGTGATCATAGCCTAGTGGACTCAAAGAATTAAGTCACCATGGACCTGAAAAGCCTTAAACCTACGTCCTATAAGGCTCCTCTTAGAAGATAGGTGGATTAAGATCTTAATCAAGCTCCATTTCTCAATTTGATTCCAGGCTAGTATAAATGTCAACTATCATCCAGAAAAACTATATACATATGTACAAAAAGATGCTTATTTACACAAATTTTACAATCATGCAAAATTTTTAAAAAATGTTTTGAAATCATGAATGGATGATGCATGAAGTGCAAGTTTTGCAAAAAGATATTTACACACATTTACACAGGATTTTTGCAAACTTTTGATTTTCAAACCATTTTGGAAAAATTTTGTACTATATACATAATTTTGATACAAAAATATTTACACAAGCTTTACACAAAAAGATTTTTGAAACCATTTTTACAAAAATAATTTGTACACTAGCTATTTATGTGCAGATAAAAGAAGTTTATGTACATGAAAATTTTTAATTTTTGTGATTTTTAGCCATTTTATTTATTAACACACTCACACAAAGTACGAGTTATGGCTAAAGTATATATGAAATATATACACACCCCCCTATACTTAGCTCGAACGATGTCCTCAGAGTCAAGAGCGATGAAGAAGACATAACTCGTACCAGGAATAGGGAAGTGAAAAGAAAGGCTATATACAAAGAAGAAGAAAATAGAAACGTCAAACGGGTCTCGGGTCTTCCCCCTATACTTAGGATCAAATAATCCTAAGTATAGCAGGTTGTTTACTAAGGGAAAATCGAGTGGAGAATGTACAGGGTCTACCCCCCCCCCCCCATACTTAGGGTGAAATATCCCTAAGTATAGGCAGCAAAACAGGGGTAGGCAGAAACAAAAGAAATACCCACAAGGTCTCACATCCCCCATATACTTAGGGTAAAGTGCACCCTAAGTATAGCATAATCACAAGATGAAGAAAGGGATGTGGGACTAAAGACTGTAGCGATATGGACATCTGGATCTATACAAGGCGGAAGATCAGTGAAACTCAGGCGTGAGATGCATTAGATGTGAGTCAAAGACCGCATCTCACGCAAAATGAATAGGGGCAAGATCAGCGACCCGCGGCTCATGATCTAGAAATGGCTTGAGCCGCTGGTCGTTAACTCGAAAGGTACTCTCAGAAGACAACTCAGATATATCGATGCTACTGTTGTCGTGCACCTTTCTGACCAAGTAGGGTCCCTTCCATTTGCTCTGTAGCTTCCCTAGAAATAATAGTAGCCTCGCATCAAACAGTGATACTCTCTGTCCAATCTCAAAATGCTTGTGGCTGATATGAGAGTCATGCCACTCCTTCACTTTCTCCTTATAATGTAGGCTGTTTGAGAAAGTTGTATCTCTGAGCTCCTCCAAGGCTGCTAACTCTACCCTCCTCTGGTCTCCCATACCATCTGGATCCATAAGAATATCTGTAACTGCCCAAAGTGACTTGTGCCTCAGCTCAACTAGTAAATGGCACGGCTCGCCATATACGAGGCGAAAGGGAGATGTACCGAATGGTGTCTTGAAAGACGTCCTATATGCCCACAAGACCGAGTCCAATAGCTGTGACCAATCCTTTCCGTCAGGGCAGACGACTTTCTGCAATATAGTCTTGATCTCCCTATTCGACACCTCGGCTAGACCATTCGTCTGTGGATGATAATGTGTAGCAACACGATGGTCTATGCCGAACTCGCTAGCAAGGGCCTTCACCTGGTCGTTGATGAAGTGAGATCCCCCATCAGAAATCAGAACTCGTGGAACCCCGAACCGCGTGATGATATGCTTCCTCAAAAATCTGCAAACTGTCCTCGCACCAGCGGCTCGGGCGGGGATAGCCTCCACCCAACGACTAACATAGTCCACGGCCAACAGAATGTACTCAAATCCCTGACTCTAATGGACCCATGAAATCGATGCCCCATGCGTCAAAAACCTCACAGAAGTGAATGGGCTGCATCAACATCATATCGCGCTGTCCACAAGTGCCCATCCTCTGACAGTCAGTACACCTCTTCATGAACTCATCTGAGTCCTTGAAGAGAGTAGGCCACCACAAGCCGGATTGGAGCACTTTCTGTGCCGTTCTCCTCCCAGAATGATGTCCTCCTGCCTCAAGCTTGTGGCAGTAAGTGAGGACGCTATGGTGTTCCTCCTGAGGAATACACCGACGCCAGACGCTATCCCCTCCTTCGTGGTAAAGGATGGGATCCTCCCAGTGGTAGGACTTGGACTTCGCAAGGAAGGTCTCAAGCCTCTGCCTGGGCCAATCTTGTGGGCATTTCCCAGCAACGAGAAAGTTCACAATATCAGCATACCATGGGAGTGAGGCGATAGCAAGGATCGCCTCATCTGGGAAGGTATCTCGAATGGGGTCAATCAGCTCAGACTCCTCAGGATGCTCTAATCGGGAGAGATGATACGCCACCACATTCTTGACTCCAGTCTTATCTTTGATCTCAATGTCGAACTCCTGGAGTAGAAGGATCCATCTAGTCAATCTGGCCTTAGCATCCTTCTTTGCCATGAGGTACCTGATGGCGGTGTGATCTGTGTACAAAGTCACTCTAGACCCGATGATATACGATCTGAACTTATCCAGGGCAAACACTGCGGCTAGCATCTCCTTCTCTGTAACCGTGTAATTCCGTTGGGCGGAATCCAATGTGCGGCTAGCGTAGTGGATGGCAAATGGAACTCCATCGCTCCTCTGTCCCAGCACTGCCCCTACGGCAAAGTCGGAGGCATCCGTCATGATCTCGAATGGGAGAGACCAATCAGGCGGCTAGAGGACGAGAGCCTCAATCACACACTGCTGGAGAGTCGCGAAGGACGAAAGACACTTGTCATCGACAAGGAACTCGGTGTCTTTCGTCAAG
This sequence comes from Ottelia alismoides, assembly GCA_037367405.1. Taxonomy (NCBI): domain Eukaryota; kingdom Viridiplantae; phylum Streptophyta; class Magnoliopsida; order Alismatales; family Hydrocharitaceae; genus Ottelia; species Ottelia alismoides. Next base: position 1,501,075 of record JAZKJV010003948.1, on the reverse strand, counting down.
AGGTCAGTTAACGGTCGGGCAATCCTGCTGAAATCCTGAATAAATCTCCTATAAAATCCAACGTGCCCCAGGAATGACCGTAGCTGCCTCAAATTGGACTGTGGTGCGAGTTTCCTAATGACATCAACCTTGGCCGGATCCACCTCCATGCCCCTGTTGGAGATGATGTGGCCAAGCACCGTCCCTTCAGTCACCATGAAGTGACTCTTCTCCCAAGATAGCACCAAATGGTACTCAATACATCGCTGGAGTACTCGGTCTAGGCAATCAAGACAGGAGTCGAATCCGTCGCCGTAGACCGACAAATCGTCCATGAAGACCTCTAAACACTCCCCTACCATGTCCGAAAAGATCGACAGCATGCACCTCTGAAAAGTCGCAGGGGCATTGCATAGCCCAAATGGCATGCGTCGAAAAGCATATGTGCCGAAGGGACAAGTAAAGATGGTCTTCTCCTGATCCTCAGGAGCGATGGCCACCTGGTCGTAACCCGAGTACCCATCCAGGAAGCAATAATAGCTCTTCCCTGCCAGTCTCTCAATGATCTGGTCAATAAAAGGTAGGGGGAAATGGTCCTTCTTGGTGGCCTGGTTGAGTCTCCTGTAGTCAACGCAGACCCTCCAAGAGGTGGGTACTCGTGTAGCGATCTCCTCTCCCAACTCACTGATCACTTTCGTGATGCCCGTCTTCTTGGGCACCACATGCAAGGGGCTAACTGATGAATACCCATTCATCACTCTTTATTCTTATATTTTAGCTACAAAAACCTTATGCAAATGCATGTAGATATGTGTAAATAGGAATAATTAGCAAAAGCATGCATTGTGTAAAAACCTATAATTAGCATGTTTTTGTGCAAAAATAAAAGAATAAAGATTAAAAAGAAAAAGAGGGAAATATTTAGAATAAATATTGAGCAACCTAACCCAAGGGAGGGCTCAGCATGGGCCTGACCGCATAAAAACCAAAGTAGAGGGAGATAGGGGCTCATGTGTAAATATTGGTGTAAATAAAATAAAAATGTTTTCCTCACCCAAAAATATGCTTGTTAATACTTGTATATATTTATAAAAGATAAAAACAAAATAAAAAGCTAAAAATCAAAAAGTTCAAAAATACCCTTTCATCATGTACATAGACCATGCTTCTTTATTTATTTAACCTTGTGAATAAATAAAGTTATTTTCTGAACTTTTTGTAAATATTCTAGGTTATATATTGTAAATAAATAGAATGAAAATAATCAAAACAAAAATTAAATAAAAATAACAAAATTAAAAATACAAAAATACATTGTACATATACCATGTATATAGATGCATATATCTATTTATTTTACCAATGTATATAAATAATAAAAGTAAAATAAAAACACCCTTTTATTCCTTATTTTATGCTATAAATAAATAAAATATAAAATAGGAATAAAATTGTATAAAAATAATAATTAAAAATCAAAAATCAAAAAAACCTACATATTGTATATATACCTATATATAGCTATATATTATAAGTACCTTATTTTTATCTCCAAAAATTAATTAAAAATCACCAAAAAATAGAAAAAAAATAAAAATATTTCATGTTTTGAGTTTTGGCTGAATCGGGCCCTAGCTACCTCCATTTGTCATCTTAAGATTCAGCCACGTGGCCTTCACCCATTGGCCCTGGGGGATGTTGACCGCCCGGTCAACTCCCCCCAGGACCACTTCCCACGGGTCTGCTGCGCCCGACCGATCTTCTCGGATTTTTCCCATACAGACTCGAATCCTTTTCGCCCCAACCCCGGGTCCGGAATGCTCACGTCATACCCGAGAACCTCGCCGGAGCCTTCGCCTCGGGATCAGCGCACTAGCTCGCCCTACCCGTGCCCTTCTTCCCGGACCCGCCAGCATACTTAATCTCAGCTCCGCCGCTCATTTCACGCATCTTTGGCCATTTGCTTTGATTTCCAGTGAGCTCCAAAGAGAGAGAGAGGTGACAGCTCGAGTCTCGACCTGTCGCAGTGAGGAAAGGAGGCGAAAGCCACTGATCCGGCGAGTCTTCACCGCCGTGCTCCGCCCAGAGCAGGAGCTCGAGCCTCGGGCCGAGACAACCCTTGCGGCCACGACCGGGAGCTCCCCCAGCTCCAGCACAGTCTCCTTGACCACCCAGGTAGTCCCCTAGGCCCTATATTTAGTCTAATTTCCAGTTTGCCCCAAATCGCACCGCCGCCGTGTTTCGCCGATTCCGACCGCCTCACACCTCCATTCGATCATCGGAATCCATCTTCATCTCCGCCTTCCTTCCGCGCACCTTCTCCATACCCCCATCCAACCCAGCTCGCACAGGAGCTGGGGATTCGAACTCCTCCGTCCACCGCTTCGCCGGAGTTCGACCATATCGCCCCACCGGTCACCTCCACGACACCTAACGGGGTCGAGGCACTTTGCCCTCAACCCGCGAGTTTCCTGGTCTACCTTGCAGGTCATTGCGAGCCCATCTGAGGGCTCGAGTCATCTGGGCCAGGGGCTTCACCTCCGCCTACCTCGCCGGAGCCCTTCAGGGTTCGGCTGGGTCATCGGAGCCTACTAGCAGCTGCGGAGCATCATCGCGGACCTTCTCTGATCTTCAGAGGCAGCAGGGGAGGAGACCAGCGCTCGCACGAGGCCGACGAAGCTCGCCGGCCGACTGTTCTTCCAGCATCTTCCCCGACCGTTCGATCATCCTCGACCTCCAGTTCGTATCCAGACCGTTCACTTGAGGAGAGCCAGACACCGTCAGATCTTGGAGAGGCGATCAGGACCGTCCGTTGCACGAGGGGTAGCCACCGAGCACCGCACCCGTTCGATCTCCCACGTGGCGTATCCTCAGCCGTCCGATCGCTGCGAGGACCTCAGCGTTGGCGTGCCACCCGTTTCCAGCCGTCCATCTACACACGTGGCGCGCATCCATCGGGCGACTTAATAAAGGGTAATTTACCCTTAGGCCCTTCCTTATCTTTTATTTCATTTTAGTCCTGTAAATATTTTAGTCAGTTGTTTAGTTTTAGGGTATTTTGCATGTTGGACCTCGTACTTTAGCTATTTGCATTTATGCCCCTACCTATTGTGAGCCACGTGCTTCGTCACATGTTTTATTGGTGTATTTGCAACCTTAGTCCCTGTAGTTCTGGATGGTTCTGAAATGAATGAAATCTTTTTGGTATTTGCATTTATGCCCCTGTGAATGATTTTATTCCGCATGTGTGTTTATTTGTGGGTAAATTGCAACTGAGGTCCTCAGACTTTTGGTACGTGTTACCAATTAGTCCCCGGACCTTATTTTTATTACAGATAGGTCCCTGAGTGCCCCAGGCACGCGCCGCACGTGACTTGCTGGGTTAATTGCACCTGGACCCCCAGAACTTAGGGTATTTGCACTTTAGTCCTTGTGCACAGTGCCCTCTTGTGATTTTTGAATAAAATATCAAATCACCTCCAAATTCGATGAAAATTTGATACATGGCTCCTGCCATGTTGTAGGATTTTTGAGAATTTTTGAGGACATTTTTGAGTTTATTGGTTATTTTTAAAAATTCAAAAACCATCATTTTAGCCACTGTCTAGTTTTAAAAACCCCAAAAAATATAAAAACCCCCTCAAAAATTCTATAAAAATTAGGTACTGTTTATTTTGTGTTCCTTTATTTTCTAGCCAATTTTGGCTATTTTTCACTGATTAAAAACCATAAAAACTTAAAAACACCTAAAAACCCTCAAAAATTATAGTAAATAATCTAAAAACCCAAAAACAATAATTTTGGTACTCAAATTTTCCTTGTTTTACCTATTTTACAGGAAAAATACCTCTAGGCCCTTTCGAGGTCCTTAGATATTTTATCTAGGGCTTTTGGGCCTGGCTGGACAGTACCTTGCATTTCTACTACTGTTTGATTTTTAGAAAATAAAATATCCATCAGAAAAATTCCAAAACTTCACCAAAAACACTAAAAAACCTAAAAAAACATAAAAATATTTTTGTTTGAATTTTTGCTTGATTTTTGATGCATTAAATAAATTGCTTAAGTGTGTTTATCTTTGTTTTCTTTTATTTTCTCCACATATTAAAAACCCAAAAAATATAAAAATCATTAAAAAGCATTAAAAATATGTTGTCTTTTATTTGATTTCATTTTTACTACTTCGTAGGCCTTTGGCCAACCCGTGCTCCTCGAGTTCGACCCTGGGTGCTATACCAGGTTAAACTCATAGCTGGACCGCTATCTTCGTGCTTGATTGATTTTATTTGTTTCGAGTGGTCTGATATTTTTTCTTGATTGACTTAGCTGAGCGATCGAGGTCGCAACGACCTATCTAGATACCTTTACCTCAGTCGCTTGGGCGGTCATCAGAATGGCGCCGTTGCCGGGGAGCACGGCTTAGTAGTTCTTTTTATTTTTCTTTTCGTTTTATTTTCGCGGCTTTTCGTGGCTCTTCGGAGCTCGCGGCTTTTCGCGACTTTTTGTTTATATTTTCTTTTTGTCTTCTTCTGTTTTATTTTTATTTTCTTTTGATTTTGTTTTTGATTGATTTTGTGTTTATTTTATTTTGTATTTTTGCATATATACCCTTACCTTTATTTTCATTTCTTTTTCCTTATTATTTGATTATTTTTGCTGGTCTGACCACTCATCTCTTTTTATTGCGAGGGCCCAAGGACCGCGGAGGCGACTTTCAAGGAGCCGGTGCAGCCGAGGAACTTGGAGGCGGCTTCCTTCTTTACGAAGCCGCAGGAGAGAGCGAGAGGGAGAGAGTTGAGTGGGTGAGGTTAGATTAGGTTTTTATTTTATTATTGTAATAATACAGGGACTTGGACTGCTTGGACACTCTTGGACTTGACCGTAGCGGGTCTGTTTCGCCGAGCACCGGAGTGCTCGGGGGACCCTTTAGGACCTTCGCGGTTTTTCGCGGCTTTTTCGCGGTTTTATTTTTCTTTTATTTCTGTCTTTTCCGGTTTTTCGCGGTTTTTGCTCGAGCCCCTAGACTTAGGATTTTCTGGTGAATGTGCCGTAATTAGTAGGATCCACACACCTAATTGCATATCTGTTCCCATAGATCGAATAATTGGACCTACTTAAAATCAATAATAAAAATAACCGATTCATTTGCCTCCGTAGCCTACGTGCCGTAGCCCGTCCTGTAAAGCGCTTACTCCTACCCCCGATTTGTCGGACAGAGGAGGGACGGGCCAAGACCGGACTCTTTAGCTTGGAGGTCGGTGACCGGTTAGACGGCTCTTCGCTAGACTTGCTCACCTAGGACTCGGCTTTACCGCTGCATCATTTAGGTTAGTTTTATTTCTGTCTTTACTTTTATGCGCGGATCATCTTGCATGTAGAGTGCTGGAGGCAAGGTACGCATTTCTTACTCGGCATGCATCATTGATTTTTCGTGCATCGACTTTTTCGTCTTCTCCCCCCTGTTTTGGACTTAATAATCAGGAGAACCGAAAAATTCGTTAGGCCTTTTGTTTGCTTTGAAAAATAGTAAAAAAGTGAAACCATAAAATTGGGACTGCTAAAATTATTGATCTAAAAACCGCTCACCCTAAAAATTTTGTCTTGGGGAGAGCAACCCCCTCATTGTTTGGTTTGGATGCGCGAGAGAGTGACCCGCACCCTAGGTAGAGCCCCCCGTTGCTAGTCCCGACTGATTACCGACTCTTCCGTGCGGGCCAGTCGGTTGGGTTAGCATCGGATATCCCAACAGGTCACGTAAGCGCTCTGATATTTTGTTTGTTCACCAAAATAAAATCGAGAAGATAATTTGACCGAACTTTCACGGTCTTCAGCTCGCGTTGCGTTGGTGAACCGGGGGTTTGTTTTCTGATCATAATTTTTCCAGATCTCATCCGCCTTACTCGCCAGATCAAGATGATGGGTAGACGGTCTCTTAGGCAGCCTCTGGCTGCACCGCTTTCGGGCGCGTCTACCTCCTCATCTAGGTTGGCTCGCGAGAGCTCAGACCCGCTCTCCGAGCCCGAGTACGACTCCACCCTGTTCCCCCTCGACCCCCTTTCTGATCTACCTGAGAGACACGAGCCCGAGGAGAGATTGATACATTTGACAGCACCTGAGTTGGGCTCGTTTGATTTTGCAGACGTCGACATGGCCGGAGCCGGCAGTTCAGACGATCACTCCCGTCAGCCAGAGCACTTTGTACTAGACCAGGGAGCGATCAACTCCACCCTGATCGCATCACTCGAGACAGTCCAGCAGCAGCTCCGCGATCAGGGGGCATTTATAATAGAGATGAGGCGAGAGTTGGAGAGGCTCAGAGCAGAGAGAGACCAGCATAGCGAGCCCGAGGAGATACCGGATGCAGAGGCACGAGCCACAGCAGCAGCAGCAGCAGCCGCAGCCGCCGCCGCAGCGGCAGCAGCCGCGGGAGGAGGAGGACCACCTAGACCGATGCGGGAGTTGCACAACCCCGGATCTACACTGATGCACCATTGGGTGGTGGTTCCTGCTATCGTGGGGGACTTCAAGTTCCCCCCGAACACCCTGCAGATGCTCCCTCGTTTTCACGGACTCGCCACTGAGGAGCCCCACCTTCACCTCCAGGAGTTCCTGATGATCTGCAGCACTGTCCACGATTGCCACGTGGACCAGGACACGATCCGGATGATAGCCTTCCCGTTTTCACTGGCAGATAGAGCATCCACCTGGCTAAAGCATCTTGGGAGGTTTGTCTATACCTGGGAGCAGCTCCGCACCGAGTACTTGAACAAGTACTATCCACTCGGGCGGACGAATGCAGCGAGGGCCTTGATCAGCAACTTCTCCATGTTCCCCAACGAGCAGTTTCACGAGGCATGGGAGAGGTTCCGAGAGCTTCTGGACCGATGCCCGCACCACGACATCTCCAAGCCGAACCTAGTTCAGAGCTTTTTCAGCGGGTTGACGCCAGAGCTTCAGGGTCTGGTGAACGCTTCGTGCGGCAGGTCCTACTTTGCCAAGGACCATGACCAGGTCTGGGCCATCTACGAGGAGATGGCTGAGAACTATATGGTGATGTCTCAGACCAGGTTGTATACTCAGAAGACCCAGCCACATCAGCCAGGACCCGTGCAGTACCAGAGGATAGCACGGGTAGATGCAGGTCCATCCAGTTCGTCCGCAGCCGCAGCAGCACAGGCAGAGTCATCAGCTGCGGACATGGGCATTATCAGCGAGAAGCTGGACCGCATGGAGCTGATCGAGAAGAAGCAGTGCCAGAGTATCACGCAGATGGAGCAGATGGCACAGGTTCTGAGCGACATGAAGACACAGCTCATGTGTCTCTAGGAGGCACAGGCGGCTTCTCAGCCCTGTCTTCAGTCGCGAGGCGACGCCGGCAGCAGCAGCAGCTCGTCCCAGCGCTCCAGCACCCACGTGCAGCCTAGACAGGTCCATCTTGTACAGGCGGAGCCGTACCAGCAGCCGCAGCCCACCTACCAGTCCCCACCATCTCCAGAGATGCAGATGGTGGTCTACCAGCCGGACCAGCCTCTGGCAGTACTCCCGCCAGCCCCCTACGATGCCGAGCCGTTGATGGATGTCAACGGGATTTGGTATGACCGCCCCCAGCCTGGGATCCGATGAGACCATCCCGGATTCAGGTGGGGGAGTGGTGGTGCCCAGCCCCAGCAGCAGCCGTCAGGACAGGGAGGGCAGTACTCCCAGCAGAGAGACCAGCACCAACCGCAGCAGCAGCCCCCAGCATATCAGCAGCACCAGCCATCATCCTTCGGTCCTCGTCCCTATCAGCAGCAGGGACAGTCATGGAGACGTGAGCAGCAGGCTCACCCGGGATATCAGCAGCAGCACCCTCCATCCTACCCCTCTTACCCACCACAGCAGTTCCAGCAGCCTCACCCACAGAGAGGCCACCCGTCGGGCTCCCACGAGAGCCCCGCTTTGGATGACATCGCCCGCCTCCTCACGGACCAGCAGGCCACATTCCGACGGGAGATGGACGAGTTCCGCCAGGAGATGCGGGACCTGGTGAGAGGAAAGGCCGCCATACCAGCCCAGATAGAGCCGAATCCGAACAACCTCAAGAGGAAATCTGAGCAGGTAGTACATACTGAGTTAGCCACTCCTAGTGACCCATTTTATGATACATCTTCGGATCTATTTGATGCTGATTTTGTTACACTTAGGAGCGGTAGGACCCCAGCAGGCGGCGGCGCCTCATCTGAGCTTCACCACGAGGACATCCTAGAGGCGCCACAGGAGGAGGAGAGTGGTACTGAGGCCGCTCCAGACGATGACGGTGGCACTGAAGCCACCAAGGATGCTGATCCCACCGGCGGTACTAAGGCCGCCGCTTCACCAGATCTAGGAGGTGGTACTGATGCCACCCGTTCAGCCGAGCCAGCCCGCGGTACTGAGGCCGCACGACGTCTACCAGCAGCAGCAGCAGAGCCAGCTCGTGGTGGTACTGAGGCCACCGGTGTTTGTACAGATAGAGATGATGTTTTTCCTCGTATTCCTGTATCTCAGAACTCTGTTGTGAATAAAGGAAAAGGTTTACTTTCTTCTGGTCCCACTGTGGTGCATGATGTATGTGTGGATCCGGTCCTTGAACCGTCTAGACCTTTTCCTAGTCCTTCATCTGAGAAGGACCCAGTGATCCCCTTCCCTAGAGCCCTTCAGATGGGGAAGGGGAAGAAAAAAGATCCAAAAAAGACAGTGTAGGAGGAGTTCAGCCGGAGCATGATAGATCGATTCCACATCCAGCTGACCCTCCAGGAGGCTTTGCAGCACATCCCTCTTCTCCAGCGATCTTTGAGAGAGAGGACTACAGTCAGGAGGAGGAGGAGGAACCACACTTCCGAGATCCATGTGTTGACCAAAGCCACGTGCTTCGCTATCCAGAACCGCCTGCCAGCCAAGAGGCCAGATTCAGGGGCCCCGTATGTCAGATGCCAGATCAGTGAGCAGAGGTTCGACTGTACTCTTCTAGATAGCGGATCGTCGATCAACCTTCTTCCGGCAGCCCTTCTCGACCGCTTCGAGTTGGGCACTCTTCGACAGAGCAGGACAGTCCTTCAGTTCGCTAATCGATCTGTCAAGAGGCCGAAGGGGTTATTATGAGACGTTCTCGTCACGATTCAGGGCCTGAAATTCCCCGTGGACTTCGTAGTGTTGGACATGGAGATCCCTGAGTCAGTGGCCGATACCCCCATCATCCTTGGTCGTCCGTTCTTGGCCACAGCCAAGGCGGTGACTGATCATGATAGCGGGAAGGTGTACTTTCGCATCGAGGGCGAGAGTATACAAATAGAGACGGTCGAGGACTACAGAGCTAGATTCAGAGCACGCTCAGATGCGAGTACAGATTCAGAGCAGCTGACAGACGCAGAGCCAGACATCCACCAGGACTGTGATTTTGTGATCACAGATGATGAGGCAGCTTGGGCAGATCTTGAGACACAGACCATCCTCTCACTTTCAGATACAGCTGATGCAGAGACAACAACAGAGGAGAGTCTGGAGAGCACAGACCTGGTTCAGGATACCATTGAGGCAGCAGAGCCGGTCCGTGATCGCAGCACGATGATTAGTGATGGTTGTGCTGAGGCCACCTTGTTTTCCGGTGGTACTGATGCCACCGCTTCTGATACAGATCCCTCGGATTCAGAGTCTGATTGGGCCGATTGCTATGATCAGATGCCAGACCTGAGTCCATCCGAGCCTATAGATGAGGAGGAGGTAGATGCAGAGCCGAGCAGAGACAGTACAGTTGAGTCGCCTTCTCCCGATCCAGTTTGCGAGAGTACGCTTTCACTTTCCCAGGCAGATTTGGCCGACCTTGCATCTTTCACTCAGTTTCTTCCGCAGCCAGATTTGCCGGCACCCAGCATTCCAGAGCTGAAGCCGCTCCCTACTTCGCTGAAGTATCGATTCCTTGCGGGCGAGCCAGAGATGTACCCAGTCATCATCTCCGCCGAGTTGACTGGAGAGCAGGAATCCCGTTTGATGGGGGTTCTTGAAAAGAACCGCAAGGCGATCGGATGGAGCGTAGCAGATCTCCATGGGATTAGTCCATCAGTGTGCTCCCACCATATCTATCTCGAGGAAGGGGCGAAGCCGTCGCGTGAGTTCCAGCGGTGACTGAACCCCAACCTGAGAGAGGTTGTGATGAAGGAAATATCAAAGTGGTGGGGCGCAGGTTTTATTTATCCCATTTCCGACTCCAAGTGGGTCAGCCCCTTGCATGTGGTGCCCAAGAAGATGGGCATCACGACTGTGATCAGTGAGTCGGGAGAGGAGATCGCTACACGAGTACCCACCTCTTGGAGGGTTTGTGTTGACTACAGGAGACTCAACCAAGCCACCAAGAAGGACCATTTCCCCCTGCCTTTTATTGATCAGATCATTGAGAGACTGGCAGGGAAGAGCCATTATTGCTTCCTGGATGGGTACTCGGGCTACAACCAAGTGGCCATCGCTCCTGAGGATCAGGAGAAGACCACCTTTACCTGTCCCTTCGACACATATGCTTTTCGACGCATGCCATTTGGGCTATGCAATGCCCCTGCGACTTTTCAGAGGTGCATGCTGTCGATCTTTTCGGACATGGTAGGGGAGTGCTTGGAGGTCTTCATTGATGATTTCTCGATCTACGGCGACGGATTTGATTCTTGTCTTGACTGCCTAGATCGAGTACTCCAGCGATGTATTGAGTATCATTTGGTGCTATCTTGGGAGAAGAGTCACTTCATGGTGACTCAAGGGACGGTGCTTGGCCACATCATCTCCATCAGGGGCATGAAAGTTGATCCGGCCAAGGTTGATGTCATTAGGAAACTCGCACCGCCGTCCAATCTGAGGCAGTTACGGTCATTTCTGGGGCACGTTGGATTTTATAGGAGATTCATTCAGGATTTCAGCAGGATTGCCCGACCGTTGACCGACCTCTTGACGAAAGACACCGAGTTCCTTGTCGATGACAAGTGTCTTTCGTCGTTTGCTACTATCCAGCAGTGCGTTATTGAGGCTCCTGTCCTCCAGCCGCCTGATTGGTCTCTCCCATTCGAGATCATGACGGACGCCTCCGATTTTGCCGTAGGGGCAGTGCTGGGACAGAGGAGGGATGGAGTGCCATTTGCTATAAACTACGCTAGCCGCACATTGGATTCCGCCCAGCGGAATTACACGGTCACAGAGAAGGAGATGCTAGCCGTAGTGTTTGCCCTGGATAAGTTCAGATCGTATATCACTGGATCTAGAGTGACTTTGTTTACAGATCACACCGCCATCAGGTACCTCATGGCAAAGAAGGATGCCAAGGCCAGACTGACTAGATGGATCCTTCTACTCCAGGAGTTCGACATTGAGATTAAGGATAAGCCTGGAGTCAAGAATGTGGTGGCGGATCATCTCTCCCGACTAGAGCAGCCTGAGGATTCTGAGCAAATTGACCCTATTAGAGATACCTTCCCAGATGAGGCGATCCTTGCTATCGCCTCACTCCCATGGTATGCCGATATTGTGAACTTTCTCTTTGTTGGGAAAGTCCCACAAGATTGGCCCAGACAGAGACTTGAGACCTTCCTAGCGAAGGCCAAGTCTTACCATTGGGAGGATCCCATCCTTTACCACGAAGGAGGGGATAGCGTCTGGCGTCGGTGTATTCCTCAGGAGGAACACCATAGCGTCCTCACTTACTGCCACAAGCTTGAGGCAGGAGGACATCATTTTGGGAGGAGAACGGCACAGAAAGTGCTCCAATCCGGCTTGTGGTGGCCTACCCTCTTCAAGGACTCAGATGAGTTCGTGAAGAGGTGTACTGACTGTCAGAGGATGGGCACTGGTGGACAGCGTGATATGATTCCGATGCAGCCCATTCACTTCTGTGAGGTTTTTGACGCATGGGGCATCGATTTCATGGGTCCATTCCCTAAGAGTTAGGGATTTGAGTACATTCTGTTGGCCGTTGATTTTGTGAGTCGTTGGGTGGAGGCTATCCCCGCCCGAGCCGCTGATGCGAGGACCGTTTGCAGATTTTTGAGGAAGTATATCATCACACGGTTCGGGGTTCCACGAGTTCTGATTTCTGATGGGGGATCTCACTTCATCAACGACCAGGTGAAGGTGCTTGCTAGCGAGTTCGGCATAGACCATCGTGTTGCTACACCTTACCATCCACAGACGAGTGGTCTAGCCGAGGTGTCGGATAGGGAGATCAAGACTATTCTGCAGAAAGTCGTCTGCCCTGACTGAAAGGATTGGTCACAGCTTTTGGACTCGGTCTTGTGGGCATATAGGACGTCTTTCAAGACACCTTTGGGCACATCTCCCTTTCGCCTTGTGTATGGCAAGCCATGCCATTTACCTGTTGAGCTGAGGCACAAGTCACTTTGGGCAGTCACAGATATTATCATGGATCCAGATGGTATGGGAGACCAGAGGAGGGCAGAGCTAGCTGCCCTGGAGGAGGTTAGAGATGCAGCTTTCTCAAGCAGCCTACATTATAAGGAGAAAGTCAAGGAGTGGCATGATTCTCATATCAGCCACAAACATTTTGAGATTGGACAGAGAGTATGGCTGTTTGATGCGAGGCTTAGATTATTTCTAGGGAAGCTACAGAGCAAATGGAAAGGACCTTATCTGGTTAGGAAGGTACACGACAACGGTAGCATTGACATATCTGAGTTGTCTTCTGAGAGTACCTTTCGAGTGAACGGCCAGCGGCTCAAGCCATTTCTAGATCATGAGCCGCGGGTCGTTGATCTTGCCCCTATTCATTTTGCGTGAGATGTGGTCTTTTACTCACATCTAATGCATCTCACGCCTGAGTTTCACTGATCTTCCGCTGTATATAGATCCAGATGTCCATATCACCACACTCCTTAGTCCCACATCCCTTTCTCCATCTTGTGATTATGCTATACTTAGGGTGCACTTTACCCTAAGTATAGGGGGGATGTGAGACCTTTTGGGTATTTCTTTTGTTTCTGTCTACCCCTGTTTTGCTGCATGTACTTAGGGATATTGCACCCTAAGTATAGGGGGGTAGACCTTGTACATTCTCCGTTCGGTTTTTCCCTTAGTATACAACCTGCTATACTTAGGATTATTTGATCCTAAGTATCGGGGGAGACCTGAGTCCCTCTTGACTTTTCATTTCCCTTTTGTATAGCCTTTCTTTTCACTTCCCTATACATAGCACGAGTTATGTCTTCTTCATCGCTCTTGACTCTGAGGACATCGTTCGAGCTAAGTATAGGGGGGTGTGTATATATTTCATATATACTTTAGCCATAACTCGTACTTTGTGTGAGTATGTTAATAAATAAAAATGGCTAAAAACCACAAAAATTTAAAAAATTTTCATGTTCATAACCTCTTTTATTTGCACATACATAGCTAGTGTACAAATTATTTTTGTAAAAATGATTTCAAAAATCTTTTGTGTAAAGCTTGTGTAAATATTTTCGTATCAAAATTATGTATATAGTACAAAATTTTTCCAAAATGTTTTGAAAATCAAAAGTTTGCAAAAATCTTGTGTAAATGTGTGTAAATATCTTTTTGCAAAACTTGCACTTCATGCATCATCCATCCATGATTTCAAAACATTTTTCAAAAATTTTGCATGATTGTAAAATGTGTGTAAATAAGCATCTTTTTGTACATATGTATATAGTTTTTCTGGATGATAGTTGACATTTAAACTAGCCTGGAATCAAATTGAGAAATGGAGCTTGATTAAGATCTTAATCCACCTAATTCTAAGAGGAACCTTATAGGGCTTAGGTTTAAGGCTTTTCAGGTCCATGGTGACTTAATTCTTTGAGTCCACTAGGCTATGATCACATGTCATCTCAATGAGCCTAAGTAGAGCATTTAACAACAACACATGACTCATATAGATTATGGCTTTACTTGGACACCCGCACTATGCACCGAGCTCTCTACGGATGAGGTGGTGAGGAGGCAGTCTTCCTTGGCTTGGGGTAGCATATGAGGGTAGTACTTCTAGGCGGAACCTCTCTTCTTCTTATAGTGAAGGAAGTGCGTCTCAACTTGGTCTGGTTGCCATGAAGTCTAATGACGGGAGTTGTGGGTTGCAATAAAGCTTCAAAAGAGGGATAGTCTACTGGCTCAAGAGGAAAAACTCCTTGTATATATGCTGCACATGTATATGTTGTATAGATGCACTCGAAAAAAAAAGTGCAAAAAGAAAAGAACTCCAAAAAAGTGGTGGGTATGAGAGAAAATGATAACCCCACCGGAGTATGTATAGAGTGCAATAAGCAAAGCTTGGTTTCATGATCCACCTGTTGTAGCTTGCAGCAGGGAGACTTGGCTACACTGGTCAAGCTCCCAAGGGTACTTGGCTACACTGGCCTTGACCCATTCTCTTCTTCCCCCTCTTCTTGAGCCGGTTGAACTTGAACTTAGAAGGGAATACCCCGCTCCTCGAGGAAAGAGTGGCCAGATTGAGGTCATAGAGTTACCTTGTTAGGGAGGGTTGTCAAGTTACCATTTCTGAGGTGGAGAGCTTAGACTTCACATTCACAGGACAAGAAAAGATTCATGGTCTTCAGGGTTTGTGATTGATGACTTGTTCTGATCTGGAGCATTGAGGAGTCTTGGTGATAGATTAGTGGAACTTAGAGGCTGTTAGGTTTTAAGCTTAAGTCTAAATAAGGTTCCGACACATTAATAATCCAAAGATCTGATTGAGCTCCATACCTCAATTTAATGAAGGCAAGTTTAATAATCAACCTTGATCCATGTACATCCTCTTTTTCTTTTTCTTCTTTTCTTTTTCACTTCTTTTTCAAATAAGTGTTTGCTAAGGGACTAGCAAAGTTAAGTATAGGGGGTGATGAATACCCATTCATCACTCTTTATTCTTATATTTTAGCTACAAAAACCTTATGCAAATGCATGTAGATATGTGTAAATAGGAATAATTAGCAAAAGCATGCATTGTGTAAAAACCTATAATTAGCATGTTTTTGTGCAAAAATAAAAGAATAAAGATTAAAAAGAAAAAGAGGGAAATATTTAGAATAAATATTGAGCAACCTAACCCAAGGGAGGGCTCAGCATGGGCCTGACCGCATAAAAACCAAAGTAGAGGGAGATAGGGGCTCATGTGTAAATATTGGTGTAAATAAAATAAAAATGTTTTCCTCACCCAAAAATATGCTTGTTAATACTTGTATATATTTATAAAAGATAAAAACAAAATAAAAAGCTAAAAATCAAAAAGTTCAAAAATACCCTTTCATCATGTACATAGACCATGCTTCTTTATTTATTTAACCTTGTGAATAAATAAAGTTATTTTCTGAACTTTTTGTAAATATTCTAGGTTATATATTGTAAATAAATAGAATGAAAAGAATCAAAACAAAAATTAAATAAAAATAACAAAATTAAAAATACAAAAATACATTGTACATATACCTTGTATAAAGATGCATATATCTATTTATTTTACCAATGTATATAAATAATAAAAGTAAAATAAAAACACCTTTTTATTCCTTATTTTATGCTATAAATAAATAAAATATAAAATAGGAATAAAATTGTATAAAAATAATAATTAAAAATCAAAAATAAAAAAAACCTACATATTGTATATATACCTATATATAGCTATATATTATAAGTACCTTATTTTTATCTCCAAAAATTAATTAAAAATCACCAAAAAATAGAAAAAAAAATAAAAATATTTCATGTTTTGAGTTTTGGCTGAATCGGGCCCTAGCTACCTCCATTTGTCATCTTAAGATTCAGCTACGTGGCCTTCACCCATTGGCCCTGGGGGATGTTGACCGCCCGGTCAACTCCCCCCCCCCAGGACCACTTCCCACGGGTTTGCTGTGCCCGACCGATCTTCTCGGATTTTTCCCATACAGACCCGAATCCTTTTCGCCCCAACCCCAGGTCCGGAATGCTCACGTCATACCCGAGAACCTCGCCGGAGCCTTCGCCTCGGGATCCGCGCACCAGCTCGCCCTACCCGCGCCCTTCTTCCCGGACCCGCCAGCATACTTAATCTCAGCTCCGCCGCTCATTTCACGCATCTTTGGCCATTTGCTTTGATTTCCAGTGAGCTCCAAAGAGAGAGAGAGGTGACAGCTCGAGTCTCGACCTGTCGCAGCGAGGAAAGGAGGCGAAAGCCACTGATCCGGCGAGTCTTCACCGCCGTGCTCCGCCCAGAGCAGGAGCTCGAGCCTCGGGCCGAGACAACCCTCGAGGCCACGACCGGGAGCTCCCCCAGCTCCAGCACAATCTCCTCGACCACCCAGGTAGTCCCCTAGGCCCTCTATTTAGTCTAATTTCCAGTTTGCCCCAAATCGCACCGCCGCCGTGTTTTGCCGATTCCGACCGCCTCACACCTCCATTCGATCATCGGAATCCATCTTCATCTCCGCCTTCCTTCCGTGCACCTTCTCCATACCCCCTTCCAACCCAGCTCGCACAGGAGCTGGGGATTCGAACTCCTCCGTCCACCTCTTCGCCGGAGTTCGACCATATCGCCCCACCGGTCACCTCCACGATGCCTAACGGGGTCGAGGCACTTTGCCCTCGACCCGCGAGTTTCCTGGTCTACCTTGCAGGTCATTGCGAGCCCATCTGAGGGCTCGAGTCATCTGGGCCAGGGGCTTCACCTCCGCCTACCTCGCCGGAGCCCTTCAGGGCTCGGTTGGGTCATCGGAGCCTACCAGCAGCTGCGGAGCATCATCGCGGACCTTCTCCGATCTTCAGAGGCAGCAGGGGAGGAGACCAGCGCTCGCACGAGGCCGACGAAGCTCGCCGGCTGACTATTCTTCCAGCATCTTCCCCGACCGTTCGATCGTCCTCGACCTCCAGTTCGTATCCAGACCGTTCACTTGAGGAGAGCCAGACACCGTCAGATCTTGGAGAGGCGATCAGGACCGTCCGTTGCACGAGGGGTAGCCACCGAGCACCGCACCCGTTCGATCTCCCACGTGGCGTATCCTCAGCCGTCCGATCGCTGCGAGGACCTCAGCGTTGGCGTGCCACCCGTTTCCAGCCGTCCATCTACACACGTGGCGCGCATCCATCGGGCGACTTAATAAAGGGTAATTTACCCTTAGGCCCTTCCTTATCTTTTATTTCATTTTAGTCCTGTAAATATTTTCGTCAGTTGTTTAGTTTTAGGGTATTTTGCATGTTGGACCTCGTACTTTAGCTATTTGCATTTATGCCCCTGCCTATTGTGAGCCACGTGCTTCGTCACGTGTTTTATTGGTGTATTTGCAACCTTAGTCCCTGTAGTTCTGGATGGTTCTGAAATGAATGAAATCTTTTTGGTATTTGCATTTATGCCCCTGTGAATGATTTTATTCCGCATGTGCGTTTATTTGTGGGTAAATTGCAACTGAGGTCCTCGGACTTTTGGTACGTGTTACCAATTAGTCCCCGGACCTTATTTTTTTTACAGATAGGTCCTTGAGTGCCCCAGGCACGCGCCGCGCGCGTGACTTGCTGGGTTAATTGCACCTGGACCCCCAGAACTTAGGGTATTTGCACTTCAGTCCTTGTGCACAGTGCCCTCTTGTGATTTTTGAATAAAATATCAAATCACCTCCAAATTCGATGAAAATATGACACATGGCTTCTGCCATGTTGTCGGATTTTTGAGAATTTTTGAGGACATTTTTGAGTTTATTTGTTATTTTTAAAAATTCAAAAACCATCATTTTAGCCACTGTCTAGTTTTAAAAACCCCAAAAAAATATAAAAACCCCCTCAAAAATTCTATAAAAATTAGGTATTGTTTATTTTGTGTTCCTTTATTTTCTAGCCAATTTTGGCTATTTTTCACTGATTAAAAACCATAAAAACTTAAAAACACCTAAAAACCCATAAAAATTATAGTAAATAATCTAAAAACCCAAAAACAATAATTTTGGTACTCAAATTTTCCTTGTTTTACCTATTTTACAGGAAAAATACCTCTAGGCCCTTTCGAGTCCTTAGATATTTTATCTAGGGCTTTTGGGCCAGGCTGGACAGTACCTTGCATTTCTACTACTGTTTGATTTTTAGAAAATAAAATATCCATCAAAAAAATTCCAAAAATTCACCAAAAACACTAAAAAACCTAAAAAACATAAAAATATTTTTGTTTGAATTTTTGCTTGATTTTTGATGCATTAAATAAATTTCTTAAGTGTGTTTATCTTTGTTTTCTTTTATTTTCTCCACATATTAAAAATCCAAAAAATATAAAAATCATTAAAAAGCATTAAAAATATGTTGTCTTTTGTTTGATTTCATTTTTACTACTTCGTAGGCCTTTGGCCAACCCGTGCTCCTCGAGTTCGACCCTGGGTGCTATACCAGGTTAAACTCATAGCTGGACCGCTATCTTCGTGCTTGATTGATTTTATTTGTTTCGAGTGGTCTGATATTTTTTCTTGATTGACTTAGCTGAGCGATCGAGGTCGCAACGACCTATCTAGATACCTTTACCTCAGTCGCTTGGGCGGTCATCACTAACCCACTTGGAGTCAGAAATGGGATAAATAAAACCTGGACCCCACCATTTTGATATTTCCTTCATCACGACCTCTCTCAGGTTGGGGTTCAGCCGCCGCTGGAACTCACGCGACGGCTTCGCCCCCTCCTCGAGATAGATATGGTGGGAGCACACTGATGGACTAATCCCATGGAGATCTGCTACGCTCCATCCGATCGCCTTGCGATTCTTTTCAAGAACCCCCATCAAACGGGATTCCTGCTCTCCAGTCAAATCGGCGGAGATGATGACTGGGTACATCTCTGGCTCGCCCGCAAGGAACCGATACTTCAGCGAAGTAGGGAGCGGCTTCAGCTCTGGAATGCTGGGTGCTGGCAAATCTGGCTGCGGAAGGAAGTGTGTCAATGCTGCTAAGTCGGCCAAATCTGCCTGGGAGAAAGAAAGTGAACTCTCGCAAACTGGGTCGGGAGAAGGCTGCTCGATTGTGCTATCTCTGATCTGCTCTGCATCTACCTCCTCCTCATCTGTAGGCTCAAGTGGACTCAGGTCTGGCATCTGATCCTCGCAATCTGCCCAATCAGACTCTGAATCCGAGGGATCTGTATCAACCGCGGTGGCATCAGTACCACCGTAAAGCAAGGTGGCCTCAGCACCACCATCACTGAAATCCATGTCGCGATCAAGGACTGGCTCTGCTGCCTAAATGGTATCCTGGACCAGGGTTGTGCTCTCCAGACTCTCCTCTGCTATCATCTCGGCATCAGCTGTATCTGAAAATGAGAGGATGGTCTGTGCTGCAGGGTCTGCCCAAGCTGCCTCGTCATCTGTGATCACAAAATCACAGTCCTGGTGGATATCTGGCTCTGCGTCTGTCAGCTTCTCTTAATCTGTGCTAGCCTCTGAGCGTGCTCTCTCTAGCTCTGTAGTCCTCGACTGTCTCTATTTGTATACTCTCGCCCTCGACGTGAAAGTACACTTTCCCGCTATCATGATCAGTCACCGCCTTGGCTGTGGCCAAGAACGGTCGACCAAGGATGATGGGGGTATCAGCCACCGAATCAGGGATCTCCATGTCCAACACTACGAAGTTCACGGGGAATTTCAGGCCCTGAATCGTGACGATAACGTCTCGTAACAACCCCTTCGGCCTCTTGACAGATCGATCAGCAAACTGAAGGACTGTCCTGCTCTGTCGAAGAGTACCCAACTCGAAGCGGTCGAGAAGGGCTGCCGGAAGAAGGTTGATCGACGATCCGCTATCTAATAAAGTACGGTCGAACCTCTGCTCACTAATCTGGTATCTGACATACGGAGCCCCTAAATCTGGCCTCTTGGCTAGCAGACGGTTCTGGATCGCAAAACACATGGCTTTAGTCAGCACATGAATCTCTGAAGTGTGGCTCCTCCTCCTCCTCCTGACTGTGGTCCTGTCTCTCAAAGATTGCTGGAGAAGGGGGATGTGCTGCAAAGCCTCCTGGAGGGTCAGCTGGATGTGGAATCTATCGATCATGCTCTGACTGAACTCCTCCTGCTCTCTCTTTTTGGACTTTTTTCTTTTTTCTTCCCCTTCCCCATCTGAAGGGCTCTAGGGAAGGGGATCACAGGGTCCTTCGCAGATGAAGGACTAGGAAAAGGCCTAGACGGCTCGACGGCCGGATCCACGCATATATCACTCACCACAGTGGGACCAGAAGAAACTAAACCTTTTCCTTTATTCAAAATAGAGTTCTGAGATATAGTAACATGAGGAAAGACAACATCTCTATCAAAACGAACACTGGTGGCCTCAGTACCACCTCTGGCTGGCTCTGCTGCTGGACGACTCGCGGCATTAGTACCGCGGGCTAGCTCGGCTAAACTGGTGGCCTCAGTACCAGCTCCTCGAATTGGTGAAGCGGTGGCCTCAGTACCGCCGGTGGAATCAGCATCCTTGGTGGCATCAGTGCCACCATCGTCATCTAGAGCGGCCTCAGTACCGCTCTCCTCCTCCTCATGTGGCGCCCTGGAAGTATTCTCGTGGTGTAGCTCAGATGAGGCGTCGTCGCCTGCTGGTGTCCTACCGCTCCTAAGTGTAACAAAATCAGCATCAAATAGATCCGAAGATGTATCATCAAATGGGTCACTAGGAGTGGCATGCTCAGTAGAAACTACCTGCTCAGACTTCCTCTTGAGGTTGTTCGGGTTCGGCTCGATCTGTGCAGGAATGGCGGCCTTCCCTCTCACCAGGTCTCGCATCTCCTGGCGGAACTCGTCCATCTCCCGTCTAAATGTGGCATGCTGATCCGTGAGGAGGCGGGCGATGTCATCCAAGGTGGGGCTCTCCTGGGAACCCGACGGGTAGCCTCTCTGGTGCTGAGGCTGCTGGAACTGCTGGTGGTGCTGCTGAGAGGGGTAGGAAGAGGGATGCTGCTCGTATGCTGGGTGAGCCTGCTGCTCACGTCTCCACGACTATCCCTACTGCTGATAGGGACGAGGGACGAAGGATGATGGCTGGTGTGACTGATAAGCTGGGGGCTGCTGCTGCGGCTGGTGATCTCTCTGCTGGGAGTACTGCCCTCCCTGACCGGCTGGCTGCTGCTGGGGCTGGGTACCTCCACTCCCCCACTTGAATCCGGGATGGTCTCGTCGGATCCCAGGCTGGGGGCGGTCATACCAAATCCCGTTGACATCCATCAACGGCTCTGCATCGTAGGGGGCTGGCGGGAGTACTGCCAGAGGCTGATCCGACTGGTAGACCACCATCTGCATGTCTGGAGATGGTGGGGACTGGTATGTGGGCTGCGGCTGCTGGTACAGCTCCGCCTGTACAAGATGAACCTATCTAGGCTGCTGTAGGGAGCTGGAGCACTGGGACGAGCTGCTGCTGCTGCCGGAATCGCCTCGCGACTGAAGACGGGGCTGTGAAGCCGTTTGTGCCTCCTGGAGACACATGAGCTGGGTCTTCATGTCGCTCAGAGTCTGTGCCATCTGCTCCATCTGCGTGATGCTCTGGCACTGCTTCTTCTCAATCAGCTCCATGCGGTCCAACTTCTCGCTGATGATCCCCATGTCCGCAGCGGACGACTCTGCCTGTGATGCTGCGACTGCGGACGAACAGGAAGGACCTGCATCGACCCGTGCTATCCGCTTTTTGGCTATTTTTCATTACTTAAAACCACTAAAAATTGAAAAACACTCAAAATCTTATAAAAATTTTAGTAAATCAATTAAAAATCCAAAAACAATAAAATAGGTCCCTAAATTTTCCTTGTTTTATTCTCTTTACAGGAAAATTACCTCCCCGTTAATTTGGGGCCTTTAGATATTTTATCTAGGCCCTTTTAGCTCGGCTAGACAGTACCTACTGTTTTAGCTACTTTTTGATTGTTAGAAAATTAAATAAACATCAGAAAATTCTCAAAAATTCACCAAAAACACAAAATTATAAAACACATAAAAATATTTTTGTTTGATTTTTTGGTTGATTTTTAATGCTTTTAATAATTGTTGAAGTGTGTGTTTATTTACTTTTCTTTTTTTCTTAATACATTAAAAATCCAAAAAAATTATAAAATATTCAAAAAACACCAAAAACATTTCTTTTATTTTCTTTTGTCCCTTTTTGACTACTTCGTAGGTCGAGAGGCCAACCCGTGCTCCTTGTGTTCGACCCTGGTCGCTATACCAGGTTAATCTAATAGCGAGACCGCTATTGCATTTTTGATTGATTTTATCTATCTTGGTGGTCTAATCTTCTTGATCGAGCCGTCCTGATCGTGTGGGTCGCAATGACCGTTTAGCACCTTATACCCTAGTGGTCGGGACGCTTATCAGCAACCAATACTCAATTTTGTCGGTTATAGTGTCCTTGACACTAAATCTTATTAATTATTATAACCAGTATTCCCCTAATCCTTATTATAATATCTTCATTCCTGGAGATCTCTATCTCCTAAAGTATCTACAGTTAAGACCCTACAAGGTCTTAAATTTTTGAAGATAAGACTTTGAGATCACTATGTCTAAGTTTCTCCATCTTTGAAGATATTGTTATTACTACAATCAAGTGTTTTATTCCATAGTAGGATTAGTAACAGATTACTACTCCCACTACATGTCAGACATCTGGCTCTTTTGCACATCTAGCATGCACTCAGCTTCTTGTAACTGATGCACAAGTGCAAGCAGTTCTAGCATTCACTTCCTCAACTCTCTGAGGTGTTATCTCTTTAGATAGGTCACTACCATATCTTAAGGGAAGGAAGCCTTTCTTGGAATTTTCCGAAAAATGTAATAAGTTCAAGGTGTACTACTAATGTGACGGCCCCAATACCCTCTTCTCTTTGCTTCTGAACGACTTCAGAATTAAGATCTAAGAGGTATCCTTGAGATCGTACCTCAAGGTATGGAATAACCAAATTATAAAACACTTATTATTATTCTTATATCATTCTAAATGATTAGAATAATATCTACATTTAGCACGATGAACACAATGGCACTCCCATTGAGCTTCACATGGTTCATCAAGATTTTATCTGAAATCATAACATTTATAATTTCATCAAATCTTATGTTCCAACTACAGGAAGCTTGTTTGAGTCCAAAGATGGAATTCTTTAGCTTGCACACCTTGATTTCCTCAACCATGAAGCCCTGAGGCTACTTCATATGAATATCCTCAGAGAGGTATTCATAGAGGAATGCAATCTTGACTCGCATCATGAAGATGTCATAGTCAAGTTGTGTAGCTATGGTTAGCAATATTCTGATGGGTTAAAGCAAGGTCACTAGAGAGCAAGTCTCATCGCAAGCGATGTCTTCTCTTCGTTGTGTAGCTCATGGCTACGATTGAAGATCCATTTACACCATAATGGATCTAACCCTTATAGGTGGATCCTCGAGGGTCTATATACAACACTTGTATATGAAGTCTACATTAGACTTTTATTGCTAAAATCCATCTTTCCATGATATGACCTTCAGAAGCATCATTACATGAAGTCAGATCATTGTCAGATTCAACTGACACTTGGAATCCATCCTCAAACTTATTTGAAGAGGTATTAATGCTTCATCTTTAATTGTCTACTTAGTTTCCAATTTTAGGAACCTCGTTATCTTCTCAAGATTAAATGAGTTCCATTTACATCATTTTCATCTTGATTCTCAAGAGAGTCATCCTATAAGAATCATATTCTCAAAGATGAGATCTTTTAAGAATCTCAAGGTCATAAAGTAGGTATCTAATACCATCCTTTATTTTCCTAATTAAGTAGCACTCTCTGGTGCTAGATTCCATCTTAACCACATGGAACTTTATTAAGGATATATAATGTAGTCTCTACCACATATATATACCTGGAAACTAAGAGATAATTATTCTAAGATTAGTCATTGATCAAATAATGTCACATATGATCAATTGTATCTCCCTACAACTCTATTGAGTTAAGGTTCCTTAGGAGGATTGAGATAGGAATGATATTCACATCTCCATAAGGTATTCCTTGAATTCATCTAATAGGCACAAGCTACCTTGGTTAGATCAAATTCATTTCATCTTCCTTCAAACTTTGGTTCTAAATCAAAATTGTGAAATCTTTGAACATTTCAAAGTTTTCTAAGTGAAGTGAAGAAATATAATATCACAAATAATGATTAAAAGATATCACATATCCATAATGTTTATTCTGATATAGATTATTCACATACATCAATATGTATGAGATCTTGAATACCTTAACATCTTACACCATTCCAAAAGAAAGGTGTATTGGACATTTTTACTTTGAATACAATATTCATAAGTATGTAAGTTTTGAAATTTTAGACATTCTACAGATTTATCTCTTACTTGTCCATTGATCTCATCAACAGACATATGTCCAAAACATGATGCCAGATCATTGTCAAATGATCTATATCCTCCTATTGATCTTTGAAGGTTTATTTTTCAGTATTAGAATTTTATATGAACCATTCATTAATTTCCTAATTTAGCGTAGTCCACTAGATGCTAGATTACTATCTGAAATATATCCATCATAACTCTCTATGATAGGTTTATTCAAGAATTCATGTTTATTTCCAAATTTAGAAATAAACTATGAGTGTATTCTAATATCCAGGTCATAGAGACATTCTCTAAGACTAAGGGCTCTCCCACTGAAATTATGAAGTATATTCATCCGGTAAAAATTGTTGCAACAATTGCATCAATTCCAACATGGATGACCATTAAACCTTAAGATCAAATTTCTAATATTCTAATGCATATGCAACCAATTGCAAGTGTCATTAGAAGATTGAGATACAATTATTAGACTTTATCTTATCAAATAATTAAGTCAATATGAATGATTATATGTAGATTAATTTGATGTACTATCTGATTCCTACTCTAAGGATTCTAGATAGATTTGATAGTCATACTATCAACACATCAACTTATTGCAGTATTGGCATTCATCAAACTCTTTGGATGTCATATGGAAGTCACAGAAGTACATTTAACTCTTTGACTACACTTCTTACTTGGATCCAACCCATGCTTCCACTGTGCTCCCTTTATCTATAAGCAACCATTGCTCAAGACCAAGGATCTCTTATGTTAAAAATTAAAAATTTCAACATAAGAGTATTTCAACATTTATACATGCTTTACTCAATTCATACAATACGAATATTATGAAGCTTTATGAATGACTAGAGTATAGGTAGTAGAATGATGACACTCATCGTATCTACATCCATTTGAACTCTTAAAACTTAGGTTCAGGTAGGTACTCAAATAATTTGAACACATCATCTCCTATAGAGCCACCATAATGCATAATGCAGAGAACCATGTCATTCATGATTATATGTCGAGAGCACATATGTATGCCAGAACATCTTTTTAGATTTTTTATAAGGATTATTTGATAATTACAATCATTATCGACATGTCACTTAAAAAGTACATTCGATGAGATCAAGACTTATAGAGACATATAAACACTAGGGTTTTAGTCCTATTGTCTATTTAATTATCATTCCTCATTATTATGAGGAAACTTGCACATTGCAACCACATACATTATTTGTCCAATTGCAAGTACAATATCTGGATCATGGGTCCAATCCATGATATTCTACTGGTTATTATTGAGTATAACATTGAGTGGGATTAAAGAAGGATTATCTGAAATAAGAAATTTGCATAA
The DNA here is from genome assembly GCA_037367405.1 of Ottelia alismoides. Taxonomy (NCBI): domain Eukaryota; kingdom Viridiplantae; phylum Streptophyta; class Magnoliopsida; order Alismatales; family Hydrocharitaceae; genus Ottelia; species Ottelia alismoides. The sequence goes on along the minus strand of JAZKJV010003948.1, from coordinate 1,475,401 downwards.
ACATATATAATTTACTTTGATTTAGGAATTTTTTATATCAAAGTTGTCTTGCCATGTCAACAATGAAAGTCCATTCCCTCAATCACTTTCAATGTAAGAGATATACTTACCATTATATCTCAGGCAAGATCTGGGATCTCCTTCCTTATCTTTGTTACATCCCAATAATATGAGAACCTGTAACTCGGATAAAAAAAGCGGGAACACATTCCACCTTGCAAGTCCAACTTGCATCTCCTAATTCGGTCTTTAACACCCGGGCCTACCACCCCTGAGGTGATGTTGACCCATCATTAATTGAACCAACCGTCAACAGGAATACAACTCGCTATGCGCAATCCAATATCGCCCCAATAATATGAGGACCCGATTATGGGGTCACTACGTATATGTCCTTACTCTTTCGAGAAGCGACGAGCTCGATCCAAATGGATCGTATGTAGGAGATGTCACTTCGGACAGGCGTCTCCTACATACAATATCTAGCGACGGAATCCTTCGCCTTGACGGGAGACCATGGATGTCACTTATGTGATCCTCCATATCATATTCAAATTCTAATCAATCATTATGAATCATATTCAATACGATTAATTCTTCCAAGGGAAATAATAACTCTATTCATAATAGAGTATTCTTAATTTGATATAATTAACTTAATCATATTAAATTAATTTTCAATCCAATTCAATCAAAAAACTAGATTTTACTTGAATATATGGTATTATCTCAAAATACATATTAATTCGAATTTTAATAATTAGAAAAATACATCATGATCTCTCAGGTATCATTCGTTCCCTACCCGCTGTCATGGCCAGTACCGGCGGGAGTGGGATGGACCGCATACGCTGCAACCCGCTACCCCGAACGATCCCCAACTAGACACCATATCCGCCTCGGGAAAAAATAATGCCGAGTCAATCACTTTGTACTTGAGATGATCATCGGTTCTTCAACCGAAATTATACCAAATAGTAATAATCAAAACATTTTTGATTATAAGGAAATTTGCTAAACAAATTCCCAGTCCTATTCAAGCAAAGAGTTTGGTGATTGTGTTTCCAATTTTGATCTAGATCAAATCTAATCAATCTATTGGTTGAGGCCAAGTAAATTTAGAAAATAATCATCATCCAATATTTCTCAAATACTTTTAACAATTATTTCATGAAATTAACAATTAATTTCACTAATTGACAATCACATGGTTCTTGATTAGGAAAGTAATTTCAGCAGTGACCCCTACTTACTAAAATTAACATATCTCAATCAATTTAAATCCAATTAAGCAAAGTAAGTTTCCAAAGTTTACTAATTTGAATTACAACAGAACCTATGTGATTTGCATGTATTTCAAGGCGTTTCTAAACAGTAATTAACTCCTCAATTACGTTAAGATTCGCAGTTCCCGTAACAGTGAATACATGTTCATTAAAATGATCATATCTAGAGCAAACGGAATCCAAATTACGTAAACTCAGATCCTATGGTTTCCTTATTTAATGGGGAACAAAATCCAAGTGTTATTTTCGTGTTTAAATAATTTAAACATGGCCGAAAAATTACACTAAACAGAGATGCGAAAATGAAATGCGATACAACTTTTGCAACCTTAACGAACCCAAGTCGCCTTCGATTTTATGGATCGTATCCAAAACCATCGACCTACGGCTCTGATACTACTTGAAGGATATGGTTATATCCTCAAGCACATCACGGAAGCGTAAGCATCGTATCGAATACGACGAGGAGCGACTAGTCGCACTACTTACTCGATGCAGCGGAATTTAAAAAATTTTCATGCGACGAAACCACATGATCCAAGAACACTTCTCGGATCGTTTCGTCTATACCACAAATAAGTAATAGGATTACCTCTTGAAGCGTGGTTGCGATCAAGTCTCTAAATGAATAGACCTCCTGTCTCGAGTCCGATCCGACGGAGAAGACGCTTGCGAGCGCGGGGATGAATCGCGTGCTTCACGCATTCCATGTTGATGATCCAAGCGGTGGATCTCCTGATCTCGACACATGAGATCTGACGCCTTCTTCACGAGCGAGGCGCACCGAAGGAGACGAAGATCCACGAGAAGACTATCGGGCAGCATAACGACGACGCTGCGACGATGGAGAACCTCTCTAGGGCATCCATGGTGGATGGCCATGAGAGGGAGAGAGAGACAGAGTAGGCGTGTAGAGAGAGAGAGAGACTTATGTTCTCTTGATTTAAAGAAGAGCAAAGGGGTGCCTCTCCTTTTATAATATTTTGGGATCCATGGATTTCAATCCATGGACAACATAAATCCAATGGCTCTCATTAATTGTGTTTCTTTCAATGGTCAAGATTTATGTTGGTAAAAACCAACAACAATTAATTTAATAAAATCAAATATATATATTGAATATAATTTAATTTATATCAAATCAATCTCCATTAGAGAAATAGGAAGGAGGCAAGCCTCCTTCCTTAAGGAGGGTGGACGACCACCACATTCCTTATGGGAATTGTGGCCGTCCACTCTTCCTATATGGAAGGTGGATGCCTCTCTCCTATTACATGAGATTACATTATCTCATGATTTTCTCTAATATTTGCAACAACTTTTATTGCAAATTATTTCACAAAAATAAATCTAATCTATTTTGTGAACATTGCAATCTTGCCATTATAAATTTGTGAATCATATTCACAACCCAAAATAAAATATAAATTACATTTTCAATTTAATGTTCAATGTGAATCCAATTCACATTAACATTTAATTAATAAATGTAAATTACAAATAGCTCTCTCTTATATATTATAAATCACATTTATAATATATATGATTAATATGGATAGTGATATCCACATTATTCATATCCATGATAATTAAATCACATTTAATCATCTTGGAACTCTATTCTCATGTGCCCAAATAATATGAATCACATCCACATTATTCACATCTTTGATAATTAAATCACATTTAATTATCTTAGATAACTCTCTTTATAATATGAATCAAATTCATATTAATCATGACAATTAAATCACATTTAATTATCTATTTCCTCAATGCTCGAATACATATATCAACAACAAAATTATCCATGAACTCTTTCAAGGATAATGCGCTTTCTCGCAAATACTTTAAGATAAGGACATGGCGATTGTATTGTTCCACGTATAGTGACTTGGATATTGAGATCACATCTCAAATCCAGATCTCATGCCTCCCATAGATGCTTGATTAAATCAAGACCTCAAATCTAATCTTCTCATTGCATCTGAATTACATTCGGATCAATGTCCAACATTTGGACTAAGATTAAATTACTTCTCTACTGAGAGGAGTCACTAAAATCCAGACCTGTTTCATCACTCCCTAGGAATGGAAGTGTCATGGTTATACAACCGTTTATGATCACATCACCCTCAGGTATTCCCAGTACTTGTACATCCTGCATACTGGAAGACTCAGAATAAACCTGAAGTATAATATCAATTTTACATTGTATACTTCAGAGTTTTATCATTAAGTTTCTCATTCGATCATTGGAAGTTGGTATCGATCATATACTTTCCAAAAGTATATATCATACCTAGGTCTTGATCATATGCTTTCCAAAAGTATATATCAAACCTACAAATTCAGTCAAGCGTCCAAAGCGAGACGACCGTGCACGGAATTTGATTCTTCCCAATATCTCATGAGTGAGCTCATGTCTTCCGGTTCAGTAATGAACCTGTATGATCCCTTTGAGAGATCGTATTACTCGTATGCCCTTATATGCACACCAGTGCATCGGTGTATAGACCTTGATTAGGTCATCAACCTATTGGTCTTCCAAATGTACATACTCAGACATATAGTAACACATCTGTCTCCGGTCAGAGGATACGTGCCTATATCATGACAGCATATAGGAATTTGGTTATCTCGATCTCATTAATTCAACTCTTTGACCTAGCTAATCTAACACCTCCGAGTCTCTATTCCTATGCAGAGGACCTGCATGGTGAGGTCAGTTAGATATCAGCCTTTAGAGAAAGGAGTGCCATCTCCTTCTCAGGCTGGAGATCATCTCTTAATAATCATTTGGCGATTCTTGATGAGTCCTCAATCTAACTCTTTATATATTCATCCAAGTAACAGCCTCTATGATTCAATACTTTAATCAACAGTTGTATGATCATCAAGATGGCCATGGTACATAACTCTAATTGCACTAAAGGACCTATTTTGCAAATTATTTATTCTTCATTTCAGATCAGGGAAAGATATTTGCAACAACATTTATTGCTTAATGGCTCGCCATGGGCTCGCATGTCCAACAACTTCTTAGGGTGCACGTGTTGTCTATGTGAGGGCTCCACCTCCTGGACTTATTCATACAATAAAAATAAGTACCGAGGGGAATCGTGCAAAGTAACCAGAGTATCACGTGCTGCGACATGTGATGGCTTAGCTTCAGGTCCTGTATCGAATAATAGAGAGTTTGAGGGCCAATGTTGTATTTTTCCTACAAATATCTCCTGTCTCACGTGCTGCGCACGTGAGAGCATTAAGCGGTGATCTGTCAAAGCATTATGATGTCGCCACGTGGTAAGATGAGATCCATCAGATCAATGTAGATCCCATGGCTGTGGTTCGATCTGGATGAATTGTTTTTCTTCCCTTAAATTGAGATCAAGCCAGGTTTTGGACTTCAGATCTCTAATGCGTGATTTGAATCGATGTTGAAGGACTCGCCATGATCTTCCCCCTTTTCTGAATCTGCAGGTGGAGAAGTTCTTGGATCGGTTCCAGTCTGAAAGGTTGCTGCTTGCTTGGCGACTGATCAACGGTTCTCAAACTATTGGCTTAATGAAGATGCTGATCCCCAAGTGAAGATATCGAAGCTTCGAGTGTTATCATGAATCGTATGCTTGCTCCAATTGTTGTGCTTGATCTCAATCATATGTGGGTAGTCCTTCTACCGTATCTTCAAAATTATAGAACCTAATGTCTACATGAATGTGTCAAGTGTTATACTTGATGATGTTCCACATTATTCGCCTCGTCTCTAGATGCGATGACATGTAGGAAATGAAGATGACTCGAGGCAAAGAGCCTCTATCTAGACAACAGGAGATGAAGATGGATGAGGTTTGATCCTTGGCAAAATGGAGGAAGTGGATCGAGAGCTCAGATCCGTGAAGTTCTGAGTTGAACATAAGTAATAGAAAGTGTGGAGAACTGATGATAAAAAATGACGATGTGATGATCGGAATCGAGAAGTAAAACAAAGATTAAGGAGAGAAATCAGAGGGAGGAAGAGAATAAGAAGAGATCTACTAACCTAGAACTATCGAAAGGTGAAGGTATGCGCTTGTGATTAGAACCCGATGGAGCTCCAAAGGATCACGACCTCGACACGACGGTGAAGATCGTGGAGGCTAAATGTGCGGTGGAGTTATGATCCACACCGACGGAGATCACGTCGGTCCCTGCTCTCATTCGCTCGATGACTAGGAAGCTGTCACCTTCCCTGCATCGGAACTTTGGAAGGTGGAGACAGAAAATGGCGGATTCGGTCGGCAGGAGGAGCTCGAGGGTTATAAATAGGTAAGATGGCTTTGGGACCAAGAAAGGTGGTACAGGCATCGTTCGACGGGATACGATCACTAGAGGTTTGTTGGGTTACCGGCCAACGATCGGTCCGCTGGTGAAGTTGGGTGGCTGGTGGAAAAGGAGGCGTAGAAAGAAGGTTCGACATTGCAGAAGGGCTTGAGGAAGAAGAAAAGTGAAGGAAGAGAGAGAAAAAATAAAAGAATCAAAAAATATAAAATTAGATTAAATATTTATTAATAATAATGAATTAAATTAATAATTATCATTAACTAAATTATGTAAGTATGATTAGATAGACGACTAAGTAATTAATTAAGCAGTTGATTAAATAATTCTTTTAATAAATTTATTAAGTATATAATTAACTAATTACTTAAATTAATAAATAATAATAATTAAAAAATACATAAATTAAAAAATAAATCATTTAATGAATTATTATTTATTTTAATTTTTAAAATAAAGTATTAATATATTAAATAATAATATAAGTTACGGTACATTGTATAATATAACTCTGATTTGCTTATTAACTCTGTTTTTAGCGAAATCAGTGTCTTTTGTAGATAATTAAATAAAATGAATTTTAAAACTAAGTTTGCCCAGTTCAGAGTCTGTATGGCCGAGTCATGAGGTCCGAAAAATTAAGGTAGCGGCTTTGTGGCTTCAGATTTTTATGGTATTTTGACTTAGTTATATTTTTATATTTATATATATTTAAAAGATATTTAGAAAAGAAATTAAGTTAATAGTATTTATGGTTAATTAATTAAAAATATGGAAGTTTCTACATGTAGTACATGTATACAATAGGGGCCCAAACACCAAAAGTCACCCGTTTTTATCTAATATTTTTTGATATTTTTAATAATTAGTATTTTGTATAAAAAGAAGTTTAAAAGTGAGTTTGGTATGTTTGGAGTTTTTTTATAAATAGTTATAAACCTTTGAAGTCGGCTATTACATCTTTTTCGGTTCATTGTCATAGTGTAATTTATGTCGAATAATTTTCCTGATATTTTTATAAAATAGTTTATGTTTTTATGAACAACTTTATTAAGGAAGTATTTAGGTTTGGAATTTTCTAAGTGATAAATTAAATAGGTGAAATATTTGCAATTTGAAAAATGTGTTTAATGTATTTTTGGTCTTGATATTCTTAATGTTTTTTTTATGAATTAGGATCCTTATCTCCCCCTACTTATTTATTTTGTCGACCAAGTCAATATTGACCCTGTCACAGGGTTAGGATCAATCTGTACATAATTATGTCCATCCTTCTTTTCTTTTATTTTTCTTTTTCTCTTTATTTTTTTATTTTGGATAAAATGAGTGTTAAATATATAATATTAATCATTCTGGTAGAATAATAATTAGTGAGAATTAGTGAATATTTACATGTACTTTACCAAGGATTTTAGCCAAAATGAAAGAATAAAGGCGATGAATCATAGATTCATCATTCCCCTATACTTTACCTTTGCTAGTCCCTTAGTAAACACTTATTCTATAAATAAGTGAAAGTAAAAAGAAAAAGAAAAAGGAAAAATAAAAGAACTTAGAACATGCTTGTTTCTTTAAATCGATCTTACTTCACCCAAAATCAGAACTCGGATTAGGCCTTTGGATTAATAGTGTGTCGGGACTCTATTAGAATTAGGATTTAAGCCTCTATAGCCCTCAAGTTCCATAAATCGTTATCCAGGTTCACCTCAACAAACAGCTCAGACCCACCTATCCATCCCACAAACTTTTCAGCTTTGAAAGCAATATGTACTGTGTGTGAAAGGTTTTAGCTATTCCCGCATTAGAGAAGCGAAGAAACCACCCATACTAGTAATATACTGCCATTGAGCCCTCATCCAGCTACTCGATCCGGGGGGGTATTTCCTTCTAAGGTTAGGTTGTGATGTGTCTACAATCGAGTATAGGAAGAGGTAAGAAGAATGAGAAGAGAGCTGGAATGTGATCAGTGTAATCACATCTCCTGTGAAGCCTGACCAATTTAGCCAAATATCCACTAAGCATGCATGCTTTCTAAAGCTTGGATCATTGTGGTCGAATTTGTATTTGGTGTATTTGGCTTCTTTTTGGTCGAAATAATTGTTGCTGCACTGCATAGATCTTTTATGACCCAATGAATATAGCATCTTTTCATTACGTCCATTTTTTGGGGTCTTGAAAAAATTATGTCAGAAGATCCTTCCCTCGTCCGAAGCTTTATTTCAACCCCAATCTTTCCCGTCTTTAGAAGTCAGCACAACTAGACAAGGAAACGCACCACCGAGATGGATTGCCCTTCGCAACCCCATGCAAGTCGAGCTAAATGTAGAGTGCATGAGTTCAAAATTGATTCAAATGGAGAAGAGTTAAACGGATGACACCAGATGTCCTACTTAGGAACTTTCAAGTTGAATTTCGAACATGGTCTCATGGAACCAAAGAATTAAGTCTAAAAGACATGAAGATCCTTAATTCCAGTTTCTAATAAAGTCCCTTTAGAATTAAATGGATTAAGGCCTAAACCAACCTCCCTCTCTCGGACTTAGATCCATTCGGATGAAGAATCAGACTTATTCTGAAAAATGCTAATGATTGTAATAATCTTTTTTGAAGTGGAATTTTCGGCTTAAACTTTTTAAGTGATTCTTACAGAGTTTTGCAATTTTTTATTGAATTTTAAAACTTTTTAATTTTTAGGGTCTTTTTGAAATAATTAGTGGATTAATTTGATTTACATAGTTTTTACAAGAATTATGTGCATTTACAAAGAATTTTATACACATTTTATATACAAGTTTATATGGCTTTTATACAATATTTTTATACATGGATTTTATAAGTTTTAAATAATTAAGGATTTTATTCAGAAATTTTAACAACATTTTTTATATACAATTTTTAAGCCATTTTTTATAAGACATATTTACAGTTTTCTTGCAGCTTTTAGAAACCCAAAATGTACACCCATACTTTTAGAGAGCTATATTATTAAAAATACAATAAAGTACGAGTTATATCTGTTAAAGTATTTATATAATATAGATACACGACAACCCCCTATACTTAGCATGAACAATGTCCCCATAGTGACCAAAGAAGTGGCAAAGGAAGACATAACTCGGGCTAAGTATAGATCGATGAAAAGAATCCTATACTATGATGACTCAAAGAATAATGAATAAACAAACAACATTCAATCATACCCTATATACTTAGGATAAAGTAATCCTAATGATAGCAGACTCAAAACCGAAGATGATCGAGATCAAGAGGATATTTGTCAGCCCTATACTTAAGTAAAATATCCCTAAGTATAGAGATGAATATAAATAGATGAGGGACAAGCGGGGGAGCAGACGATACAAAGATCGAAAACGATCAGAAGATGACATGAGCAATATTACATTCCCATACTTTGGGTAAAGCACACCCTAAGTATAAGCAACAACAGGGTAATAGAATAGAACAATATGAATAACAATGGTATCTATACCCCCCTATACTTAGGATAAAGCACATCCTAAGTATAGCAGAAATTCTAGATGAAACCTAAGGGTGTAAGAAAAATGGAAGGAAGAAAGAATAAAATCGAAACCATGTATGTAGAAAATGAATAAACTGTACATGCTCAAGAAAGCCGAAGAGTCACCTTCTTGTGTGACCGAGGAACAATGGAATGTACAAGAGTCAAGTCAACATGAGGGTCATCCTCAGAGATATCCATATTCGTTTCGGAGGATCCCTGATCTATGTCTACTGGTGAGGAGCAACCCAGATGATCAAAAAGATGGACAAAACCAACCTCTGAAAGTTGCTCCATGATCTCTGAAGTATACGCAAGAAAGAGGTCAAACTCTCCTGCGATCTGATATATCTCCTCATCAACTAAGCCCTTATCTGAATTTGTGTGAAAAGAGAGCTCAACAACTTTGCTACTGGAAGGCTTGAATGAAGGATCTTCAACTAGATCGGGTTTGGCCTTCGAAGTACGCGCCACCAGCGGTTTAGTTTCAATGAGGTAGATACTATGGATCTCGTCAACACATCTCCAGACATGTGTACTCGGATCACCAAAAGATGTGATCTCCAAGTTTTTCTCTCAGGAGAGAAAATCTCGAGTTTCTGTAGAACCAGAAGGGATATGATCGTGTCATATCTCAGTTGTAATCGCACAAGTCTTTATCTTTTATGACCCGGAAGCACATTCTCCTACTTGCAGAGTCTCTGTCGGCTTTAGGTTCGGTAATGTGCTGCTGGAAGGAAAAGTAACACTATCCATCCCATAATTAATAATGGAATTAGCTATATGCAGAAAAGGACGACCAAGAATGATGGAATCATCTTTTGATGGTACCGAGGAGTCAGAGTCTAAGACAACAAAATCAATAGTGAAATTTGTACCTTGTACCATCACGACAACGTCCTTAAGTACATCCTTCGGCCTCTTGACCAATCGATTTGGAAATTGAAGAATCATCCGGGCTCGCTTGAGAGGCCCTAGCTGAAGTGTCTCGAGAAGATGGAAGGGAAAAATATTCACTGATGACCCGCTGTCTCACAAGGTGTGCTCGAACTCTTGATATGAAATCTGACAAATGACAAATGGTGCTCCCATGTCTTTCTTTTTCTTCTTGGGAGATGTGTGCTGGATGGCACAATAATTGACAATTTTTAATACTTGTTTCTCAGAACAATGATTGCACCTCTTCTTCCTTTTCGATGTGGTATGTTGCTTCAGACATTTATGAAGAAGAGGAATGTGGACAAATTCCTCTGAAAGAGTGAGCTTGATCTGAATTCGGTCGAGCATCTCTTTTGTGAATTTCGACTCTTGACTTTTTAAAAAAATTTCGGATTTTTCTCCCTTCCCTAGATTCAGAGCATATGGGAAGGGTATATGTATATCGTCCGTGTCAATATATACACTCAGAGGATAAGAAAATCCTTTTTTCTAAAATGGGGACTAGCTCCATGAATAGTAGAAGCTCGAGATCCATAAGAAGAGTCAGGATTCTTATCTTTATTCTTTTTTCTAAATTTTCTCTTTTTTCTAATTTTTGTGATTTTTCACCTTACCATGAAGATAATCTGAATTTACACTTGCCTTATTGCTGATTGTATGCTTCTTCAATGACGCATGTGAAGCGGGAATATATGAAACTAATCTCTGCTCTGCGACAATGCTAGCGATAAAATCTTTGAAGGTGTCCATCTGCTCTCTACGATAGGCGGTCTGCTCATGTATCAAATGGATGAAATGATCGAATGTGGGACCATCTATATTGGAAATCTCAAAGTAATGTCACACATCTATCTTGGGTTGCTAAAGACGCTCAAAATGATCAAATGAGTCTGAGGCGAAATGCTCCTGAGGTGGTTGCTTATGGCACTGGTCCTAATATGGAAACTAAATTGACTGATAAGTCGGCTGAAACTGCATCGACTCTCGCCCAGTATCTTAGAATACCTGAGGAATAGGTATCCAAAACTCCTGAAGTGGAAAGCAAAGAACCGACTCATACTCTGGCTGAAAACTCAACGGAATATGCATTAGTCTCTAAGAACTTTCTGCATCTATCTCAACGACCATACTTGATACTACATGAGTATCCACATCCACTGCCTGATGTGCAATACCTAAATCAACAGGAGGTGGATCACATCTTGTTGGTCTATTATCTCCTTCATGCATCGTCTTGATATTAGAAATCTTTCCGAAGAGATTTAAAAGTGAATCCACATCAAGACTACAGTGTGAACTGCCACACGAGGCATCGACCAATGCCTGTTGATCTACGGTCATCCCCTGATAGAATATCTAAGCTAACTCGGCTCTGGAGATCCCATGATCTGGGAATATCTGTAGAAGAATCTGAAAACAGAGCCACACATCCTGGACTGGCTCGTGGGGAGCATGTGAAAATTCTCTAATGATTGACCACATGAAATTGGCTCAACAAATGGGGTAAAATCTCCTAAGAAAGGCTGCTCGAAGCATACCTTAGTTAGCTCTCTCCTCTCCCAAACGTCGGAGCCATCTTGCGGCTACATCCTTGAGTGTCAAGGGAAATGTCTTCTTCATGGCATCCTTAGGTTGAATATCTGAGTATAATTGAGTGCTGCAAATATCCCCGAACTCATAAATATGCTCACATGGTTCCTCGTGCGATTTTTGATGGAGCTTTGGTAGCAATGGCATGAAGTCCAAATCAATCAAGAAGGTTTCTAATTTTGATGTAGAGTCTGACTCAGCTCCTGAACAAGATGCATGTTTCTCCATCCGCACTCCTGTCTCAGCAACTCGTGAACTCGGATCTCTCATCTGATCAATACTCGGCTCACGGGTCTCGTACCTCTGCTCAGTTGTCACAGGTATAATCGAAGGTGACTCAAAGGAATTGAAGAGAAAGGGATAGAAGGAGATGGAGAAAATAGGGAAATAAAAGGAGACGATTCATCAAGGTTAGAGTCACACTAGGAGAAGGTCAGAGGACTCAACTCTGGCTCGAGACACGAGACGTCTCAAACCGACCTAAATGATTGAGTAGATGGGCCTAGAAGTGATGTCGTAAGAGTCAGCCTAAGAGATCGTATACCCATCATCGTGATTAGATAGAGGAGTTCTGATCGATAGATCTGAGATTTGAAAGATAGTACTCACACTGCAAAATCAAACGTAAAGGAAACCCTGTATTCACCAACTCAACCCGGTGATGACTGTAATCGCTTTTCTTCTCAAATTTAGGGTGAATTAGCAAGCAGGTCTTCTCACAGATTAGCGTGGGCTGATAGGTTCCCAAAATTTCCCCGAAATAATGTCCCGAGGTTTTACAATAAATTACTTATTTTCAGCCAGTATGCAAGTAAGTACAGACTGTTTCCAGCTACCCATGTTACTTAAGGACCATGGTATTGCAGTGTCCTCTAAACCTCCCACTCTATTAAGGAAACTCAGACTGTTTCTGGCTACCCGAGAGTCCCCACAGAAGAGAAAGTGATTAAATGTATGAACTAAGTAGTACTTCGAAAGAAATTCAGACTTTGTATCTACCTTAAGGTTCGTCTCTCACTCACAGATCTGTAGAGTACCTGCAGATCATGCGTAGGGGGTCTCTCAAAACAGGTGAATCCTTTACGTTTAGTTTTAGGTCAAATCATGTTAGTAGTCCTGATTTTAATTTTTAGTTATCTCTTTTTTTAGTATTTTCAAAGAATCGTCCAACAATTATTGTCTTTTTATTTTTTTGTCCTAGATCAGCATGCACCTAGGTTGTGAGTCCTAAAACTAACTACGAAGGCGTAAGCAAAGAAAAAATCGAAAATCCTAAGCAAGCACCTAGCCTCAAAAAAGCTGCAGAAAACTGTCGATAAAATCGCAATACGATAAAAGTCATTGTAGGTGCCCTATTCCCTCAAATGTACGACACTCGGTGAAATAGACCCCAAGAAAGAGAGGGAGGAAGGTACAAGCTTGGATGCCCTTATGAGGCCCCTTCTACGAAAACAGAAAAATGAGCAAGTGCCCTTTATCCTTTATCTTTTCTTACAAGGATATACAAAAACTAAAAATTTTTGGTTTCTCGGTTCTCAGGTGTGCGGCTCAACCTGTGTTGTACAAATCAGAAACAATAAACTGTGAGGTTAGAAAATAAATGGCGAAGAGAAAATCTAAAACCCTAGGTCTATGATCTACCCTAGCGTTGTTTCCCTAGCAAAGGCACTATCTGAAAAACCACCTAATCTACTATTCTAAAAGAAGAAAAAATGTTGTTGAATCGATCAGGTGAATTTTTTGCAAAAAAGATAAATTTTAGTTGTCTTTTTATTTATTTAATTTATACTCCTAAATAAGATGTATATAGTGTCAAGTACGGGAGTGTCGAACTAAGGGAGTCAACTGTTAGAAACTAGGGTTAAACAATAGAGAGGCTAAGGTAAAAGTTTTCCTAATTTTTATTTATTTTTAAGGAATTTGACTTTTATGAATTTTATTTTTTTTACTATTTTAAGTATTTTGTGATTTTTTTATTATTTAGTAAAATATTTTGTAATTTTTTGTTTGGTTTTATTTATTTTGCTATTTTTCTGTTCTATTTTTGGTTTTTCTATTTTTATTAATTTTTAATTGGCTTTTAGGATTTTTATGGAATTCGATTGATTTTTGAGGTGAAAAATTATTTTTTATAGAAAACAGATTTTTATTTTTGATTTTAATATACTAAACAAGGCAAAAAAATTTTTATTTTTTTTGATTAGAAAGTAGGTGAAATTATCTTTAAAATGATATGTTGTGCATTTTAGGTGACTTTTATTTATTAAGTTATGTTTTTTTGGAAATTTTTATGTATTTCCTATTTTTTCTTTTATTATTCAATTTTTATTTTATTTTAGGTTTGAAATGTATAATATAGTAAAATATATTGTATATAATTTTTGTAGGGTTATTGGTAGGTTTTTTTATGGTATTAAAGTTTGTCATATTTTTTTGTATTTTTAAGAATTTCGTAAATCCTAGAAAATATTGTTTATTATTTTTTTAAAATATATTTAATCCTGTTTTTAGTATGGAATATGGTATTTATTCGTATTTTTATTTTGTTCTTATATTTTGTATTTTGTTTACTATTTATAGAGTTTATGTATAGTATTTATATATAGTTTTCAGGGGTACGGGTGTGATTCTAGGCAAAGTTTGGGATTCACGTGTAAATAGGCAATAGTTGTAGAGACATTTATGCAAACTTTCAGGGCACACGTGCTGTCTGTGTAAGGGCACCACCTCCTGGACTTGATCGTACAATCAAAAAAAGTAATGAGGGGTATTCTGCAAAGTGACCGGAGTACCACGTGTTGCGGCACGTGATGGCTTAGCTTCGGGTCTTGTATGGAATAACAGAGAGTTTGAGGGATAATGCTGCAATTTGCCAACAAATATCTCCCGACTCACGTGTTGCGCATGTGAGAACGTTAAGCGGTGATCGATCGAAGCGTTATGCCATCGCCACGTGGCAAGATGAGATCCATTAGATCAATGTAGATCATATGGTCGTGGTTCGATCTGGATGAACTATTGCTCTTCCCAAAAATTGAGATCGAGTACAGGAGGACTTCAAATCTCTAATGTGTGGTTTGAATCGATGCTGAACGAGTCGCCATGATCTTCCCCCTTTTCTGAATCTGCAGGTGGAGAAGCTCTCGGATCAGTTCTAGGCTGAAAGGTTGCTGCTTGCTTGGCGGTTGTTCGATGGTTCTCATACTATTGGCATAATGAATATGCTGATCCCAAGTGAAGATATCGAAGCTTCAGGTGTTATCACAAATTGTATGCTTGCTTTGATTGCTATGCTTAAGCTCAATCAGATGTGGGTAGTCCTTCGACCATATCTCCAAAAATTAAAGAACCCAATGTCTAGATGGTTGTGTCAAGTGGTATACTTGATGATGTTCCACGTTATTCTCCTCGTATCCAGATGCGATGACCTGTAGGAAATGAAGAGAACTCGAGGCAAAGAGCCTCGGTCTAGATAGCAGGAGATGAAGATGGATGGGGTTTGATCCTTAACGAAATGAAGGAAGTGGATCGAGCGCTCAGATCTGTGAAGATCTGAGTTGAACAGAAGTAAGAGAGAGTGTGGAGAACTGATGATCAAAGATGACGATGTGAAGAAAATCGGAATTGAGAAGGAAAATAGAGATTAAGTAGAGAAATCAGAGGGAGGAAGAGAATCAGATGAGATCTACTAACCTGGAACTATCGAAGGGTGGAAGTATGCACCTGTGATTGGATCCCGGTAGAGCTCCAGAGGATCACAGCATTGACACGACGACGGAGATCATGGAGGCTAAATGCGCAGTGGAGATGGGCTCCACACCGATGGAGATCACGTCGGTCCCCTCTCTCATTTGCTCGATGACTGGGAAGTTGTCATCTTCCCTGCACTAAAACTCTGGAAGGTGGAGACAGAAAATGGCGGATTCGGCCGACGGGAGGAGATCGAGGGGTATAAATAGGGAAGAAGGCTTGGTGACCAAGCAAGGTGGTGCGAGCACCGGCCGACGGAACACAATCACCGAAAGTTTGTTGGGCTACCGGCCAACGGTTGGTTCGTTGGTGATGTTGGGTGGTCGGTGGAAAAGGAGGCACATGAAGAAGGTTCGACATCGCAGGAGGGCTTGAGGAAGAAGAAAAGTGAAGGAAGAGAGAGAAGGGGAAGATAGAGAGATAGAACAGAAATAAAATAAAATAAAATTAGATTAAATAATAATTATTATTAATGAATTAAATAATTAATATTAGCTAAATTAATTAATGTATCATTAGATAGATGATTAAGCAATTAATTGAG
Organism: Ottelia alismoides; assembly: GCA_037367405.1. Classification (NCBI taxonomy): domain Eukaryota; kingdom Viridiplantae; phylum Streptophyta; class Magnoliopsida; order Alismatales; family Hydrocharitaceae; genus Ottelia; species Ottelia alismoides. The sequence continues at coordinate 1,459,452 of JAZKJV010003948.1, read as the reverse complement.
TTGATTACATAATTAATTTAATAAATTTATAAAGTATATAATTAAGTAATTACTTAAATTTATAAATAAATAATAAATAAGTAAATAAATAAACAAATTATTATTTATTTTAATTTTAAAATAAAGTATTAATACATTAAATAATACAAGTTACGATACATTGTATAATATACCAATACGGTCCCGATACACACGTTTAACAAATTAACTTCGATTTTAGCAAAATCAGTCTCATTTTGTAGATATTTAAATAAGAATTAAAACTGAGTTTGCCCAATCTGGACTTCGTATTGCCGAGTTATGAGGTCCGAAAAATTTAGGTAGCAGCTTCGTGGCTTCGGGTTTTATTGGTTTTTTGACTTAGTTATCATTTTATATTATATATATTTAAAAGATTTTTAGAAATGAAATTAAGTTAATAAGATTTACGATTAATTAATTAAAAATACGAGAAGTTTCTATGTGTAGTACGTATATACAACAGGGGCCAAACACCAAAACTCACTCGTTTTATTCTAAGATCTTTTAATATTTTTAATAAATAGTATTATGTATAAAACAAAGTTCAAAGGTGTGTTTGGTCCGTTTGGAGTTTTCTATAAATAGTTATGAACATCTAAAGTCAGCTTTTACGGCTTTTTCGGTTCATTGTCATAGTTTATTGTTATGTCGAATAATATTTCTTATATTTTAATAAAATAACATATATTTTATGAACAACTTTGGTAAGGAAGTGTTTAGGTTCGTAATTTTCTAAGTGATAAATAAAATGGCTGAAATATTTACAATATGAAAAATGTGTTTAATGTATTTTTGGTCTTGATTTTCTTAATATTTTTTTATGAATTAGGATCCTTATCTCCCCCTACTTATTTATTTTGTCGACCAATTCAATAGACCCAGTCTCGGGGTTAGGATCAGTACTTACATAATTATGCCCATCCATCGTTTCTTTTATTTTCCTTTTTCTCTTTATTATTTTATTTTGGATAAAATAAGTGTTAAATGTCTAATATTAATAATTGTGGTTAGAATGATAATTAACGGGAATTAGTGAATATTTACATGTATTTTATCAAGGATTTTAGCCAAAATGAAAGAATAAAGGCAATGAATCATAGATTCATCAAGCAACCCCTACAACCTCTTGATCAATCTATCAACAAACTCTAGAACAATCATGATTTATTTGAGAGGCCCAAACTCTAACTTAACGAGTAAGGAAGAAGGAAGGAGGTTGATGGATGAACCACTATTTAATAGAGTACGGTCAAATTTCTGCTCTTCAATCTAGCATCTGACATATGTATCTCATGTATCTGGCTTCTTGGATGGAGGTATGTTCTAAATTGCATGGCATTCTTCCTTGGTCAACACATGGATTTCTGAATAATGATTGTCTCTTCTTCCTTATGACAATGGTATTCTCCTTGAGACATTTCTGTAAGAGAGGGATGTGTGCCAAGGCCTCTAAGAGTGTAAGCTGAATATGAAATATGTCAATCATACTCTCATTGAACTCCATGATCTATTTCTTTTTAGGAATTTTTTTATCTCTTTTTCTAGAGCGAAGTACTTGAGGAAAGAGATTTGGTGCACCCTCCTCAAATGTATGCATGATCGGAGGGTCAGAAAAAGAAATAGGTTCTTTAGCATGTCTATCACTAGATCCATGTAAACCATCACAACCACAAGTAGAAGAACTAGTAGATGAAAATAAGAAACCATTCCTTTATTTTCTTTTTGGATTTTATATTTTGCACATTTTTTTATTTTGACATCTTCATCACTATATAAAAGTGTAGGTAAAACACATGTTTCGTATGTACATAGAAACTCGATGGCATCGACACCACCATCAACATCATGAAACATGATGGCTTTAGCATCATTATCAGGCTTATCAGGCTCTCTGGGATCATAAACATGTGCATCCTCCTTTTGCCTAGATGAGGTGCCACCTGTAGGAACTCTACCTCTCTTAAGATTCACAAAATTAGCATCAAATAAAGAATAAGAACTTGTATCTGTGAATACCTGACTATGGAAGGTAGGATCTATCAAATATACCTACTTTGACTTCCTCTTGAAACTGTTCAGATTGGGCTCGATCTGAGCAGGAATGGAGGACTTTCCTTTAACTATCTCGATTATCTCATGTTTAAACTCGTCCATCTCTCTTCGAAATGCAGTCTGTTGATCAACTACCATGCGTGCGAGATCCTTAAATGTTGGGTTTTCATATGAAGTTCGTTCATATGAAAGATCATGAGACCCAAATAAATTGCCTCTATGTTATTAAGGTTTCTAAGTATGCTGAGAAGACATATGTTGCTGAGTGTAGGTTTGCTGAGAAGGATATGAGTTCAGCCTCCACTGAGTATTCTGATATGGATGAGGACCAGATTAATACTGCTCCCTTCCCTGACTATGCTTGAGGTTTTTGTTGAGATGAAGCACCTCCTGTAGACCAATGGAAATTGGGATAATCATGATGGATCCCTAGTTGGTGCTAAGACTGGTTGTACCATATCCCGTTGACTTCAAATAATGGCTCATGTGACTTTATTTTGAACTGGGGCAAGGAAGCAATGGGCTGATCACTCTGATATATCACCATCTTAGTATCAGAAGATGGTGGTTGTTGTGCTAACTGGTAATGTGATGAACATGCTACATATGAGGTTGCAGTTGTGGAAGTACACTCATGTTCCCTGTATATGAGGCTGGTGACATAGAGGAAGGCATGTAAGCCGTGTGTACCTCCTGAAGGCACATGATCCGAGTCTTCAGGTCACTCAAACATTTATCAAGCATGTCAATCTTATCGAGTGTGTCCAAGTTATAAAACTTTTTTGCTATGATCTCCATGCGGTCTAGCCTTTGACAAATGATCCCCATATCAACAGATGAGGATTCAAAATAAGCAAGAACAGGAGAAGAAGATGGGCCCGCATCAATCTGTGCCACTCTAGAATGATGCGAATGTGATGGAGGCTTCACATGTATGTAGTATTGAGTTTGGGACGACATGGTATAGTTCCTTCAATCTCTTCATAGACAACCTAAACTTGATCCTCACGTTTTGAAAAATAGGAACTTCCACAAGATGCATACACCAGTCCCTGTAACTCTGGTGTTAGCCCACAAAGAAACTCTGGACAAGAATCGACTTTGTGATCTCATCATGGGGACATTGCTCAAGGATCTCTCTGAATCTGTCCCATGCTTCATGAAAGTACTCGTTCGCCAGCATGGTGAAGTTGTTGATCGTAGATATCGCAACATCGTGTGACCAAGAAGATAATACTTCTTTAAATACTCAGTGCAAAGCTGCTCATAGGTAGTTACGATTCTGCCAAGATTTTTCAACAAATATGAGGCCTGAACGATAAGGGAGAATGGAAAAGTGATCATCTTGATTGTGTCCTCGTCCACATGTAAATTGTACACCGTGCTACAGATCAGCTCAAAAATCTGTAGGTGCAGGTGCGGTTCCTCAGTAGAATGTCCATGAAACTTCAACAAAATATGGATAGTTTGAGGTCAGAACTCAAAATTGTTGTGAATGACGGGGAGACAGATCCACTGATGTGTGATAGAAGCACCAGGGTTGTAATGCTCCATCATGGTCTGAGATGGTACTGATGGAGGTCTCTCCTCTCTATGTAGAATGTTTACTCCCTCAGAGTTTGGTACATCAACTCCTTCGGCATCCGGAGCTGCTCTCCTATCTCTCGACTGTGTCAACTTTGTTGTACATTAGTCATTGGTTACCCATGCACCTTGATCTATTTCTGCATTGACACTAATGAAGCAAGAAGACTTTTATTGATAGTCGCCCGATCAATAATGACAGAAGTAATCTACGGTTGCGGTCCCCTCTTGGTCATGTTGTCGGCCTCTGAAAATGAGAAAGAATCTACATCAGGTTCTGACAAATCAATGTAGAGATGCTGAAAAAAGTGTTGTACAGAAGAAGGTGGTTCAAAGAGAAGGTTCTCATGAACCGATTTAGGTGATGACGATGGAAGAGAAGAATGGGAATCAAGAAGATAAGAATAAGAAGAAGGGAACTCATGTTTACAGAGTTGGTTCTCTTGAACTGACCTAGATGAAAGGGTTACTTGTGAAGCGATGTTGTAATAGTCGACATAAGAGATCACATGCCCATCATCTTTATGAAAGAAAAAGAAAGAAAAAGAGATGAATGAAATGAAATAGAGAATAATAAAGAGATGAGATGAGATCTTCTACCTTAACTAATCTGGCAAACACAAAGCAAAGCGGATTCACCAACACGGCAGGTGAAAATTTAAAGGTTTTCCTTTTTATCTTGGTTGTTTTTAGATGAATTTTCAAACAAGTCTTTCCACGCTTAGCTTAGCGATACTCCTATAGGCTAGTAAGTACTACCAGGCAATCGTCCTGTACTTTTCACTAACTTTGTAACCGGTAGCATGTACTTTCTTAAGGTCCTTGATACCAGATCTGGGCCCACTACTCATCCAATGAATAGGGAGAAGGAAGCTGATATGATGAGTCAAATACTTCGGATTGAATCTGCAAGTACAATCGAACCTACTCTAATGAGGTACAATGAGACAGGGACCGGATGTTGCGGTTCCCCCATGCTCAATACTTCAGACCGAATCTGCAAGCAAACTCAGCCCTACTCACCCATGCATTAATAGAAGCCCCAATACTTCATGAACCAAAGCGGTAGTCAAGGTAGTACTTAGGCAGGGATTTGAGCTCTATCCAAGGATCGTGCCTCACTTAGTCTGGAAGGTGCATGAATATAAAGTGGGCTTTATAAATCCCATGCAATGAAGATCGTTACAGATTAAAATAAGTTCAAAGTTATTTAGCAATCCCTTTTTAAGATTTTTTCAGTTCTCACTTCTTTTGGATATTTGCAATCAATAAATCACCTAATGGTTTTTTTCCAATTCCTTTATCCTAGGTCTAAGAAAATAGGGGAGGAAGTCGGAAACTCCGACGCACAGGAAAATATTAATGAGAATGCATAAGTTAGGATCGTGTTCTGATGAATACTCATTCATCACTCTTTATTCTTATATTTTAGCTACAAAAACCTCTGCAAATGCATGTAGATATGTGTAAATATTAATAACTACCAAAAGCATGCATTGTGTAAAAACCTATAATTAGCATGTTTTTGTGCAAAAATAAAAGAATAAAGATTAAAAAGAAAAAGAGGGAAATATTTAGAATAAATATTGAGCAACCTAACCCAAGGGAGGGCTCAGCATGGGCCTGACCGCATGAAAGCCAAAGTAGAGGGAGATAGGGGTTCATGTGTGTAAATACTTATGTAAATAAATAAAAGTATTTTCCTCACAAAAATAGATTCAAATTGGTTTGTAAATACTTGTCCATATTTATAAGTATAAAAACAAGATAAAATATAAAAATTAAAAAGAAACTAAAAACATCACTCATGATGTACATAGAACCCACTTTTATATTTATTTAGCCTTGTAAATAAATAAAATTAATTTCTAAAATTTTTGTAAATATTCTATATTATATAGTGTAAATAAATAAAATAAAAACAATTAAAACAAAAACAAAACAAAAATAACAAAATTAAAAACACAAAAATATACTGTAAATATACCATGTACATATATACATATGTATTTATTTCAACTATGTATATAAATAATAAAAATGAAATAAAAATGTCTTTTATTCCTCATTTCATAATATAAATAAATAAAATATAAAATGAGAATAAAATTGTATAAAAATAACAATTAAAAATAAAAAATTAAAACCCCATATAGTGTATATATACCTATATATAACCCTACTATGTATATACCTTATTTTTATTTCAAAAAATTAATTAAAAATCACTAAAAAATAAGAAAAAAATAAAATAAAAATATTTCATGTTTTAACTTTTTACAAATTTGGCCGTTTGCCACATGTTATTTCAATTCCAAATATTATCCACGTGGCCGATCCCTATTGGCCCTGGGGATGTTGACCGCCCGGTCAACTACCCCCCCAGGACCACTTCTCACGGGCTTAGGCGCCCGACCCGATTTCCCCAATTTTTAGCGCCTAAACCCGATTGATTCCTACCTAAACCCCGGGTCAGATCCGTCCACGACATATCCGAGACCCTCCCCAGAGCTCTTGCATCGGGATCCGCGCGCTTCCACGCCCTACCCGCACCTGTCTTCCCGGACCCTCACCCATACTTAAGCCGAGCTCCACCACCTCCATTTCCCATCTTTGGCCATTCGATTCCACCCCCAATGAGCTCCAGCGTGCTCGTGAGAGTGACAGCTCGCGTCCTGTGCTGTTGAAGCGAGGAGAGGGAGCGTGACCACTGATCCGGCGAAGCTTCGCCGCCTTGCTCCGCCACCGGCAGGAGCTCGAGCCTCGGACGTCGGCGCTCCGTGAGGCGAAGACCCAGAGCTGCGCAAGCTCGCCCACAGCCCATTCAGCCACCCAGGTAGTCCTTTAGCCTTCTATGTTCCTTTAATTTCTAGTTACCCCCAAATCGCTGCTCCGTCGTCCCCCACCGATTCCGATCGATTCCGACCACCATCCGACCATCGGGCTTCACCATAGCCATCGCCTCCTTCCCACGCACCTTCTCCATATCCCCATCCAACCCAGCTCGCACAGGAGTTGGGATTCGAGCTCCACCGTCCCCCCTTTGCCGGAGCTCGCCCATATCGCCCCATGGACCACCGTCACCCTGCCTAACCGGGTCGAGGCAGTTTGCCCTCGACCCGCGAGCCTTCTGGACTGTTTTGCAGGTTTAATGAGGGCCATCTGAGGTCCTTTGATATCGAGCCAGGAGGCGTACCTCCGCCGACCTCGCCGGAGCTCCGTAGAGCTCGGCTGGGCCATCAGAGGATACCAGCAGCTGCGGGACGTCATCGCGGAGCTTCTCCGACCTTCACGAGCAGCAGGGGAGGTCTACAGCGCACGCACGAGGCCGGCGAACTTCGCCGGCCAACTGTTCTTCCGATACCTTCCCCGACCGTTCGATCATCCTCACCCTCCAGGTCGCATCTCGATCGTTCACTTGAGGAGGACCCGTCATCGTCAGATCCATCCACGACGCGATCTGGACCGTCCGAGCCGAAAGGGATACCCACCGATACCCTCAACCGCTAGATCAGACACGTGGCTACCCCTTCGCCGTTGGATGCACCCGAGGAGTTGAGCTGTGCAGCGCCAGTCCCCAGTCACCATTACATGCTCCACGTAGCGCGCATCCATCGGCCGTATTAATAAAGGGTAAACTACCCTTAGGCCCTCCTGTTATTTCATTTCGCATTTAGTCCTGTAATTAGTTAGTATAGTTGTTTAGTTTTTGGGATATTTGCATAGAGACCCTTGTGCTTGCGTTTATTTGATGATATGCCCCTGTACGTTGTTTGACACGTGCATCGACACATGATTTTCTGGTTTATTTGCAATATAGGCCCTGTAGTTCTGGATGTTATCAGTTGAATGAAAGTTTTTGTTTATTTGCATTTATGCCCCTATGCGTATTTTAATTGAACATGTGCGAATATTTGTTGGCATTTTGCAGATAAGCCCTGGGCTTTTGGTACCTGTTACTCGGGACTTATTTTCATTACATTTGAGTCCCTGAGTGCCCCAGACACGTGCATCGCACGTGTTTTGCTGGGTTAATTGCACCAGACCCCCCAGACTTCCGGGTATTTGCACATAGGTCCTTGTGCACAGTGCCCCCTTTTCATTTTTGAATAAAATAGCAAATTACCTCCAAATCCAACGAAAATTGGACACATGGCTCCTGCCATAGTGTAAAATTTTCAAGGATTTTTGGAGACATTTCTGAGTTGATTTGATTTTTTAAAAAAAATCAAAAACCTCCATTTTCGTTACTGTCTAACTTTAAAAACCCCCACAAAAAATATTAAATAGTGTCTAAAAATTACAAAAAAAATTGTCTACTGCTTGTTTGTTGTGTTTGATTTTCTAGCCAATTTTGGCTAATTTTTCATTACTGAAAACCGCTAAAAATTAAAAAACACTCAAAATCTTATAAAAATTCTAATAATTAAATCAAAAACCCAAAAATAATAATATAGGTGCCTAAATTTTCCTTGTTTTATTCACTTTATAGGAAAATTACCTCCAGCTAATTTGGGGCGTTTAGATATTTTATCTAGGCCCTTTTAGCTTGGCTGGACAGTACCTCTCATTTCAGTCCTTGTTTGATTTTTAGGAAATTAAATAAATATTAGAAAAATCCCAAAAATTCACCAAAAACACTAAAAATTATAAAATACATAAAAATATTTTTTTGGAATTTTTGGTTGATTTTTAGTGCATTTAATAAATTGTTGAAGTATGTAGTTTCCTTGCTTTTCTTATTTTCTTAATTCACTAAAAATCCAAAAAAAATATAAAATAATTAAAAACCACCAAAAACATTTTCTTCTTTTATTTTATTTCTCTTTTGACTATTTCGTAGGCCGCAAGGCCAACCCGTGCTCCTTGTGTTTGACCCTGGTCGCTATACCAGGTTAAACTAATAGCAAGACCGCTATCGTATTTTTGATTGATTTTATCTCCCTTGATGGTCTATATTTTTCTTGATTGATACGATCGAGTGACCGATGTCGCAACGACTATTTAGATACTTTACCTTAGTCGCTCGGATTTTCGTGCCATCAGAATGGCGCCGTTGCCGGGAGCACGGCTTAGTAGTTTTTATTTTTATTTTCATTTTTGATTTCGCGGCTTTCTGCGGCTCTTTTAGAGCTCACGGCTTTTCGCGGCTTTTGTTTATATTTTATTTTTGTTTTATTTTGTTTTATTTTCTTTTCTTTTGTTTTTGTTTTTGGTTTATTTTGAGTGTTTATTTTATTTTGCATTTTTGCATATATACCCTCATTTCAGTTTCATTTATTTTTCTTATTATTATTATTTGATTATTTTGGTCTGACCACTTGTCTCTGTTTCTTGCGAGGGCCTGAGGACCGAGGCAGCCGATTTCGAGAAGCCGACGCAACCGCGGGACTTGGAGGCGGCTCCCTTCTGTACGGAGCCGCAGGAGAGCGTGAGAGGAGAGCTGAGTGGGAGAGGTGTAGATTAGGTTTTATTTTATTTGATTTGATTATTATTGTAATAATACAGGTACTCAGAGACTTGGACTTTATTTGGTTGGCTTAGCGGGTCTGTTTCGCCGAGCACCGGTGTGCTCGGGGGACCCTTAGGTGTTTTTCGTGGCTTTTTCACGGTTTTGTTTTCTTTTCTTTTTAACTGCCTTTTCCGGTGTTTACGTGGTTTTTATCGAGCCCCTAGACTTAGGATTTTCTGCATGCCTGTGCCGTAATTAGTAGGGTCCCCACACTTAATTATCTGCATGTTCCTATAGTGCGATTAATTGGACCTACTAATAATCAATTAATAAAAATAACTGATTCATCTCCTTCGTAGCCTACGTGCTGTAGCCTGCCCCGTAAAGCACTTTCTCATACCCCCGATTTGTCGGGCAGAGGAGGGGTGGGCCAAGACCGGACCCTTTGGCTTGGAGGTCGGTGACCAGTTAGACGGTTCTGCGAGTAGACTTGCACATCTAGGACTCGGTTTTCATCGCTGCATCATTTAGGTAGTTTATTTCGGTCTTTACATTTCTGCGCGGATCACTTGCATGTAGAGTGCTGTAGGCAAGGTACACTTTTCTATCTCAGCATGCATCATTGATTTCATCGCGCATCGGCTTTTTCGTCTTCTCCCCCATGTTTTGGATTAAATAATGAGGAGAACCGAAAAATTCGTTAGGCCTTTGTTTTTATTGAAAAAAATTAAAAAGAAAAATCATAAAATTGGGACTGCTAAAACTATTGACCCTAAAAGACATTCACCTTAAAAATTTGTCTTGGGGAGAGCAACCCCCTCATTGTTTGGTTTGCTTGCGCGAGAGAGTGACCCGCACCCTAAGTAGAGCCCTCCGGTGCTATTTCCAGCTGACTACCGACTCTTCCGTGCGGGCCAGTCGGTTGGAGTAGTATCGGGTATCCTAATAGGTCACGTAAGCACTCTGATAGACTGTTTGTTCACCTAATAAAAACTGACAAGATAATTTGACCGAGCCTTTACGGTCTTCAGCTCGCGTTGCGTTGGTGAACAGAGGAGTTTGCATTTTGATCATAGTTTTTCCAGATCCCATCTGCACTACTCGACCAGATCACGATGATGGGTAGACGCTCTCTTAGGCAGCCTCTGGCTGCACCGCTTTCGGGCACGTCTACTCAGTCATCTAGGTTGGCCCGCGAGAGCCGAGACCAGTTCTCCGAGCCCGAGTACGATTCCGCCCTGTTCCCCCTCGACCCCCTTTCTTTCGGTTCTGAGAGATATGAGCCAGAGGAGAGACTCACAGATTTGACAGCACCTGAGTTTGGCTCGTTTGATTTTGCAGACGCCATGGCCGGCAGTTCGGAGGATCGCTCCCGTCAGCTCGAGCACTTCATATTGGATCAGGGAGCGATCAACTCCACCTTGATCGCCTCGTTAGAGACCGTCCGGTAGCAGTTGAGGGATTAGGGAGCATTCATGCTCGACATGAGGAGAGAGATGGAGCAGATGCGAGCAGAGAGAGCAGAGCGTGAGCAGAGGAGAGAGGGATCGAGGATCCCAGAGGATGCTGATGCAGCAACCGCAGCAGCAGCCGCAGCCGCCGCAGCCGCGGCAGGAGGACCACCGAGACCGATGCGGGAGTTACACAACCCCGGATCGACGCTGACGCACCACTGGGTAGTACTTCCAGCCATTGTGGGGGACTTCAAGTTCCCCCCGAACACCTTGCAGCTACTCCCTCGCTTCCACGGGCTCGCTACTGAGGAGCCCCATCTCCACCTCCAGGAGTTTCTGATGATTTGCAGTACTGTCCACGACCGTCAGGTGGACCAGGACACGATCCGGATGATCGCCTTCCCCTTCTCCCTAGCAGACAGAGCAGCCACCTGGCTGAAGCATTTGGGGAAGTTTGTTTACACCTGGGAGCAGCTCCGCACCGAGTACTTGAACAAGTACTATCCACTCGGGCAGACGAATGCAGCGAGGGCCCTGATCAGCAACTTCTCCATGCTCCCCAACGAGCAATTCCATGAGGCATGGGAGAGGTTCCGTGAGCTCACAGACCGATGCCCGCACCATGATATCTCGAAGCCGAACCTTGTGCAGAGCTTCTTCAGCGGGCTGACACCAGAGCTCCAGGGCTTGGTGAACGCTTCTTGTGGCGGGTCCTATTTCGCCAAGGATCACGACTAGGTCTGGGCCATCTACGAGGAGATGGCCGAGAACTATATGGTGATGTCCCAGACCCGGTTATACACTCAGGGGAGACCCCAGCAGCAGCCAGGACCCGTGCACTACTAGAGGATAGCACGGGTCGACGCCGATCCATCCAGTTCATCCGCAGTTGCAGCGCCACAGGTAGAGTCGTCTGCTGCGGATATGGGTATTATCAGCGAGAAGTTGGACCGGATGGAGCTGATTGAGAAGAAGCAGTGCCAGGCATCACGCAGATGGAGCAGATGGCACAGACTCTGAGCGACATGAAGACCCAGCTCATGTGTCTCCAGGAGGCACAGACGGGTTCCCAGCCCCGTCTTTAGTCGCGAGGCGATACCGGCGGCAGCAACAGCTCGTCCCAGCGCTCCAGCTCCTTTCAACAGCCTAGACAGGTTCACCTTGTACAGGCGACGCCGTACCAGCAAAAGCAGCCCTCTTACCAGTCCCCACCATCTCCAGACTTGCAGATGGTGGTATACCAGCCGGATCAGCCTCTGGCAGTACTCCCGCCAGCCCAATACGACGTAGAGCCGTTGATGGATGTCAACAGGATTTGGTATGACCGTCCCCAGCCTGGGATCCGACGAGACCATCCCAGATTCAGGTGGGGGAGTGGAGGTACCCAGCCCCAGCAGCAGTCATCCGGTTAGGGAGGGCAGTATGGCCAGTAGAGGGATCACCAGCAGCAGCAGCCCCCAGCCTACCAGCCACACCAGCAGTCGTCCTTCGTTCCTCATCCCTATCTGCAGCAGGGACAGTCTTGGAGACGTGAGCAGCAAGCTCACCAGCCACACCAGCAGCAACATCCTTCCTCCTACCCCTCTCAGAAGCAGCAGCACCAGTTCCAGCAGCCTCATTACCAGAGAGGCTACCCGTCGGGCTCCCATGAGAGCCCCGCCTTGGACGATGTAGCCCTCCTCCTCACGGACCAGCAGGCTACCTTTAGACAGGAGATAGACGAGTTCCGCCAGGAGATGCGGGACCTGATGAGAGGGAAGGCCTTCATCCCTGCACAGATAGAGCCGAATCCGAACAGCCTGAAGCGGAAATCTGAGCAGGTAGCTTACACTGAGCACACCACTCCTAGTGATCCATTTGTTGATACATCTTCGGATCTTTTTGATGCTGATTTTGTTACGCTTAGGAGCGGTAGGACACCAGCAGGTGGCGGCACCTCATCTGAGCTACACCACGAGGATACATCCGGGGCGCCACATGAGGAGGAGGAGAGCGGTACTGAGGCCGCTCATGACGATGATGGTGGTACTGATGCCACCAAGGATACTGATCTCACCGGCGGTACTGAGGCCACCGCGTCACCAGTTCGAGGAGGTGTTACTGACGCCACCAGAGTAGCCGAGCCAGCATGCGGTACTGAGGCTGCGAGACGTCTAGCAGAGCCAGCCCGTGGTGGTACTCAGGCCACCGTTGTTCGTTTTGAGAGAGATGTTGTTTTTCCTTCTGTTGATGTATCTCAGAACACTGTTTTGAATAAAGGAAAAGGTTTAGTTTCTTCTGGTCCCACTGTGGTGATTGATGTATGTGCGGATCCGGCCGTCGAGCCGTTGAGACCTCTTCCTAGTCCTTCATCTGAGAAGGAGCCTGTGATCCCCTTCCCTAGAGCCCTTCAGATGGGGAAGGGGAAGAAAAGAGAAAAAGACCCAAAAAGGAGAGAGCAGGAGGAGTTCAGCCAGAGCATGATCGACAGATTTCACATACAGCTGACCCTTCAGGAGGCTTTGCAGCACATCCCCCTTCTTCAGCGATCACTGAGAGATAGGACCACAGTCAGGAGGAGGAGGAGGAACCATCATTCAGAGATACATGTGCTGACGAAAGCCACGTGCTTCGCGATCCAGAACCGTCTACCGGCCAAGAGGCCAGATTCAGGAGCCCCGTATGTCAGATGTCAGATTAGTGAGCAGAGGTTCGACCGGACTCTATTGGATAGCGGATCGTCTATCAACCTCCTTCCGGCAACCCTTCTCGACCGCTTCGAGTTGAGCACTCTTCGACAGAGCAGGACAGTCCTTCAGTTTGCTGATCGATCTGTCAAGAGGCCGAAGGGGTTGTTGCGAGATGTTATCGTCACTATTCAGGGCCTGCAAATCCCTGTGGACTTCGTAGTGTTGGACATGGAGATCCCTGATTCAGTGGCCGATACCCCCATCATCCTCGGTCGTCCGTTCTTGGCCACAGCCAAGGCGGTGACTGATCATGATAGTGGGAAGGTATACTTTCGCGTCGATGGCGAGAGTGTACAAATAGAGACGGTCGAGGACTACAGAGCTAGAAAGAGAGCATGCTCAGAGGCCAGCACAGACACAGAGCAGCTGACAGATGCCGGGTTAGACATCCTCCAGGACTGTGATTTTGTGATCACAGATGATGAGGCAGCATGGGCAGACCCTTCAGCACAGGCCATCCTCTCATTTCCAGACACCACTGATGCAGAGATGACAGCAGAGGAGAGCTTGGAGAGCACAACCCTGGTCCAGGATACTACAGAGGCAGCAGAGCCGGTTCTCGACCGCGACACGGTTTCCAGTGATGGTGGTACTGAGGCCACCTTGTGTGATGGTGGTACTGATGCCACCTTATTTGATGCAGATCCCTCGGATTCAGAGTCTGATTGGGCAGATTGTGATGATCAGATGCCAGACCTGAGTCCACCTGAGCCTACAAATGAGGAGGAGGTAGAGGCAGAGCAGATCAGAGACAACACAGTTGAGCAACCTCCTCCAGATCCAGTTTGCGAGAGCTCGTATTCTTTCTCCCAGGCAGATTTGGCAGATTTAGCAGCATTCACACATCTTCTTTCGAGGCCATATTTTGCCAGCACCCAGCTGTCCAGAGCTGAAGCCGCTCCCTACTTCGCTGAAGTATAGATTCCTTACGGGCGAACCTGAGATGTACCCAGTCATCATCTCCGCGGATCTGACTGGAGAGCAGGAATCCCGTTTGATGGGGGTTCTTGAAAAGAACCGCAAGGCAATCGGATGGAGCGTAGCAGATCTCCATGGGATTAGTCCATCAGTGTGCTCCCACCATATTTATCTCGAGGAGGGGGCGAAGCCGTCGCGTGAGTTCCAGCAGTGACTGAACCCCAACCTGAGAGAGGTCGTGATGAAGGAAATATCAAAATGGTGGAGTGCAGAATATCCGACTCCAAGTGGGTCAGCCCCTCGCATGTGGTGCCCAAGAAGACGGGCATCAAGACTGTGATCAGTGAGTCGGGAGAGGAGATTGCTATACGAGTACCCACCTCTTGGAGGGTCTGTGTTGACTACAGGAGACTCAACCAGGCCACCAAGAAGGACCATTTCCCCCTTCCTTTTATTGACCAGATCATTGAGAGACTGGCAGGGAAGAGCCATTATTGCTTCCTGGATGGGTACTCGGGCTACAACCAGGTGGCCATCGCTCCTGAGGATCAGGAGAAGACCACCTTTACCTGTCCCTTCGGTACATATGCCTTTCGACGCATGCCATTTGGGCTATGCAATGCCCCTGCGACTTTTCAGAGGTGCATGTTGTCGATCTTTTCAGACATGGTAGGGGAGTGTTTGGAGGTCTTCATGGACGATTTCTCGGTCTACGACGACGGATTCGACTACTGTCTTGACTGCCTAGACCGAGTACTCCAGCGATGTATTGAGTACCATTTGGTTCTATCTTGGGAGAAGAGTCACTTCATGGTGACTCAAGGGACGGTGCTTGGCCATATCATCTCCAACAGGGGCATGGAGGTTGATCCGGCCAAGGTTGATGTCATTAGAAAACTCGCACCGCCGTCCAATTTGAGGCAGCTACGGTCATTCCTGGGGCATGTTGGTTTTTATCGGAGATTTATTCATGATTTCAACAGGATTGCCCGGCCGTTGACTGACCTCTTGACGAAATACACCGAGTTCCTTATCGATGACAAGTGTCTCTCCTCCTTTGCGACTCTCCAGGAGTGTGTGATTGAGGCTCCTATCCTCCAGCCGCCTGATTGGTCTCTCCCATTTGAGATCAAGACGGATGCTTCCGATTTTGCCTTGGGGGCAGTGCTGGGACAGAGGAGGGATGGAGTTCCATTTGCTATCCACTACGCTAGCCGCACATTGTATTCCGCGCAGCGGAATTACACGGTCACAGAGAAGGAGATGCTAGCCGTAGTATTTGCCCTAGATAAGTTTCGATCTTATATCATTGGATCTAGAGTGACCCTGTACACAGATCACACCGCCATCAGGTACCTCATGGCAAAGAAGGATGCCAAGGCCAGACTTACTAGATGGATCCTTCTACTCCAGGAGTTCGACATTGAGATCAAGGATAAGCCTGGAGTCAAGAATGTGGTGGCGGATCACCTCTCCCGTATAGAGCAGCCTGAGGAGTCTGAGCAGATAGATCCCATTTGTGAGACCTTCCCAGATGAGGCGATCCTTGCTATCGCCTCACTCCCATGGTATGCCGATATTGTGAACTTTCTCGTTGCTAGGAAAGTCCCACAATATTGGCCCAGGCAGAGGCTTGAGACCTTCCTTGCGAAGGCCAAGTCCTACCACTGGGAGGATCCCATCCTTTACCACAAAGGAGGGGATAGCGTCTGGCGTCGGTGTATTCCTCAGTAGGAACACCATAGCGTCCTCACTTACTGCCACAAGCTTGAGGCAGGAGGACATCATTCTGGGAGGAGAACAGCACAGAAAGTGCTCCAATCCGGCTTGTGGTGGCCTACCCTCTTCAAGGACTCTGATGAGTTCGTGAAGAGGTGTACTGACTGTAAGAGGATGGGCACTTGTGGATAGCGTGATATGATGCCGATGCAGCCCATTCACTTCTGTGAGGTTTTTGACGCATGGGGCATCGATTTCATGGGTCCATTCCCTAAGAGTCACGGATTTGAGTACATTCTGTTGGTCGTGGATTATGTTAGTCGCTGGGTTGAGGCTATCCCCGCCCGAGCCGCTGATGCGAGGACAATATACAGATTTTTGAGGAAGCACATCATCACGCGGTTCGAGGTTCCACGAGTTCTGATTTCTGATGGGGGGACTCATTTCATCAACGACCAGGTGAAGGCCCTTACTAGCGAGTTCGGTATAGACCATCGTGTTGCTACACCTTACCATCCACAGACGAATGGTCTAGCCGAGGTGTCGAATATGGAGATCAAGACTATATTGCAGAAAGTCGTCCGCCCTAACCGAAAGGATTGGTCACGGCTTTTGGACTCGGTCTTGTGGGCATATAGGATGTCTTTCAAGACACCATTGGGCACATCTCCCTTTCTCCTCGTATATGGCAAGCCGTGCCATTTGCCTGTTGAGTTGAGGCACATGTCACTGTGGGCAGTTACAGATATTCTTATGGATCCAGATGGTGTAGGAGACCAGAGGAGGGCAGAGTTAGCAGCCCTGGAGGAGTTGAGAGATACAGCTTTCTCAAACAGCCTACATTATAAGGAGAGAGTGAAGGAGTGGCATGATTCTCACATCAGCCACAAGCATTTTGAGATTGGACAGAGAGTATGGCTGTTTGATGCGAGGCTTCGTTTATTTCCAGGGAAGCTACAGAGCAAGTGGAAGGGACCCTACTTTGTCAGAAAGGTACACGACAATGGTAGCATCGATATATCCGAGTTGTCTTCTGAGAGTACCTTTCGAGTGAACGGCCAGCGGCTTAAGCCATTTCTAGATCATGAGTCGCGGGTCGTTGACCTTGCCCCTATTCATTTTGCGTGAGATGTAGTCTTTGACTCACATCTAATGCATCTCACGCCTGAGTTTCACTGATCTTCCGCCTTGTATAGATCCAGATGTCCATATCATTACATTCTTTAGTCCCACATCCCTTTCTTCATCTTGTGATTATGCTATACTTAGGGTGCACTTTACCCTAAGTATAGGGGGGATGTGAGACCTTTTGGGTGTTTCTTTTGTTTCTGTCTACCCCTGTTTTGCTGCCTATACTTAGGGATATTTTACCCTAAGTATAGGGGGGGTAGACCCCGTACATTCTCCTCCCGATTTTCCCTTAGTATACAGCCTGCTATACTTAGGATTACTTGATCCTAAGTATAGGGGGAAGATCCGAGACCCTCTTGACTTTCTATTTCATTCATTTGTCTTTGTATATAGCCTTCCTTTTCACTTCCCTATACCTAGCACGAGTTATGTCTTCTTCACCGCTCTTGACTCTGAGGACATCGTTCGAGCTAAGTATAGGGGGTGTGTGTATATTTCATATATACTTTAGCCATAACTCGTACTTTGTGTGAGTGTGTTAATAAATAAAATGGTTAAAAACCACAAAAAATTAAAAAGTTTTCATAAACTTCTTTTATTTGCACATAAATAGCTAGTGTACAAACTATTTTTGTAAAAATGATTTCAAAAATCTTTTGTGTAAAGCTTGTGTAAATATTTTCGTATCAAAATTATGTATATAGTACAAAATTTTTCTAAAATGTTTTGAAAATCAAAAGTTTGCAAAAATCTTGTGTAAATTTGTGTAAATATCTTGTTGCAAAACTTGCACTTCATGCATCATCCATTCATGATTTCAAAACATTTTTTTTCAAAAATTTTGCATGATTGTAAAATTTATGTAAATAGCATCTTTTGTATATATGTATATTGTTTTTCTGGATGATAGTTGACATTTAAACTAGCCTGGAATCAAATTGAGAAATGGAGCTTGATTAAGATCTTAATCCACCTAACTTCTAAGAGGAACCTTATAGGGCTTAGGTCTAAGGCTTTTCAGGTCCATGATGACTTAATTCTTTGAGTCCACTAGGCTATGATCACATGTCATCTCAATGAGCCTATGTAGAGCACTTAACAACAACACATGACTCATATAGACAATGGCTTTACTTGGACACCAGCACTATGCACCGAGCTCTCTACGGATGAGATGGTGAGGAGGCAGTCTTCCTTGACTTGGGGTAGCATATGAGGGTAGTACTTCTAGGCAGAACCTCTCTTCTTCTTTTAGTGAAGGAAGTGCGTCTCAACTTGGTCTGGTTGCCATGAGGTCTAACGATGGGAGTTGTGGGTTGCAATAAAGCTTCAAAAGAGGGATAGTCTACTGGCTCAAGAGGAAAAACTCCTTGTATATATGCTGCACATGTTTATGCTGTATAGATGCACTTGAAAAAAAATGCAAAAAGAAAATAACTCCAAAAAAGTGGTGGGTCTGAGAGAAAATGATAATCCCACCGGAGTATGTATATAGAGTGCAATAAGCAAAGCTTGGTTTCATGATCCACCTGATGTAGCTTGCAGCAGGGAGACTTGGCTACACTGGTCAAGCTCCCAAGGGTACTTGGCTACACTGGCCTTGACCCATTCTCTTCTTCCTCCTCTTCTTGAGCCGGTTGAACTTGAACTTAGAAGGGAATACCCCGCTCCTCGAGGAAAGAGTGGCCAGATTGAGGTCATAGAGTTACCTTGTTGGGGAGGGTTGTCAAGTTGCCATTTCTAAGGTGGAGAGCTTAGACCTCACATTCACAGGACAAGAAAAGATTCATGGTCTTCAGGGTTTGTGATTGATGACTTGTTCTGATCTGGAGCATTGAGGAGTCTTGGTTATAGATTGGTGGAACTTAGAGGCTGTTGAGTTATAGACTTAAGTTCAAATAAGGTTCCAACACATTTATAATCCAAAGATCTGATCGAGCTCCATACCTTAATTTAATGAAGGCAAGTTTAATGATCAACCTTGATCCATGTACATTCTCTTTTTCGTTTTCTTTCTTTATTTTTCACTTCTTTTTCAAATAAGTGTTTGCTAAGGGACTAGCAAAGTTAAGTATAGGGGGGTGATGAATACTCATTCATCACTCTTTATTCTTATATTTTAGCTACAAAAACCTCTACAAATGCATGTAGATATGTGTAAATATTAATAACTACCAAAAGCATGCATTGTGTAAAAACCTATAATTAGCATTTTTTGTGCAAAAATAAAAGAATAAAGATTAAAAAGAAAAAGAGGGAAATATTTAGAATAAATATTGAGCAACCTAACCCAAGGGAGGGCTCAGCATGGGCCTGACCGCATAAAAGCCAAAGTAGAGGGAGATAGGGGCTCATGTGTGTAAATACTTATGTAAATAAATAAAAGTATTTTCCTCACAAAAATAGATTCAAATTGGTTTGTAAATACTTGTACATATTTATAAGTATAAAAACAAGATAAAATATAAAAATTAAAAAGAAACTAAAAACATCACTCATCATGTACATAGAACCCACTTTTATATTTATTTAGCCTTGTAAATAAATAAAATTAATTTCTAAAATTTTTGTAAATATTCTATATTATATAGTGTAAACAAATAAAATAAAAACAATTAAAACAAAAACAAAACAAAAATAACAAAATTAAAAACACAAAAATATATTGTAAATATACTATGTACATATATACATATGTATTTATTTCAACTATGTATATAAATAATAAAAATGAAATAAAAATGTCTTTTTATTCCTCATTTTATAATATAAATAAATAAAATATAAAATGAGAATAAAATTGTATAAAAATAACAATTAAAAATCAAAAAATTAAAACCCCATATAGTGTATATATACCTATATATAACCCTACTATGTATATACCTTATTTTTATTTCGAAAAATTAATTAAAAATCACTAAAAAATAGAAAAAAAATAAAATAAAAATATTTCATGTTTTAACTTTTTACAAATTCGGCCGTTTGCCACCTGTTATTTCAGTTCCAAATATTATCCACGTGGCCGATCCCTATTGGCCCTGGGGATGTTGACCGCCCGGTCAACTACCCCCCCCCCCCCAGGACCACTTCTCACAGGCTTAGGCGCCCGACCCGATTTCCCCAACTTTTAGCGCCTAAACCCGATTGATTCCCACCTAAACCCTGGGTCAGATCCGTCCACGACATATCCGAGACCCTCGCCGGAGCTCCTGCATCGGGATCCGCACGCTTCCACACCCTACCCGCACCTGTCTTCCCGGACCCTCACCCATACTTAAGCCGAGCTCCACCACCTCCATTTCCCATCTTTGGCCATTCAATTCCACCCCCAGTGAGCTCCAGCGTGCTCGTGAGAGTGACAGCTCGCGTTCTGTGCTGTTGAAGCGAGGAGAGGGAGCGTGACCACTAATTCGGCGAAGCTTCGCCGCCTTGCTCCGCCACCGGCAGGAGCTCGAGCCTCGGACGTCGGCGCTCCGTGAGGCAAAGACCCAGAGCTGCGCAAGCTCGCCCACAGCGCATTCAGCCACCCAGGTAGTCCTTTAGCCTTCTCTGTTCCTTTAATTTCTAGTTACCCCCAAATCGTTGCTCCGCCGTCCCCCGCCGATTCCGATCGATTCCGACCACCATCCGACCATCGGGCTTCACCATTGCCATCGCCTCCTTCCCGCGCACCTTCTCCATATCCCCATCCAACCCAGCTCGCACAGGAGCTGGGATTCGAGCTCCACCGTCCCCCCTTCGCCGGAGCTCGCCCATAACGCCCACAGACCACCGTCACCCCGCCTAACCGGGTCGAGGCAGTTTTCCCTCGACCCGCGAGCCTTCTGGACTGTTTTGCAGGTTTAATGAGGGACATCTGAGGTCCTTTGATATCGAGCCAGGAGGCATACCTCCGCCGACCTCGCCGGAGCTCCGCAGAGCTCGGTTGGGCTATCGGAGTATACCAGCAGTTGCGGGACGTCATCGCGGAGCTTCTCCGACCTTCACGAGTAGCAGGGGAGGTCCACAGCACATGCACGAGGCCGGCGAACTTTGCCGGCCAACTGTTCTTCCGATACCTTCCCCGACTGTCCGATCATCCTCACCCTCCAGGTCGTATCTCGACCATTCACTTGAGGAGGACCCATCATCGTCAGATCCATCCACGAGGCGATCTGGACCGTCCGAGCCGAGAGGGATAGCCACCGATACCCTCAACCGCTAGATCAGACACGTGGCTACCCCTTCGCCGTTGGATGCACCCGAGGAGTTGAGTTGTGCAGCGCCAGTCCCCAGTCACCGTTAGATGTTCCACGTGGCGCGCATCCATCGGCCACATTAATAAAGGGTAAACTACCCTTAGGCCCTCCTGTTTATTTCATTTCGCATTTAGTCCTGTAATTAGTTAGTATAGTTGTTTAGTTTTTGGGATATTTGCATAGAGACCCTTGTGCTTGCGTTTATTTGCTGATATGCCCCTGTGCGTTGTATGACACGTGCATCGACACGTGATTTTCTGGTTTATTTGCAATATAGGCCCTGTAGTTCTGGATGTTATCAGTTGAATGAAAGTTTTTGTTTATTTGCATTTATACCCCTGTGCGTATTTTAATTGAACATGTGCGTATATTTGTGGGTATTTTGCAGATAAGCCCATGGGCTTTTGATGCCTGTTACCAAATAGCCCTCGGGACTTATTTTCATTACATTTGGGTCCCTGAGTACCCCAGACACGTGCATCGCATGTGTTTTGCTGGGTTAATTGCACCAGACCCCCCAGACTTCCGAGTATTTGCACATAGGTCCTTGTGCACAGTGCCCCCTTTTCATTTTTGAATAAAATAGCAAATTACCTCCAAATCCAACGAAAATTGGATACATGGCTCCTGCCATGGTGTAAAATTTTCGAGGATTTTTGGAGAAATTTCTGAGTTGATTTGATTTTTAAAAAAAAAATCAAAAACCTCCATTTTCGTTACTGTCTAACTTTAAAAACCCAAAAATAATAATAAATAGTGTCTAAAAATTACAAAAAAATTGCCTACTGCTTGTTTTGTTGTGTTTGATTTTCTAGCCAATTTTGGCTATTTTTCATTACTGAAAACTGCTAAAAATTAAAAAACACTCAAAATCTTATAGGTGCCTACATTTTCCTTATTTTATTCTCTTTACAGGAAAATTACCTCCAAGCTAATTTGGGGCCTTTAGATATTTTATCTAGGCCCTTTTAGCTTGGCTGGACAATACCTCTCATTTCAGTCCTTGTTTGATTTTTAAGAAATTAAATAAATATCAGAAAAATCCCAAAAATTCACCAAAAACACTAAAAATTATAAAATACATAAAAATATTTTTGTTAGAATTTTTGGTTGATTTTTAGTGCATTTAATAAATTTTTGAAGTGTGTAGTTTCCTTGCTTTTCTTATTTTCTTAATTCACTAAAAATCCAAAAAAAATATAAAATAATTAAAAACCACCAAAAACATTTTCTTCTTTTATTTTATTTCCTTTTTGACTACTTCGTAGGCCGCAAGGCCAACCCGTGCTCCTTGTGTTCGACCCTGGTCGCTATACCAGGTTAAACTAATAGCAAGACCGCTATCGTATTTTTGATTGATTTTATCTCCCTTGGTGGTCTATTTTTCTTGATTGACACGATCGAGTGACCGAGGTCGCAACGACCATTTAGATACTTTACCTTAGTCGCTCAGTCGGCCTTTCATGTTCCTTGCTCTAACATTCTACAGACAAAATGATTCGCGCATGAATTTAAACTAATCTATACGATGCATCAAGAATTGCCCTAAATAAGAATTTATATTAACATTAAGAATCGATTTATTTGCCTAAGTCCAAATCAAATGATCTATAGGTATAGATATTCTATTAGGGATGTGATAGCGACCTAATGATTACTGAGAACAACAAATAAAAATCCTAAAACAGGGGCAAGCATAAAAACAAATAAAAAGGAAGTCGTAAAACTCAAATCACGTGAAACAAAGAGAAAAAATGAGAAAATAGGGAAAAGAAAAGATAGAAATTGGTAAAACTGTGAAAAAGCTGATGAGGTCCCCCAAGTGCACCAACACTTGGCGAAATAGACCTCTAAAAGATTAAGTGTCTATTTTCTACAAATCAAGATGCCATTAGTAGCATATTATACCAATGTAGAAAGAAAATATACTCTAATACTCTCTCATAAAATAAAAATGCAAAACAAAAGTAGCTATGTTCCTCGGGTGCTCATGCTCCTCCTCGATTGCTCTCTCCTATCGATCTACCAAAAACGACTGACTGATGTTTGATTTATCACTGACCTTCTCCAAGATAAGGTGTGTTGTCTCTCCTACGATCACTTCCCTCACTCGTTGGGCATTCGTAACAAAGATGAAACTGAGAGAAATGTCAGAATACTTTTTATCAAAATATAAAAGTAATAAAAGAGAGAAAAGAAAATAAAGCAAACAAGTAGAAAAGAAACACACAACCAAATAGAATAAAAATTTTCTATTTACCCTTGTTGTGCTTCCCCGACAATTGTGCCATTTTGATTATGCAAGAAATTATCAGGTTTTAGTTCTAAAAAGTTAATGAGTAAAAGTGTCATTCTAACCCAACAAATCTCGAATCAAAATTTATTTATTCTAACTGAAAGAGTATGTTTTTTATTTAACCTAGTATAACATCCATGGTCGAACTGAAGGAGGCAACTAATAAATGAGGGTTATTAATTATTTCTAATTAATATATACTTTTTGTTTTTTTCCTGATTTTTAATTTGTTTTCTAATGGGTTTTATGAATTTTATTGATTTTAATTAATTTTATATATTTTAAATATTTTTTTAAAAGTTTTATATTTTTATACCTTCTAAATTTTTATTTTGAAATTGATTTTAACTTTTGCAAAATTTTAATTCTTTTGGTTTTGCGATAATTAATTTATGACTATATATAATGAAAAAAACCTTTTTTATAAATTGTTTAAAATATGTGAAAAATACTCGAAAATTAGACAATCAAATATTTTACGATTTAAGAATTTTTTTACAGTTTTTGTTGATTTTTGAGGTATGTTTATATTTTAATAGTTTTTTGTAATTTAAAGTTGAAAATAACTTTTAAAAGCAAATAAAGATATTATTTTTGTGGTTTTTAATATATAAAAATATTATCAAATAGTATAGAAGCAATTTGTATATGAAGTATTTTTATTAAGCCTTAAAACAGATCCAATTATGTATTTTTTATTTTCTACAATTTTATATGATTTTTAGTAAGATTTTTAGAATATTTGTAATTTTAAGTTTTTTGTTTATATTTTTTTAAATTTTTATATGTGATAAAGTATGGTAAAAGTAAACTACACTATGTTTTTTCAAAAAATCAAATATTTTCTAATTTTTATGAATTCTTAAATCTTAAATAGTGAATTTTAATAAGTTTTTGAATATTTAAAATAATAAATGAAAGTAATTTTACGAAACAAAATTAGAGAAGCTAGATCTAATTATTATACCCCTA
This sequence comes from Ottelia alismoides, assembly GCA_037367405.1. NCBI lineage: Eukaryota > Viridiplantae > Streptophyta > Magnoliopsida > Alismatales > Hydrocharitaceae > Ottelia > Ottelia alismoides. The sequence continues at coordinate 1,434,883 of JAZKJV010003948.1, read as the reverse complement.
AAGTGATTTTTATGGACTTTTCTATGTAAATTAATCCAAGCTAAATAACATAAAACAATTATTGCAAATTTGCAAGCTTAGAATGTAATTTCAACAAGTTATTAGAGCAATTACTAATAGAAAAATATTCCTGGATAATAAATGCAAATAAACCAATATTCACGTATAGATCCATGTGATCAATAAAATGGAGGACTAAAATGTAAATTAATAAAACCTTCAACAATTTTATTAACAAGTGAAAATGTTCTAGGACACAGATGCAAAAATACCATAGAACCATGTGAGAGTCCACGTGAGTTCAGCTCACAAGGGCACATATACAAATATGAAAAATCACAGGAGCATTCACGTGATTATTCGATAAGTTATTATATATAAATGTAGGATTAATCTATAAATAGCAAATCTAAAGGAGTAAGGGATGCAAACTCACCAAATCCAATACATTGTACACGTGAGATGCTAAAGGGTTGTACAATTCATATGGCTTTCATATCTAATCGTTCGGCTCTGATTTGGGTGTAAGACAATGCCTGTGATTTGATCTGGAAGTTCTCTCTCGATCTGACGGCTCTAAAGGTGCTTGCAAGAACTTAGAAGAAGGTTTCCTCATATGATCTTCGATCCCTCGGATCTCGCATAATTAAAGTTCGATCTCTGTTGTGACTGATTAGAATGGCTCCTGTTGAGAATCCTCAATGATCTGAGGTGATTTCAAGGTCCATGTCTCATTGACCAGAGACCTGGAGATGCCCCGCCTCATTCCATTATTGGGAATCAACTGAAGCTCGATTCGAGATTGATTAGCCCCTCCTAGACCTGCAAGCTATCTCGAAGCACAAAGACCACAATCCTTGGCTAGAGGATTAATCAAAAGAGAAGAAGAAGAAGTGATATGATGACATCCTAGCGTATAGTGGTGGAATGGAGATCGGATCTCAAATCCTTCATATCTGAGGTGATCAGGTCATGGAAGATGTGCAGAGAAGAGAAACCAATCAAATGATTTGTCAATGGTTCAGATCAGGATCAAAACACTTAGGAAGACTCAAATCTGGATGATCGAAGGTCAGATCTGGAGCTACAACATCAGAACAAAAAATCTAATGAATTTTAACAAATTTGGACAATAACTTAGTCTAATTCTACTTAAACAAATTACCGATGGATTAATGGAATTCATCACCTCGATTCAACTATGTTTGATTGAATAGACTGATCACGACGGAGCTGGTCCTACCGTATATCGATCTTCTTCTCTGATAACGTGCATTTGATCATGTGAAAAGCTTCATGTCACAAAGCTCTCGTTCGTGATCTTGATTTTAAGATGATTTGAATTTGGAAGATTGATCAAAGAGTTAAGGAGGCACTCAGAGGAGCTTATATAGGAGAAGGTAGAGCGAAAAAAGAAAAGGCACACGAACTGAGGTGAATCAAGGCAAAAACTCAATCGGGTGTTGATCATGAGTGATTGGTTACTAATCAGGCGAAGAGATTAGGCTTAATGGGTAGAGGAATCAGGCATGGAATTAAGAGACCATGGCCGGTTAGGAGAATGAAATGGGTTAAAGGGGGAGAATGAGGACTTGACCCGGGTCAACGGATCTAGGTTCAACCAATGGGCTTTTTAGCCCGATTATTAAATTCATAAAATGATAAAATAGATTAAAATAAATAGAAATAATTAAAATAAATTAGGAAACGACTTAAAAAGTGATTAAAATAAAGAATGTTTGTTATTAAATAAAGTAAATTTTTGTGTTTTTTAATAAATTAAAGAACTAAATTTAAATAGTTAAAATAATTATATAGATGTATTTACATTAATTAAATAAATTATATACAATGTATACATATTTTTTATTATTACCTTATACAAATATACACCATATTTCCTATTTTATTTATTTAAACATTTACTTAAAGAATATAAATGCATTTTTTTTTCTTTTTAAAGAATAATATAAAAGTGAATAAATACAGATATGTATTATAAGTAAAGTACACATGTGTAATAAATATAATTATTTATTTTTGGTTATTTTTAATTTTATTATTTTTATTTCTTTTTTATATAAATAATATAAAATATGTACATGACATTAAAAATATACTATGCTAAAAATATTAATAAATAAATAAATAAATAAAATACAAGCATACATGTACAATCACACTCAAAAAAATTGACTTTCACATGTCAACTTTAAATTTTATAAAATCACTTTTATTTAAAAGATTGTTTTATTTTAAACACAACGAATGCGAGTTTAATTTTTTTTGAGTTCATATGGAGAAGATATTAAGCTTTTATTTATAGTTTTACGGCTTTTTTCTAAGTATTGTACCTTTTATTCTGTACATGGTTTATTTTGATATTATTTTTATTATTTAGCACACATTTTTATATATAAGATTCAAGAAGAAAAAATTTTTATTTGAGATTGATTTCATGATAAATAAAATAAGTGAAGATATTTACAAGGTTAATATGGTGAATATATACAATGTGATATATGTTTTCTTGAATTTTTATAAGATATTAGCCATATCTCCATCTACTTTATTCCTTGTGTGACCATGTCAATGCTTGACCTGGTCTCGGGTTTCAGACTAGTCTGCATCTATTACTCATATACAACCTTCTTCTTTTCTTTTTCTTGTTACTCTTTAGTCTTCTATTTAATTGTAAATATGTGCTAAATATATAATATTAACAAATGAAGTTAGATTGTTAATTTATGAGAATTTGTATTATTTCCTTGTGTTTTACTAAAGATTTTAGGCCAAAATGAAAGAATAAAAATGATGAAAGGGTGATACATCATTTAATAAGTTTGTTTAACCCATTTGGAAAGACTATTCTCAACAAGTTGGGACATGTTAGAAAAGTGGCTATCATTGGGTGTGAGGCATTTGGACTTCTATTATTCCTAATTGTTGAAGTGCATTAATTGGCTAAAAGGTCTATGAGTCTATTAGGACATTATGTCGACAACAAAATCCCCATGCTTAGGTCCGATCCGTTATCGAGAACTATTAGCACATATAACTTATTGGGTTTGGGCTCAACTGGATTCTTTTACAATCCAAAATGTTTAAGATCAAGCAATGTTGTTCTCTACCTAAACATACTACCACACTTTTTGAGTATTAGATGTGCTACTATATTTGAGGTGATTAAACATCATTCCTAAGAATATATACAAGTGAGGAAAGCTAACATGTTTAATGACATAGTGAAGCACCCCAATTTTGTAACCCTAAGTAATTTTGTAGTTACCCCAAGAACCCTCGATCCTGTCATATTTAACGGAAAATTGAATGGGAATTAACACAGGGTTATAGGTATAAGAAATAAGAATTATTCAGGATCTTGTGTGAAATTTGTGATTATTGAGGGTTCTTAGCGTAACTACAAAATTACTCAGAATTATAAGTGTAAATATTCCAAAAAAGGAATAATATTGACAGGATGGTAATTACTCTTGACAAAGGTGGAGGCATAGGAGGACAACAGAATCAAGCAATAAAGTAGCGATTAGACTGTGGTTCCAAGCAATAAAAAATGCTACAATATGAAGTCCTTCATAATGCCAAATACTCTCTCTCCGTATTGGACTGTCGGATTCTCTTCTCGTCAGCACCATCTTCATGCATCGACTTTAATTAACACATTTTCACTAATAGAGTCGACGAAGGTTTTACACACCGAATGCTCGTGATGATAGACATGAATATCTCAACAATTTTAAAATTGCGAAGTAAAACAAAACTGCGATTTATGGTCATGTATTCAACGACAACTAAAATATATAGCGATATGCTATTATTCTCTTGTAGCATGGACATCGTCGTATGAATCTCGTCAAATAGTTTGACACATATGGAAAGAAACTAGGAGCTTCATTTCATACAACGGTAAAAAAAAATTATAGTTATTGACTAGAAGTTCGCCGATTCCTGAAACAAAGGAGATTAAACTGCTCATAGAACCTCTCTAATGATTTAGTGGTGGCAGCAGTGAGCTCTTACTTTAAGGATCAGAATTCAACCCCCTCCCAACTAGTAAAAATAAACATCCCATAGCAATGAATTAACATAGTACATCAAACCATGTCCCATTCCTCCTATTCTTCCAAAGATCTCATAATTGAACGTTCAACGCATTTACGAAACCAAAAAAAGTACTATCATGCAAAAAAATCATCATACTCTGAAACCTAATTCAGATGGACGAAACATGTCCCATTGACACAGTTGCTCGCGCTTGGTTAGCCAGTGAAGAGCTCTCAGCCGAGGTTCCTTCATGTGTCTAGCTCGCAAGTTCAATAGAAACTCAAGCTAAATATGTGGCAGTTCGAATTCGTTTGGTGTTGTCCTCGTCCCAAACAAGCAAACACATTGGTTTGGTCACATAAAGGACCAATACGTAGTTCACAAAGTCAACTTCAGCAATTTTGAGTCCTTAAAATTCGACAGCCTGGGTGGAGGGTATAGAGTAGCTGTTTCTAACAAAATTTTAATGACATAATACATGGATATAGTGATGAAAATACATGATGATATTTTTCAAAAAAAACATAAAAAACTTGATGAAAATGGGTTGAGAGCTACCCTTTGGCGGCTCCTAGGGAGCATTCCCATTTCTCTCTCTCTCTCTCCCTCCATCTCTCTCTCTCTCTCTCTGCGTGTGTGTGTGTGCGTGCGTGCGTATGTGTATGTATGCAAACACACACAGACAGATATCCCACGAGGGAGGGAAGCAAAAAATGGCTTGTTCTATTCGTCACACACCCATTTACTTGTAACTCGTTGTTGTTGTTGTTGTTGTTGTTGTGTGTGTTTGTTTGTGTGTGTGTGTGTGTGGAAAAAAGGGCTGCCCCCTGGTCATTTTTCCGCAAATTTTTTATTTTTTTTGTAAAATATCACCATTTATATTAATCTATATATCCATCCAATACGTCATTCAAATTTTATCAGATAGAGACTCATATGCCCTCCATCAAGAATAGGTAATTTTAACGGTCTAAACATTGTTGTAGTCGACCTTTTCTAGATGGAGGATAAAGGTGTCTCCGTTTCTGACGAAATTTGAATAACATATTGGCGAGATATGTAGATGAATATAAATTGTGATATTTTTCAAAAAAAATAAAAAAATTGTGAAAAATGGCCAGGGGTCAGCCCGTTGGTTGCCCCCTTGGCGCAACCCCATCAAACACTATATATATATATATATATTATAGACATGTTAGTCATATAAGCCCAAGGCAAACCATTTCAACAATAAATGTTATTGTAATATTTAATATATCAATAAATGTTATTAATTTACTAAGATTAAATGAATGAATGCACTTATAAGATTCCTTAGTACATTTAGAGTTGTGCACCTTGGCCATCTTAATAATCATGCAATTGTTGATTCAATGATTGAATCATAGAGATTGGTGCTTGGATCATATCAAAAGTGTTATATTGAGGACTTATCAAGCATCGACAAATGACTGTTAAGAAAGGATCTCCAACCTAAGAAGGAGATGACAATACATCTCTAAAGGCTGATATCTGACTGATCTCTTGATGCAAGTCCCGTGCATATGAATAGAATATCGGAGGTGTCGGATAAATTATGTCAAAGAGTTGACTTAAGGAGATCGAGATAACCAAGACCTATGTCATATGCTTTCACAATACAACATGCATCCTCTAACCGGAGTCTATTCGTCGACGAGTTGGTGTGCACACAATGGTATATAAGTAATACAATATCTCATAGGGATCATATAGGTTCACTAATTAACCATAAGACATGAGTTCACTCATGAGGTATTGGGACTGATCAAAATCCATGTATGATCATCTTGCTTTGGAAGCACGACAAGAATTTGTAAGTATGACATATGCTTTTGGAAAGTACATGATCGATGCCAACTCCCAATGATCAAATGAGAAATTTAATGATAAAACCATGAAGAAGACAATCTAAATATGATCTAAAACTTCGGGTTTATTCTAAGTCTTCTAGTATGTAGGATGTACAAGTATTAGGAATACTCAAGGATGATGTGATCGTAAATAATTTTATAACCATTACACTTCCATTCTGAGGAAGTGATGAAATAGGATTGGATTTTAGTGACTCCTCTCTGTAGATTGGTAATCCAATCTTAGTCCAAATGTTGGGAATTGATCTGAATATGATTTAGATGCAATGGAAGATTATATTTACAGTATGATTTAATCAAACATCTTTGAGAGATCCCTGAGATGTGTATTTGAGATATGATCATAATATCCAAGTTACTATACATGGAATGTACAGTCATCATGTCCTTATCTACAAGTATATATGGAAAAGCATATTATTCTTGAAAGAGTTCAAGAATAATTCTATTGTTGATAATGCATCTGAGCATTGAGAAATTGATGATTAATTATGATTTAATCATCATTAATAATATAAATGTCATTCATATTATTTGGATACATGAGAATAATCATTTAAGATAATTAAATGTGATTTAATTATCAAGGATATGATTAATGTGGATATCACTATCCATAATCACAAGTATTATAAATATGATTTATAATATGTTGGAGAGATTTAATTATGAATAGTATTTACGAATTAAATGTTGATTTGAATCGGATTCACATTATACAATTATTTGTAAGTACAATTTACATTTTATTGGATGAATGAATATGATTCTTAATTGACAATGGCATGATTGAGATTATCACAAAATAATTTAGAATTATTTTGGTGAATAGTTTTGCAACAAAAGTTGTTGCACATGTGAAAAATTACTTAAGATATGAGATCCCACGAAATTAGAATGAAAGAGCCACCTTCCCTTTTATAAAGGGTGTAGGACCACCATTGAGTTCTATTTCAATGTGGTCATCCAATTTATGAAAGGAATGAGGATGAAGGAGGATTTCTCTTTTTCCACTCATTCCACTTGTTAATTGATTTAATTCAAATTAAATTATATCTATGAATATTCAATATATTTAAAATTTTTTAAATTAATTTCTTGTTGCAAATTTATGCAAAAAATTCATGACCAATGATTGAAAGCATAAATTATATGCCATTGATTATGTGAGTACACGGATCGAGATCCATGGACATCTAATTTATTATAAAAGAAAGGATAGACCTAACTTTTCTTTACAACAACTTCAAGAGCAACAAATCTCTCTCTATTCCCATACACACCCAAACCCTCTCTCTCTCTCAATATTGTGGTTGTCCACTATATTGACTTATAGAGCCTCGCACTCGTTGCACCTCCATTGTATTGCCAGATCGACTACTCATGGATCTCGCCTTTTCAATCCATCTTGCTTGTGAGGAAGGCTTTTTATTTTGTCGGAAGAAATTAGGAGACTCCGTTTTGGGATCTTTAACTAGGATTATGGGAAGCACGCGTCTCATCTACGTGCCCGTAAGTGCATCCTTCGTCGGATCGAACTTGAGATAGGAGGTCTCTTCACCTAGAGATACATGATCGCAATCATGCTTCAAGAGGTAATCCTTTGACTTGTTTGCGATTTTGATGAAATGATTTGAGATGTGTTCTCATATCATGTACTTTCATCTAATTAAAAATTTTAAATTCTATTGCCCGCAATAAATGTGACTAGTTGCCCTAGATCATTTTTGATCCGATCTACATGCTTCCGTGATGTTCTAAGGCCTAATCCCTAATCTTAAAGTGAGATCAGAGCCTTTGGTCAATGGTCTTGGATCTGATCCAAACCTTAAGGGAACAAGATTCTGTATGTCGGATGCACGAGGACTCTTAGTTTAGGCATACGATGCATGTTTTGAATTATTTTTCACTAAAATGAAAAGCTACTATTTATGAACTATTTAGAATAATTTTTTTGAGTAATATAATGTATTTAGAATGTCAAAATACGTTCCAAATCAGTAGCCAATTGTTGGCACCAAAGGTGCATAAATTAAAATATGAAAAGTTCTCACAGTGACATTGTTTTTGCATGTATTCATGGATTTATAATAAAAAAAATTTGGTCACTATTTTCCCATCATGAAATAAAAAATAAAGACTTTATTTAGGTAGATAATTACCATGAAACTGCTCAAATTTATTTCGTGTGATTCTGACTCCGTTTGCCCTAAATATTCCAAATTTAGCACATATGAGTCGGATGATGATTAGATCATCAAGATTATTTTATTAACTATTTATCATTCAATGTAAATCAACGAAATTATGAATTTACATGATCAAATTGATACTCAGTATTTATGGAAATATTTGATTACATCTCAATCATCATTGAATGATTGTTTCATGATAAAATCCCAGGTTAACCTACAATTATTGTAGGTCAATTTTTACATGCAAAATATGTTTGCTTGATATGACTAGAAATTTAGGGTCTTTAAAAATATTTTAAGATTACTAAGATTTCTGAGGGAATACGATATATGTATCATGCCTATCACTAGGATCATGTGACCGATAAATCCTCTTAGTAATTTGTACCCATTGTATCATGCCTATCATGCCTATCGCTAATTATGTAAAATTAGAGTTTAATATATGCATCGTACACAAGCAATTTGGATTAATAAAAAACTGTTGAAATTAATTATTTAATTAAAACAAGCGGTCACATTTATATTTTACTTACGAAAGCTCAAGGTCGAATTAAAGGAGTTTATTGTCTCTGTAGGTTGATTAATGGTCGATCTCAAACTAAGTGTTCATAGAGGTAATTTTTTAAAACTTTTATATGAAATAAATAAATGAAATGCAAATTCAGGTAAGTTTAGGGACTAAAATGCATTTTTTTGATCAAAAGTTATCTAAAAATCCTAAAACTTGGCCACAATGTGAAATATGATTTAATGAATGTGTTATAATTTTTTTGACAATATATGAATTTATTATGAATTAATATTGCATGCAGGGTGATTTTTAACAAATTAACTTTTATAAACATAAAACCAACTTATTTCTAAAAATAAATTATTCTAGATAAGTTTATGTGAAAGGAATCTGAGAAAATTAAGAGATTTTAAAAATAATTGATTTACGACCTATTAAAAATTAATTTCTCGTATCACCATTTAGTTTATTACATCATTGATATGCATGCAAATGAAACGATTTTTGGGCATGGTATAGAAGAAACTTAAATCTACTTACTTTGACTTTTTGAGAATTTTGTTTTCAACTGGTGATTTGTTACAAATTAAAGTACACATAGTGGGTAAATTATCCAATTTTCAACCAATTTAATTATATTAAATCAACCATGTTGCACAAAAATTCAATCGAGCATCCACATGATAGAGAATAAAATGTTTTATAATATGCATATTTAAGAATTGAAAATTGATGCAAAATGATTGTTCAAATGAGATGCGAAGACAAGGTTGTGAATGCAATGCAAAATGGTAAAACAATTATGCTTACTGGATTGAAATGCTATTACCCAGAACTGGGGGCCTTTCGTGCAATTTGTCCTTGCAACACGTGCACTTCTGGTTGGCTAGAGCTTCTTGAGATTTGCGGTAGAAACAAGGGGTCTACGTGCAAATTTGCCCCCCATTTCACCCGAATAGTGCGGGGGGGGGGGGGTGTTGCAATTTGTCTTGGATGATTGGGGGTCTTCATAATTTGTCCCCCACTCATATGCCTAGCACATGATGAGGGGCTTGGATGGCGGTGAGAGGAAGGGTGGACGATGCGTATCTCAAGGTGGTGGAGCTCTTCGACAGGAGCGTCAACTAAAGCGGTAGGGCAGTGGTGCACAACTGAGGTTTCAACTTCTCCTCTGTCGATACATAATGGGAGGAGGAGCTCGCCGATGCATAAGCGACTAGAAGTTTATTTGTTTGCCTGAGGAGTCGCTGATGGGTGATGGTGAGGTGGCGAATGGAGGTAGTTGGCTGAAGGCTGAAGGTAGAGATGAGGGTAGTGTTGTGGACTGCTAGAGAGCATCAAAGAGGAAGAACAGAGTGGGGCTCCATGGTTTTTGATGGTGCAATGCTCGAGGTGGTCCAGAGAGAGGACCGAGCTGGAGGTGTTGGAGCTGAGGTGTGAGGTGTAATAGATCGACGTGGGGGAGCGGCGAAGATGGAGGTGAACTTGGCACACAGGGGTGCGGTGGTCGACGCCAGGGTGGTGAGGAGCTGATATGCACCGATTTGGGGCAGATATATTGCAAAGAATGGGGAATAGAAGAGGAAGAAGAAGAGGGGAAAGGAGAAAGAGGAGTTACCTTAGAGGTAGATGAAGGGAGGTCACATAGGAAGAATGACGGAGTTCATGGGCATATTATTGCCGCCCAAAGCTCCGGCAAGGCCTGAGCTAAGTTGCCTCTCATAGATGGTTACAAGGATGATAGAGTATTGTTGGATCTCACCTCATAGAAGGTCATTGTTGCTTGGTGGAAGTGCTTCGAGATGTCACCTTCAGGGTCTTCGAGTAGGGCCTCTCCTCCCAAAATGGTGGATAGCCGCTGATGGGGGCGACTAGAGGGTCTTTATGGGAAGTTACGAGGGGGGACGAAAGATGTGGAGATGGGAGTCATGGTGTAAGAGGTCAATGTGCGATGGTTACGAAGAGGGCGGAGGCAGTGGAGATCGGGTGAGAGAGGAGACTATGGGTCATGCACGGTAGAAGTTGAGGAGAGATGGGATGGAGAAGATGATGACAGTTGGGGTGCTCTGCCGTGTAGGGTGAGGAGATGGTAGGCAGTTGCACAACTGCCATGCAGGGAAGATGGCAGACGTAGGGGACCGGGTTGCAGGTGGTTGCAAGGCATGGGATATGCGAGGAAGGAGGGAGTAGGCAGTTGCAACGACGCCGCGTGAGGCGGAGGACGCGTAGATCCTGCAGGAAGCGGGCTGGAGGGGGGAGAAGGGTAGGGTACCACGTAGTGTGCGTAGGGGCGACCACGTGGCGGGAAAATAATAAAAAATCAATAATCAATAATCAATAATTAATAATTAATAATTAATTAATAAATAAAGTAAAATATAAATAAATAAATAAATAATCTAACATAAAATAATAATGATATAAAAAATAAATAGTAATAATAATAAAATAAATAAATGAAAGAAAACAAAAAATAAATAAATAAAAAATAAAAGGGTCTGACACATGGCAGCTCCTAGAGCTGCCACGTGTCGCTCCTAGAAAAATCAAAAATTAATTCCAAAGAAAAATAAAAAATAAAAAAAATAGTGAGCTATTTGAGATTGACGTTTGAATCGAAGAAGAAATAGATTTTTATGCATCATCCACGTCAGAACCCGAGCCAAAGCTTGGAGAACTAAACGATCCTGGCTGCTTGGTTGAGTTATAGGGCTCAGGGCTCAATTTAGATATATGGTTTCTGGGAGCAATTGAGTTATATGGTTTATGGGTGCAATTGAGTATATATTGTTTCGAGCTTTCGGAATCAAGCTGCGAAACAAACTCATAATGGCCAAAGTATATGTTCTTCACTGAGGGCCAAAGCTTTTTGACAGAAGTCCAAGCCGGCTCAGATCTCCATAATATCAACATTTCAATACAAACCACCTTTATCAGATTCACAGCGCAGGAAACCAAAAGCCCTTCGAACTCAACTTTAGTTAGCATTTGTGCACACGTCAACTTTCACTCTCTGCCTTAGCAGAGGAATACAAAAAAATCCAGAACTGTCTGACCTCAGCCAAGAGTTGATATCAGGTCAAATAAAAAAGTGGTAAACATGAAAGTTATTTTTCTTGATGAGATCTACAATTCCATTAAATGACTGCAAACTGATGAATCTCAGATTCATCACTCTATGTCTCATTAATTAAGCTCCATTCCCGCAAAATCATCAGCATTTCTTCATTTATTCTGCATAATTAGCATTCATGCATGTTTGCATAAGAATGGCATCTTATCCATCATTGTTGCACAAAATAAGAAGCCAAAAATCCAAGCCAAAGTTGCCCTGTAAATAGACTAATTTTCCGAATTTTTAACTCCTTCATGCTAACTCCGAATGACACAAAACCACCTCCATTGTGTACTCATCACTAACAAGAATAAATGAAAAATACAAAAAAATCACTAACCCTGGTAAGTGGACCAAAAACCAAACCCTAGTTTCAGGATTTTCGGACTAAAAACCCCATATCTTCCCCATCCAGTGTCCGATTTGATCCTACTCACATTTAGACTACTATACATTCAAGTACCTTCAAAACAAGACCAAGTTCAAGTGAATCAGAGCTCGTGTGTGAAAGTTGGGTTTTGGACCTCTTTTGTACATTGTGTATTTTAGCGGTTTTTTACCCGTATTTTATGTACATACTTTCTTAATCAATAAAAATCCAAAAAAATAGATTTAGATGTCTTTTATTTATCTTTGATTTCTCCATATTTTTCCGTATTTTTTATCTGGTTCAAAATGATAAAAAAATTAGAAAACCCAAAAATCTAGGTATTCTGTGTACACGGGATACCCCAAAAATTCACTTTATGCATTTGATCGATTTTGGTTTTGATTCTTCATGAAAGTTATAGATCTCATTGAGGCGAGAATTTTTCGTGAAGGAACTTTTTCGATCCAAGGTCGATTATTATTTCTTTTTGATTTTACAAAGTCTTTTTCTTCAATTTTTCTGGTGATGACACGTGGCAGCCCTTGGGGCTGCCACGTGTCAGCGTTTTTGGGCTTTATTTTTATTCATTTTTCTAAAAAAATAAAGTAATTACCCGCATGTGCGAGGCACGTGCCCCCATGCATGACCCAAGCATGTGCACGCCCCCTCTCTCACTACTGTCGCCACGTGGCGCTCCAACAGTCGCTCGATCATCGTCGATCGAACGACCGCTGACCCATCGTCCTCCCTCGCCCCTCTTCCTTCCCTGAGATCTCTGCCGCCGCCAACCGCGACCCCGCCTTCGTTGCAACGGCCAACCGCCGCTCCTCAAACCTCGCACCTGCCCTCCGCAACCACCTCCACCGCATCTCTCGCCACTCAACTCGCTTCCCTCACCGATCGCTCGTCCCTCGTGCCCTATTTAAAAGCTTTGACCGACCCCGTCCAACCCATCCGCCGATACACAACTCGAAGCGGCATCCCGACGGTGACAGCACCATTGACATTCCCCCTTGAAGGTTGGGCGAGATCCGAGGTTAAAAGTCCTCGTCGCAGTGCTGCTCCTCCACGCGCATGCTCTTGCTCCGGCCATTTCGTTGTCGTTGAGCTATCGCCTCCTACCTCTTCTTCGACTCCGACAACCGTAGCACCTTCTTCATCGAGCTTCAACTCCACACTCTATGTCGCCAGTTCGTCTTCTTTTACAAACGTCCACCTTCACCAGTTGCCACCTCGTCAACACCATCACGCCTCGTCGCAGCCACAGCAGAGGAGCGCCTCCGCTCCACCGTCCCCTAGGGCGTGTGTCGGCTAGAGGACGGCCGACGGGCAAAGCTCCTCTGCCATCCACACCATCGCCGCCATCTTTGCCTCGCTCCGACATCGACCACCTTCTGCACCGACCTCCGACCTCTCCGCCAAGCTTCATCGCCACCGACCGCTGATCGAAGTGACACCGGCCCGCAGCTCCTCCGTCGGCCGTGCACAACGACGAATCTACCTCCACTGCCAACTCTGAATGACTTCGACCATCGACAACTGCCTCCAACGCTTCATCATCAACAAACACCGACCTCGACTCCACCCATCCGCAACACCGGAGCTCCGCCCTCAGCCCTCCTTCTCATCACCAGAGCCCCTCGAGCTCATCGACCACCGCTATACACTCGCCGGCTACCTCCACTTCGACACAGCCACCAGAGACTGGGAAGGGCCCGAGACCCCCTACGTGTGAGGCACGTGCGTGTGGGGGGACGTCAGCCTCCGTCAGCCCCCAGGGGTCACGTGTGCAGCACGTGACCCGTTGGGGAATTTACAAAGCCCCCCCGGAGTCTCACATATATCCGCAGAAGTCCAAACCGCCCAAGGAGCACATGCAGGGCATGTGCTACCTTGGCCATTTTGCAGAAAAGGCCCCCTTATTGCTAGTAATTATACCTAGGTCCCTCCCTGCTCTTTTATTTAGTTTATTTAAATCGTAATCAGACCCATGTGTTCCCCTATGTTTTGAAACTCTTCTTTACATCATTTTATTAATCTAAAAATAGCATTTTGTTGATCAATTAATTCTCTACACTTTGACATATTGTGGGCATTTTTGTGATTGATGGTTCATTAATAAATAATTTTTTTGTGGAAATTTGCATACTTCGCCCATTTTATGCTCTTCAATTTTTATTTGATTAACCATTGCTATAAAAATTCCCGAAAAATCACATTTTGTAGAGTTAATTGTGCTTGATATTGTTCCCAAAAAAATTTGCATTTGCATGCATAAATTGCTCTGTAAAAATCAATTTGCATATTTTAGTATTTAATTTTTAATATGTACTAAACCCTACATTTTCGAGGTCTAGGATTTTTCTGAGATCCATCACGTAGTGATAGATCTTGGATAATTTTATTTCTTGAAAATAAGTAGGTTTAATATTTATTATAATTAAATATTGAAAATCATTCTGTTTGCATTTAAAATTCACAAAAAATCCATATTGCATCTAAAATATCCAAAAAAAACTATAATGCATTCACTTTGTCATAATCATCATCTCGGCCAAGTTTCATATTTTTTGGACATTGGTTGATCGAAATTTGCATTTTAGTTCCTAAAATAGGCTGAAATTGTATCATGCATCCCTTATTCGCTTTAAAATTTTAAAAAAAAAAGACCACCTCGAAAATCGTGCATGAATCTTGATAGACATAATTCTAAGTTGTTCCTTTGCCTCCTTGTGATCGACCTTGGGACTTGCCCAAGTAAAATAAACATAAAACCACTTGATTAAAAATTGAATAATATTTGTGGTTATTTCTTTACCGATTCCGATCGCCACCTACAATGAACGATACATTAATTTTTGGCACGAACAAATAAAAACAACTTCTTAAAGCTGTGATTCATGGACACGTCACAAACAAAATAAATCATCTATGCAAAAAATATTTATGGTGGTATCATATAGATATAAAATACCACATTTTTGTATTTTGCAATTTTTTTGTCATTTTTAATTAAGATAAAAATCAAAATAAAATCAAATCAAATATAAAAAAATATTTATAAGTCAATCTAGTTTTAGGGGTTTTATTAATTAATGAAATAATGAAATAAAATAAAGAAGAAATAGAACAGACTAATTATACAAACTAAAGTGATTCAATTTTTTTATTTTTGCTTCAATTTTTATTTGGATTTTTTTGCATTTTATTAAAATAATAATCAAAGAAAATAAATAAAAAAATGAATAAATAAAATAGAGTTATTTTTGAACATAAAATAATGGGATTTTTACACACATAACCCTGAGTAGTTTCGTAATTGCCCTAGGAGCTGTCGATAATTCATAATTACATGAGTAACCCCGAATAAGCGCTCCGTCCTACATCCATAACCCCCAGTTATTTTAGTCAGTTACTCAACCAGACCTAAAGTTAATCTAACCAGTCCTATATCCAACAACTATAATTAAAAGCAAAAAAATCCTTTTCTTCCTCCCGACCACCAAACTTCCTTCTCCAGTTCCCCCACCCACCCTGCCGACCACCATCCATCCCCTTCCTCCTCCGACCCCCTCCCCCTCAGCCTCCTCCTCCCGATGCCTCCCCCTCCATCGCCTACAGGAGCTCCTGCAACCCCCCACCCCGTCCTCCCCAACCCCCATCGAACCCCCCTTGCCTGGCGTGCAAAGCCCTCCGCCCCATCCCAAACCCTCTACCTCCTGCCTCCTCTCACCGCCTTCAAGAGCTCCCACGTGAACAGAGACATCGACAGGGGGAATGGCTTCAGGTCATATACTCATCTTTCTACTGGGGGAGGGTGGGTCTTGGGCTAGAGGGTGGGAAGGGGGAGGGGAGATCGGAATTGACCTGGGCTGGAGGGTGGGCGCGGGTCGGAGGTGTGGGGGGCAGGGGCTCAAGCTCGGGGCCGGCCTGGGCTGGAGGGTGGACAAGGGGTCGGGGGAGGGTGGGCGGGGGTGTTGGACATGCGAGCCAACGGCGAGCCATTACGCAATAAATGTTATTGCGAATATCATTCCCTGATCTAAAATGAAGAATAACTAATTTGCATAATAGGTCCCTCAGTATTTTTATGTACCATGGCCATCTTAATGATCACACAATTGTTGATTCAATTATTGAATCATAGAGGCCGGTGCTTGGATGAATATCTAAAGAGTTAGATTGAGGGATCATCAAGTACCATCAAATGATTATTAAGAGAGGATCTCCAGCCTGAGTAGGAGATGGCAATCCTTTCTCACTTGACTGATATCTAGATGACCTCTTGATACATGTCCTCTGCATGGGAATAGTGATTCAGAGGTATCAGATTAGTTGAGTCAAAAGGTTGACTTAACGAGATCGAGATAACGAAAGACCTATGTTAAATACTGTCATAGCATAGGCATGCATCCTCTGACCAGAGATAGATGTGTTACTATATGTCTAAGTGTGTGCATTTGGTAGACCAATAGGTTGATGACCTAACCAAGGTCTATACACCAGCGAGCTGGTGTACATGTAAGGACATATGAGTAATACGATCTCTCAAAGGGATCATACAGGTTCACTTGTGAACAGGAAGACGTGAGCTCACTCATGAGGTATTGGGACTGAACAAATTCCATGCATGGTCGTCATGCTTTGGAAGCATGACAAGAATTTGAAGGTATGATATATGCTTTGGGAAAGCATATGATCGATACCAATTCCCAATGACCAAGATTGAGAAACTTGATGATTAAACCCTGAAGATGATAGAGTAAAATTAATCTATATCTTCAGGTTGATCATAGGTCTTCCAGTCTGCATGATGTACAGGTGTTAGGAATACCTGAGGGTGATTTGATCATAAACGATTGTATAACCATGACACTTCCATTTTGAGGGAGTGATGAAATAGGTTTGGATTTTAGTGACTCCTCCCAGTAGAGAAGTAACCTAATCTTAGTCCAAGTATTGGACATTGATCTGAATGAGATTCAGATTCAATGAGAAGTTTAGATTTGCGGTCTCGATTTAATCAAGCATCTATGAGAGATCCGTGAGATCTGGATTTGAGATGAGATGTCAACATCCAAGTCACTACACGTGGAACAATACAATCGCCATGTCCTTATCTCCAAGTATCTACGGAGAAAGCGCGTTATTCTTGAAAGGGTTCAAGAATAATTCCATAATTGAATTATATCTAAGCATTGATAAATGTATAATTAAATGTGATTTAATTATCTTACATAATGTGAATTTGATTCACATTAATGGATGTATGTAAATGATGATCCAATATAGTTAAATGTGATTTAATTATTATGGATAGGAATAATGTGGATAGCAATATCCAATTATTCATAATACGTTATAAATATGATTTATAATGTATTAAAGAGAGCTTATTATGATTTATATTTGTTGATTAATTATTGATGTCAATTGGATGCACATTGTATAATTAATTGAAAATGTAAATTACTTTTTGTTAAAGGTTGTGGATTTGATTCACAAACTTCCAATGGCAAGATTGCAATATTCTCAAGATTGTGAAATATTTTTGTTGAATATTTTTACAACAATTGTTGTTGTAATTAGAGATATGAGTAATCGTGAAATCTTAGATTTCATTGGAGAATCTCACATTCCAATTAGGAGTGTGGACGGCTAGCCATTCCAACATGGAATTGGTAGTAGTCCATGGTTCCTTATGTAATGTGGAGATTCTCATCTCCATTATCTCATATTTTAGTGATTTAATTTAGGATTGAATGATATTTGATTTATCAAATATATTTAATCTAAATTAAATTTGTTGTTGTTGTATTTTTTACGAGCAACAATCTTGACCATTGAAAGAAACACAAATTAATCTCATTCGTTGATTTGTGTGTCCCATGGATTGAGATCTGTGGACTCCCAAACTCTATATAAAGAGATGCATCTCATGCTCTCTAGGGTTACAACAAGAACAAACATCATAAGCTCTCTCCTCTCTCATATTTCACACGTCCTCTCTTCCTCTCTCATATTGCTGGCCGTCCGCCCAAATAGAAGAAGAAGACATCTTCCTCGTCGACTCGTCGTTGTGATACCGCCTCGACGACTCTCAGTTCTCCATCTTCTTCGGTGTGCTTCGCTCACGAAGAATGCATTTGATCTCGTGCGATGAGATCAGGAGTTCCACGCTTGGATTCAACATCTCGGATTGCGAAGATCACGCAGTTCATCCTCGCGCTTGCAAGCGTCTTCTCCGGAGATCGGACATGAGAAAGGAGGTCTCTTCTCGTAGAGACTCGATCAACCACGCTTCAAGAGGTATTCCTATAAACTTGATATGCTTTAGATGAAATGATCCGAGAATCGTTCCTGAATCATATGGTTTCATCACATGAAAATTTTTAAATTCCGCTGCATAGAACAACTAGTCCGACTAGTCGTTCTTTGTCGTATTTGATACGATGCTCACACTTCCGTGATGTGCTTGAGGATTATCCCATATCCTTCAAGTGGTATCAGAGCCTTAGGTTGATGGTTTTGGATACGATCCGTAAACCTAGGACGACTTGGGTTCGTTAAGGTTGCGAAAGTTCTTGTCGCGTTTAATTTTCGCACCTCTATTTAGTGAGTAAATTCGACCCTGTTTAAAATGTTTAAACATGAGTTAATTACTTGGATTTTTTCCCATTAAATAAGAAAACCATAGGATCTGAGTTTACGTAATTTGGATTCCGTTTGCTCGAGATATCACCTTTTTAATGAACATGTATACATTGTTGCGGGAATTGTGAATCTTAACATGATTAATGAGTTAATTACTGTTTCGATGAACCTATAAATGCTTGAAATATCCCTTAGGTTCTGTTATAAATCAAATTAGCAATCTTGGGAAACTGATTTTGCGTAATTTGGATTTAGTTTGATTGAGATATGTCAATTTTGGTAAGTAGGGGTCACTGCTGAAATTACATTCCATATCAAGAACCATGTGATTGTCAATTAGTGAAATTAATTGTTAATTTCCTCAAATAATTATGGAAAATATTTTAGAAATATTTAGTGATGATTATTTCCTTAATTGACTTGGGCTCAACCAATAAAATGATTAGATTTGATCTAAATCATAATTGGAAACACGATCAACAAACAACTTGCTTGAATAAGATTATGAATTTGGTTAGCAAATTTCCTTATAATACAAAATTGTTTTGATTATTACTATATTGTATAATTTTGGTTGAAGAACCGATAATCATATCAAGTACAAAGTGATTGGCTTGGCATTATTTTTTCCCGAGGTGGATATGGTGTCTAATCGGGGAGCGTTGGGGTAGCAGGTTGCACCATGTGAGGTCAGTCCCACTCCCACCGGCACTGGCCATGACAGCGGGTAGAGAACAGATGATGTCTGAGAGAACACGATGTATTTTCTAATTATTAAAATTCGAATTAATACGTACTTTGAGATAATACCATATATTAAAGTAAAATCAAGTTTGTTAATTGAATTGGATTGATAATTATGTCCAATTAAAAACACTCTATTATGAATAGATGTGTATTTCCCTTGGAAGAATTAATTTCATGAATATGATTCATGATAATTAATTAAAATTTTGAATATGAGGTGGTGGATCACATAAGTGACATCCATGGTCTCTCGTCAAGGCGAAGGGTTCCATCGCCAGATATTGTATGTAGGAGACGCCTATCCGAAGTGACAGCTCCTGCATACAATCCATTTGGATCGAGCTCTTCGCTTCTCGAAAGAGTAAGGACGTATGCGTAGTGACCCCAATATCAGGTCCTCGTATTATTGGAGCGATATTGGATTGCGCATAGCGAGTTGTATTCCTATTGACGGTTGGTTAAATTAACAATGGGTCAACATCACCTTAGAGGTGGTGGGCCCGGGTGTTAAAGACCGAATTGGAAGATGCAAGTTGGACTTGCAAGGCAGAATATGTTCCCGCTTCTTTTTATCCGGGTCACAGGTTCTCATATTATTAGGATGTGACAAAGATAAGGAAGGAGATCCCAGATCTTGCTTGAGATATAATGTAAGTATATCTCTTACATTGAAAGTGATTAAGGGAATGAACTTTCAATGTTGACATGGCAAGACAACTTTGATATAAAAATTCCCAAATCAAAGTAAAATATGTATATATATATATATATATTTATTTATATTTATATATATTTATGTAAATTTCTTATTTCAGATAATCCTTGATTAAACCCACTCAGTACTATATTCAATAAAAACCAGTAAAGTATCATGGATTGCATGATCAAAATATTGTACTTGCAATTGGACACATATTGTATGTGGTTGCAATGTGCAAGATTCCTCATAATAATGAGGAATGACATTTAAATAGATAATAGGACTACAACCCTAGAGTTTGTATGTCTCCATAATCTTGATCTCCCATCAAATGTACTTTGGAAGTGACATATCGATGATGATCGCAATTGTCAAATAATCCTTATAAAAATTCTAAGAAGATGTTCTGGCATACATATGTGCTCTCGACATTTAATCATGAATGACATGGTTCTTTGCACCATGGAGAATGGTGGCTCTATAGGAGATGATGTATTCAAATTGTTTGAGTACCTGCCTGAAACGAAAGTATTTAAGAGTTAAGATGTATGTAGATATGATGAGTGTCATCATTCTACTATATGTACTCTAGTTATTCATGAAGCTTCATAATAATCATATTGTATGATTTGAATGAAGCATATATAAATGTTGAAATGCTCTTATATTGAAATCTTTTTTATTTCGACATAAGAGATCCTTTGTATTGAGCAATGGTTGCTTATAGATAAAGGGAGCGCAGTGGAAGCATGGGTTGGACCCAAGTAAGAAGGAAAGTCAAAGACTTGACCGTACTTCTGTGACTTCCATGTGACATCCAAAGAGTTGGATGAATGTCAATACTGCAATAAGTTGATGTGTTGATAATATGACTATCAAATCTATGTAGAATCCTTAGAGAAGGAATCGGATAGTACATCAAAATAATCTACATATAATCATTGAAATTGACTTACTTATTTGATAAGATAAAGTCTAATAATTGTAACTCAATCTTCTAATGACACTTGCAATTGGTTGCATATGTATTAGAATATTAGAAATTTGATCTTAAGGTTTAATGGTCATCCATGTTGGAATTGATGCAATTGTTGCAACAATTTCCACCGGATCAATAGACTTCATTTTTCAGTGGGAGCCCTTATTCTTAGAGAATGTCTCTGTGACATGGATATTAGAATACGCTCATAGTTTATTTCTAAATGTTGGAAATAAACATGAAATTCTAGAATAAACCTATCATAGAGAGTTATGATGGATATATTTCAGATAGTAATGTAACATCTAGTGGACTCTACTAAATTAGAAAATTAATGAATGGTTCATTAAGATTTCTAATACTGAAAATTAAACCTATAAAGATGATTAGGAGGATGAAGATCATTAGATAATGATCTGACATCTTATTTTGGACATATGTTTGTTGATGAGATTAATAGACAAGTAAGAGATGAAACTTCAGAAAGACTAAAATTTCAAAATTTGCATACTTATGAATATTGTATTCAAATTAAAATGTCCAACACACCCTTCTTTAGGAAAGGTGTAAGATGTCAAGGTATTTAGGATCTAATACATATTGATGTATGTGAGTCATCTATATCATAGTAAACATTATTGATATGTGATATCTATTGATGATAATGTATGATATGAGATTTCTTCTCTTCACCTAAGAAACCTTTGAAATGTTCAAAAATTTCACAATTTTGGTTTAGAACAAAGTTTGAAGGAAGATGAAATGAATTTGATCTAACTGAGGTAGCTTGTACCTATTAGATGAATTCAAGGAATACCTTATGGAGATGTGAATATCATTCCTATCTCAATCCTCCTAATGCACCTTAACTCAATAGAGTTGTAGGGAGATACGATTGGATCATATGTGACATGATTTCATTAATGATGATTCTTAGCATAATTACCTCTTAGTTTCCAAGGTATATATGTAGTAGAGACTACAATATATATATCCTTATAAGGTTCCATGTTGGTAAATTGGAATCTAGCACTAGAGAATGCTACTTCATTAGGAAAATAAAGGATGGTATTGGATACCTACTTTATGACCTTGAGATTCTTAAAAGATCTCATCTATGAGACTGTGATTCTTAGAGGATGAGACTCTTTTGAATCAAGATGAAAATGAAGTGAAGGAACTCATTTAAACTTGAAAAGATAATGAGGCTCCTAAAATTGGAAACTAAAAGGAAAATTAAAGATGAAACACTAATACATCTTCAAATAAGTTTGAAGATGGACTCCATGTGTCAGTTGAATCTGACAATGATCTGACTTCATGTGATGAAGCTTCTGAAGATCATAACATGGAAGGATGGATGTTAGCAATAAAGTCTAAAGTAGACTTCATATACAAATGTTGTATATGGACCCTCGAGGATCCACCTATATGGGTAAGACCCATTAAGGTGTAAATGGATATTCAATAGAAAGAGGGAACCTGATGAGAAGGTAGAGACCTTCAAAACACGTTTCGTTGCCATGAGCTACACACCGAAGAGAAGACATCACTTGCGATAAGATGCAACATTCGCATTGGATGCTAGCACTGTTACTGGGGATATGCAAGTGCCGTAAAAGGACGTGGCGTAGTATCTGGGAAACAGAGTGACTGATCAGCTTACCTAGATATTTTTCTAAATAGATGATGATTGTCACATGAGTGCGGGTTTAAATGATTAGTCCATTAATGGCTCTTTGGGCTAGTGGGAGATTGTTGGACATGCGAGCCCACGGGGAGCCATTACGCAATAAATGTTATTGCGAATATTATTCCCTGATCTGAAATGAAGAATAACTAATTTGCATAATAGGTCCCTTAGTACAATTAGGGTTATGTACCATGGCCATCTTAATGATCATACAGTTGTTGATTCAATTATTGAATCATAGAGGCAGGTGCTTCGATGAATATCTAAAGAGTTAGATTGAGGACTCATCAAGTACCGTCAAATGATTGTTAAGAGAGGATCTCCAGCCTGAGTAGGAGATGGAAATCCTATCTCACTTGGCTGATATCTGGCCGACCTCTTGATGCAGGTCCTCTTCATGGGAATAGTGATTCAGAGGTGTCAGATTAGTTGAGTCAAAGGGTTGACTTAACGAGATCGAGATAACCAAAGACCTATGTTGAATACTGTCATAGCATAGGCATGCATCCTCTGACCAGAGACGAACTTGTTACTATATGTCTGAGTGTGTGCATTTGGCAGACCAATAGGTTGATGACCTAACCAAGGTCTATACACCGGCGACCTGGTGTGCATGTAAGGACATATGAGTAATACAATCTCTCAAAGGGATCATACAGGTTCAGTTGTGAACCGGAAGACATGAGCTCACTCAGGAAGTATTGGAACTGAACAAATTCCATGCATGGTCGTCATGCTTTGGAAGCATGACAAGAATTTGAAGGTATGATATATGCTTTGGGAAAGCATTTGATCGATACCAATTCCCAATGACCAAGATTGAGAAACTTGATGATTAAACCATGAAGATGATAGTGTAAAATTGATCTATATCTTCAGGTTGATCACATGTCTTCCAGTATGCAGGATGTACAGGTGTTAGGAATACATGAGGGTGATTTGATCATAAACGATAATATAACCATGACTCTTCCATTCTGAGGGAGTAATGAAACAGGTTTGAATTTTAGTGACTCCTCTCAGTAGAGAAGTAACCTAATCTTAGTCCAAGTGTTGGACATTGATCTGAATGAGATTCATATTCAATGAGAAGATTAGATTTGCAGTCTTGATTTAATCAAGCATCTATGAGAGGTCCATGAGATCTGGATTTGAGATGAGATCTCAACATCCAGGTCACTATACCTGGAACAATACAATCACCCTGTCCTTATCTCCAAGTATCTGCGGAGAAAGCGCATTATTCTTGAAAGGGTTCAAGAATAATTCCATAGTTGAATTATATCTAAGCATTGAGAAATGGATAATTAAATGTGATTTAATTATCTTGCATAATGTGAATTTGATTCACATTAATGGATTTATGTAAATGATGATCCAATATAATTCAATGTGATTTAATTATTATGGATATGAATAATTGGATAGTAATATCCAATTATTCATAATATGTTATAAATATGATTTATAATGTATTAAAGAAAGATTATTATGATTTATATTTGTTGATTAATTATTAGTGTGAATTGGATTCACATTGTATAATTAATTGAAAATGAAAATTACGTTTTGTTTTGGGTTGTGGATTTGGTTCACAAACTTCCAATGGTAAGATTACAATATTCTCAAAATTTTTCTGAATTAATTTTGTTGAATATTTTTACAACAATTGTTATAGTAATTGGAGATATGAGTAATCCTGAAATCTTTGATTTCATTGGAGAATCTCACATTCCAATTAGGAGTGTGGACGGCTAGCCATTCAAACGTGGAATTGGTAGCCGTCCATGGCTTATGGAATGTGGAGATTCTCATCTCCGTTATCTACTGATTTAGTGATTTAATTTATGATTGAATAATATTTGATTTATCAAATATATTTAATCTAAATTAAATTAGTTGTTGTTGTCTTTTTTACTAACAACAATCTTGAACATTAAAAGAAACACAAATCAATCTCATCCATTGATTTTGTGTGTCCCAAGGATTGAGATCCATGGACTCCCAAACCCTATATAAAGAGAGGCAACTCATGCTCTCTAGGGTTACAACAAGAACAAACATCATAAGCTCTCTCCTCTCTCATATTTCACACGTCCTATCTTCCTCTCTCATATTGGTGGTCGTCCACCCTAAGAGAAGACGAAGACATCTTCCTCGTCGACTCACTGTTATGATGACGCCTCGACGACTCTAGGTTCTCCATCTTCTTCGGTGTGCTTCGCTCACGAAGAAGGAATTTGATCTCGTGCGACGAGATCAGGAGTTCCACGCTTGGATTCAACATCTTGGATTGCGAGGATCACACAGTTCATCCTCATGCTCGCAAGCGTCTTCTCCGGAGATCGGACTTGAGACAGGAGGTTTCATCTCGTAGAGACTCGATCAACCACACTTCAAGATGTATTCCTATATACTTGATGTGGTTTATATGAAACGATCCGAGAATCGTTCTTGGATCATGTGGTTTCATCACATGAAATTTTTTAAATTCCGCTGTATAGAATAACTATTCCGACTAGTCGTTCTTCGTCGTATTCGATACGATGCTCACGCTTCTGTGATGCGCTTCAGGATTATCCCATATCCTTCAGGGGGTCGGGGAAAGGTGTGCAGGGGGGCTCGGGGCTGACCTAGATTGGAGGGTCGAAAGAGCGGGGGGGAGCTCGGGACTAGCCTGAGTGGGTGGGGGTCGAAGGACAAGGGTGGGGGGGAGGGTGGGCGGGGGGGGGGGCGGGGGGGCGCTCGGGCCTGGCCTGGGTGGGCAAAGATCGGAGGCCAGGGGTGGGGGAGGGTGGGCAGGGCCAGCCTGGCTGGAGGTGGGCATTGAGCTCGGGGTCAGCCTATGCTGGAGGTGGGTGGCTCCTCCTCCACACCTTCCACAGGCGGCTTCCTCGCCTCTACCCTGGCTCTGTTCCTGATCGTGCAGATGAACTCTCCCTTTGTTGTGGTGTTGCAAACTCGTCGACCAATAGCTCCTACCTCGATGGGGTATGTACAATGTTGGTTGCATTAATACTATCATGAGATGGCATGATTTGTAAATAAGAATAATCATTAGGGGCAATTTTGTCATTTTCTCACGAAAACCGTCTAATATAATGTCCATAGCAAATGGAACATAATATAGGGTTATGCCACGTAAGACTTAAGGATTATTCGGGGTTACTCCTATAATTATGAATTATCGAGGGTTCCTGAGGTAATTGCGAAGCTACTCAATGTTATGGGCGTAAATATCCCTAAAATAATAAGGTCAACATAGGTCAATATGTAGAATATATAATGTGGGCCTAAAACCCTAATTTCACATATGAACTCCAGTTCTTTTGAATTTGATCTTGTTTTGAAGATAATCGAACGTACATTAATTCAAAAATGAATAGAGGTCCATAGGAGACTATATGAGAGAGATATTCACATTTTATGACTTTTAATCTTAAACTAAGGGTTGGATTTTCTTTGGCAATTTTACAAGTTAGTAGTTTTTTTGATATTTTTCATTTATTGGTATTAATAATATGTACATTATAAAGTTGATTTTATTCAATTCTGAGTTAGTGAAAAATAAATAAATAATAGGGAAATATATGGTATTATATAGTTGATATTTACAAGGGAATTCAAGCTTCTTATTTAATGCAAATAAGCATGTTAAAATGCAGAAATTATTTACAAATGCATGAATAGTTGAAATGCAGAATAAATAGAAAAATGCAGCTAATTACTCGGGAAGGAAATTCTATTTTCAACTTTTAAAGTGATGACTCACAGATTCATCAACCCCCTATACGTAAACCTTGCTCGTCCCAGAGCGACTAAAATGAAATGCAAATGTGAAATGATTTTGGACTCCATACTAATGTCATGAACAAAAGGTGAAAATAGAGCTTGACTTGACCTTTGGATTAATAATGTGGTAGAACATTATTGGGAATTGGATTTAAGACTAACATCCTTTAAGTTCTACAAGTCTCTATTCAAGTTGCCTTTTCAAAACCCACTAATTTTCTACCTTACATATGCAAGATATGCAGATGAAATGCAGAAGATATGAAATGCATATGAATGATGTGCAAGATGAAGTTTTTATGCAACGATGATATGCAAAAGTAAATACGAAGCCCCATTTTTTACAAAGGTTTTGTTTTGCTTTGCTTTATTTTATTTTATTTATTTGGTATACCTCCTAATTTACAAGATTTTTATAAAATTATTATTTTTAAAACTTTTACAAGATTTTATAGGGAGGATATTATACACATTATACAGATTTACAACATGTATACAATATACATATCATACACGTATACATCTATAATTTTTTAACTATTTTCCCCATCTCGTAATTACTGAATAATAAATACAAAAATACGCGGAAGTACGAGCTATAGGTAAATATGTGATATATACATGCCCCATATACTTAGCATGTGCTATGTCATCTGAGTACAAAAAGCGACGAAAAGACATAACTCATGCTAAGCGTATGAGAGTGAAAAGGATGGAAGTATAGAAGTCGACTCGCCCCTATACTTAGGGTTTGATCAGCCTAAGTATAGAAGAAGAGCAAAAATAGGGTGGCTGAGGTCAAGACGAGAATTGGATGAATATATAGATTGGGCGAGCATTAATCCCCCCCTAAATTTAGGCTATGGTCAACCTAAGTATAGGACAAGAACGGGTATGAGAACCGATGGGGTTGGGGGATATACAAAGAGAAAATGAAAAAGAATAGAAGGAATGACTCGAGTCACTCTTTCCCCTATATTTAAGATCTGGTCATCCTAAGTATAGCCATAAAGTGACAATGATATGGAGTCGTGGTGAGTGATACGATTCACATGGGAGGGAGTGATCAAAAAGAAGGACAAGATGGAATAAGAATGTACAAGGATCACGAAGGTTTGCGACGGACCTTCCAGCAAGAACGGAGAGGAAAGGTGATGTGTGGACTAGTGTCGTTGTGGGACTCATCCCCAAAAGAATAGTAGTGACGAGGATGAAACATTGATGAATCCCTATTCGTCACTCTTTATTCTTTTATTTTAGCTAATTATCTTGGCAATGCATCATGTAAATAGGTTTAAATACAATAATTTAGAAATATGCATGCATGTGTTAATACTGCATAATTAGCAGGTATTTGTGCAAAAATAAAAGAATAAAAAATAAAAAGAAACGGAAGGAAGTATTTAGAATAAATACCGAGTGACCTAACCCCAAAAGAGGGTCAAGCATTGGCCTGATCGTCAAATAAACTATGTAGAGAGAGATAGGGCCACTCTAGATTGTTTATATGTATCATGTGTGTACATAAATTATTTTTGCCAAAAAAATAAAAACATATTTTTACTTCCTTGTATATATTTCTAAAAATAAAATAAAAATAAGAAAAAGAAAAAGAAAATAAAAACTCTCTCTCACTTGTACATAATACATGTATATATATCTTCTTCCCTATTTATTTTATACTTGTAAATAAATAATATAAATAAAATAAAAATTATTTTATACTCCAAAAAAGTATGTTGTAAATTAATAAAATATAAAATTAGGGTATCTTCGTAAAAATAATAAATTACAAATAATTGTACAAAATACATAGGTTTAATATACTTGTATATAATACAATATATTGTATATTGAGTAATTTATTTTTCAGAAAAATAATTAAAAATCATAGAAAAATAGTATGAAAAATAACAAACATTTTTTATTTTATATACTTTTTAATTTAAAATCATTTATTATTTTTTATTGAATTTATAAAGTATTTTGTAAATATTATTTTCCAATTGGTCGGCTGAAATGTTGACCACGGGTCAACGACGCCTCCTACCCAGGTCCAACCCAGATCCTTGTCACCGAAGCTCCTTCTTGACATTTCCCAGCCTGACTCCGCTCACCTCGCCTCAGGATTCGGACCCGAGAATCCTCGTACTTCCATCATTTTCGTTGGTCCCTCGCCCGATCTGATTCCTTCTCGGGTCTTGCGCTTCTCTCTGATCTTTCCAGACCCCCGTCGACCCTATAAAATCTTCTCTCCACCTCCACAGTGCCCTAGCTCGCGCCTCGCTCCTTCTTGATACCTTAGATACCTTCAGAGTGGTGACAACCGTCTGAGGCACCATCTGGTGGTCGATTAGGTGCAGTGACGCCGACGCTCCCCTTTCGTGGTGCAGATCCGCCATGAGAAGCCTCCCTCACCTTCCGCCGCCTGGTCGAGGCCATAACCTCGACGTCCTCCTTCGCCTGGAGCTCAGGAGCGTATCTAGACCTTCAAGTAGTCCCTTAGTCTTTCCTAGCTCCCCATTTGATCGAATCTTTCCATTGCTCACCGTCATTGCTCCGCCAGCTCCGACCAGCCGGTCGAAGCTCCTTCACCCAGATCAAACCGTTTCGATACCCTTACACGCTCACCCTCCATCATCTTATGCAATCTGACCACCCTAATCTTATCACATCTAATTAGGATTAGGTCCAAGATCTCCCTCTACCGCGTTCGCCGGAGATCGAGCCCCAGTCACCGTTGCTTCTTTATTTTTCAGTCCTAATAACCTGGACTGGAGCATAGCTCCGAGTTAGAGCTTCTCGTTGCAGGTCCTGTCACGCGCTGAGAGCCTCCAGACCACCCTCTCTAGAGCTCGTCGGAGCAGCTCTAGGTCCCTCTGCCGTCACGCCGATCCGACCATTGGAGCTTCCATCCGAGCCATTCACCTGAAGCGGACTCGTTCCACGATTACTCCGATGCTGGCTGCTCTTCCATCGGGGTTGAGGATCTTGTCCTTAGCTCCAGCGAAGTTCATCCAGGTGTTGTTCTTCCAGTCAAGTCTTGCGCCATTGGATCGACGTCGTCCTCCACTTTCTATCTCGACCATCCATCTAGGAGACATGTCAGACTGTTAGATGTTAGATCTAACGGCCATGTACCTTCCACGTTCCTGACCAGCCGATACCGTCAGATCTGACACTTGACGCTTGTAGAGCCGCACGATCTCGCCTTACCAACGGTCGACACGTGGCCACCTACGCGCTACTCACGTGCAGCGAGGGTATATTTCTCTTTTCCCCTGCGTTTATTTTCCTTTATGTTTTATTTTGTAAAATAAAAGTTACAGTTGGACCTTTTTGCAAAATAGTCCTTGTAGTTTCAGTTATTTGCAGTTTAATCCTTCTAGTTTGGAGACACGTGCATAGTGGTGTATTTGTACTTTTAATCCAGAACTTTTCCTATGTTATGCTGTGAATGAATGCTTTTCAAATTCGCATATATGCCCCTGTGAATGTTGATTTGGCGCATGTGCGTATTTTATTGGTTAAATTGCAGATTTGATCTTGTGCTTTTTATGCATGTTTTATTTTAGTCCTAAATTATTTTAGTCCTAAAACTTAAAATAATTACAGTTAGGTCATTGTAACATGTGTGTGTTGTTTTGAATGAAATAAATATCAAAACTACTCCAAAAATTCCAAAAATGTTATACTTAGCTCTTGCTACTGTGTAGTATTTTTGGTAATTTTTGTGATGCATTTTGATTTTATTTGGTATTTTCTAAAATTCAAAAACCCTAAAAAGTATTTCTATCTATTTTGAAAAATTAATTAAAAATAGAAAAATAACTTTAAAAATTCTAAAAAAAATTATATGTGCTTATTTTGCCTTGTTTTAATTTCTTTGTGGTTTTTATTTCATTCCCTTTTATAAAACACCTAAAAATTGGAAAAGACCAAAAGCCCTATAAATATCATTAAAAATTCATTAAAAATAAAAAAAAAGTTTTCAGTTTCTGTAGGTAGTTTTTATTTTATATTTTCATAAAAAAAATTGTCGCCAATATTTTATAAGCACTTTGGATATTTTTAAAGTGCCTTTTCATCTCGGCTACACACTGTTTGCAATTTCCCTCTTATTTTTATTTTTAGAAAAACATATAAAAATCAGAAAAACACCATAAAATTCCCAAAAACATCTGAATATTTTAAAAACGTAAAAATATTTTTGTTTTGAATTTTTGAGTCATTTTAGATCTTTAAATAATTATTTGACTGTAATTTTTGAGCTTTTCATTATTTTTTTTTAATAGAAAATCATAAAAAATTAAAAAATTAAAAACCAACGAAAATTCCTTTCTTTCTTGGATTACGTGACTACTTCGTAGGTTTCATTCAGTGCTCCTTGTGTTCGACCCTAGTAGCTATACCAGGTTAAATAACTAGCAAGATTGCTTGCCTCGTTTTTATTGGTTGATTCCGTTGGTGGTCTACTTTTTCTCGTTGAGCCTGGTTCGAGTGGTTGAGGTCGAAATGACCTTTGATATCACTTAACCTTAATCGCTCGGGTCGCTCATCAGAATGGCACCGTTGTCGGGGAGCATAGCTTAGTAGTCGATTTTCTCTTTTTTATTGACTGATTCCGTTGATGGTCTACTTTTTCTCATTTAGCCTGGTTCGAGTGGTTGAAGTCGCAACGACCTTTGATATCACTTAATCTTAGTCGCTTGGGCCGCTCATCAAACATCCGCTGATTATCGACATAGGGATGCTTGCTCACATAAGGTCGAATGACATCCTTACCATGCCCATTTATGATGATTACATCATTTAAATTCGAAGAGGAATCCTCAAAGGAGACTATCCTAATCGATTTTCTAGAACCTGAAGTATGGAGAGGAT
Organism: Ottelia alismoides; assembly: GCA_037367405.1. Taxonomy (NCBI): domain Eukaryota; kingdom Viridiplantae; phylum Streptophyta; class Magnoliopsida; order Alismatales; family Hydrocharitaceae; genus Ottelia; species Ottelia alismoides. The sequence goes on along the minus strand of JAZKJV010003948.1, from coordinate 1,403,283 downwards.
GATGAGAGTGACATGCCTTTAGGGGTTCAAGGGAATGCCTTGAAGAATCAATGCTCTTCATCTTCTCACTAGAAGATCGACTTGAAGAAACATCTTCCTTTTGTGAGATGTTTGTCGTCTCTCTGGTCAATGGTTGTGACAATGAAGGTACAAGAATTGGATCACTAAAATGATCAAGGCAATCAGAGAAGATGGTGTCCTTCTCAGAGAGAGTTTCTATTTGTGAGTCCTCTATAAGAAGCTGTCTCAGTGGTAGTGACGTGATCAGAGGGAAATATGGATGTCTCGGGAGTCTCTGAGCCAATGACCAGCTCAACAGTTGGTATCTATGGTGTAGGAGAGAGTTAGGAATAATGTCTCTCATTGGTCATGACTTTTAGCGGCTATGCGAGTAGCATTGGGATCGATTGTGTCATCAAAGGTCATGTGCTGTCGATATGTACCCAATGCTAAAAACTTGATCTTCCTAGTCTCGCAATCTATAGTCGACTTAGACAAGGCTAAGAACGGATTCCCAAAATAATGGGAGATTGGGTGAACTCTTCTCGGTGCTCAATATTACTGACCGTAAAGTCCACTCTTATTGGAGCACCTTGGAAAGCAATGATGATTGGAATAATTCCTCTTGACCATTTTATGGATCGATCAGCCAGCTGAACGATCGCTCTTGACTTACTAATTGGTCCAAGTTTGATCTTGTCAAACAGGAGGTGGGGAGAATGTTTGCAGATGAATCATCATCTATTCTAGCATGGGTAAAGATGGTGTGTTTTGATCTCACAGTCAACCCTAGGCAACCGCTTCACTCTACGGCTCTTAATCTTTCTCCGCATCACCAAGGATGTGGCTGTAGATAGTAGGTGTTTGTCTATCCTTGTTCTCTTATTGCCCAGCCTCTTTCGCATCAATTGACTCCTTACAAATCTTTTGAGGTCAGGAAAGTGCTTTTTGGCTTTTATTAAGGGAAGCTTAATAATCAACTTCTTAACAATGGCTTACCTAAGAGTAGGATCCAATTTTTTTAAATCATTTTCTTTTTCAATTTTTATGAGATTTTTTTGTTTTTTATTTTTTGGTCTTTTTGGATTTTTCAATTTTTTGGTGTTTTTGATAGGTGAAGGAGGAGTAAGAGAACGGACAAACTCTGGACAAGAAGACAAGTGGTTAGTAGAAGAGGGAGGTAGAATGGACTTCAGTTGTATATAGTGTGTGGGTTCCCTAGTGTCCTCTCAATTTTCAACATCAAATCCACTTATTTCCTTTTCCACTTTCATACCCAAGCTAGAAGAAATTGAGTGCAATATTTCAGTGACATCTCTCAACTTGTTACTAAATGATACATTTTTTCGATAAGTCTAGAAAAGTCATCCTCCAAAAAGTTCTCATGACAAATCATATAAGAATTCTGCTCAATTAGAGGATACTGCTGATATCTTGAAGCCTCATACTCAACGTAACTAGACTCTAGCATGTAATGATGGGTTGGGTATGGACCATCCGGACTGCAGATATTGGTCGGAGCCTTAAACAATTGAGTCAATATACTGGGGCTTGTAGGTTGAGCTCATAAGTCCAATCCCTTGTCTACGTACTCTGAATGGCTGGTATGAGGGCTGGTTAATGTAAACTTGATCACCAAAGTCAATCAAGTTTGAAAAATCTTAATGCCATGCATCTCCATTCAGGTTGTTCGATCGACCAAGTTGTACCCTAAGGTCAAGTCATGATGTGTATGTGTGATTCGTTGGCATGTCCCATCATTCATATGAAGAGGAAATGAAGTATGTTGGTGTGGGTAATTCTGCATTCGTCTCAGTAGTGTCTTGCACATATAATGGTTCTTTAATTCCAGCAAGCTCTCGGGAATATGGTGAGTTGGCCTAGGATAGAAGTGGATCCGAAGTGTTAGAATGTGGAGTAGGTGAGAAATGCGGAGAAGTGGAGAAGTCAGTCGAAGTTCTGACATCATACTTGGGTGGCGTAAAATTGACCATGGGTAAGAGTCTCCCGCAGATGATGGAGGATACATGGTAGAAGGAGAAGGCGAAGATGAACGATATATGGTCAAGGATGAGTAATCAGAGAGGTTAGGGTATGGGGACCAATATCTTGACATCATGGAGAGATGAATGTAAGTGGATGGCGGTAAAAAATGTGCAAGTGCACAAAAGTATACACACTGACAGATACAAAAAACAAAACCAAGAGCAAACCCTAATTTCACCAACTCAACACAATGATAGCCACAAAGGTCCAACCATTATCTTTTCGATTTTGGTTATGTGATAGAACAAGATATGAGTTTGTTTATGGAAGATTAAGATTTGAGTTTTAGGCACTATCCTAGGGACGTATCCCCACCTCTCAACAAGCAAAATAAAAAGCGCACAATGATGGGGTTGTTCTCTGACGAACTGAAAATTCGGCCCTCTAATAATGTGGAATTAATATTAAATGGTCATTGTAGTCGGGCTGAACTAGGTCCATCAAAAATTATCTAAGTTGGATATGTCAAGGAAATCAGATGGTCATATTTTTATTTTACTTGGCAAGAAACCTAGGTCAAACTTGGGGACACGAACCTCTCTCATGATTATTCAGATTTTTATTCATTATTTAAGTGTTGAGTTAGAGAACCATAGGTCAATATATGCAAAAAGATAAGACATCAAACAAATACAAAACATGCATTCTTTTTTTTTCTTTTAATCATGCAGATAGATGCTATGCAAAAATAATATGCCTAAATCAGAGTAACATGATGAGCAAATGTAAAATGAGTCAATTTCGGGTTCAATTTAGATGACAAAATCGATGGACAAATTGATCAAGGCATGAGTTTAAGCATTAAGAGACACATGGCTACTAAAATAATACATCAAAAATTACTGGGTCCAAAATAAGAAATAGGCATTCCATTAGAAAGATCATCAAACAAGCTTCGAAATGAAACTGAAATCAACTGAAACAGAGGTACGATGCTCGAGATATGCAAGAAAGAAGACAAGGGCATAACTGAAAGAAAAAACATGAAAGATAACTACAAACAAGTCCTTGGGAGGGACTAAAATGTAAATACAAGAAAGTTCGGGACCTTCCCTGTAAATGGCCCACACACACATGGGTATTTTTGCAATTATAAAAACTCGTGAGGGCATAACTGCAAAATTCCCCAAGTACGTGTGTGTTGCACGTGATCCAGAACCTGTATGCAATATTGAAGAAGTCGGTGGGGCCTCCTTGCAATTTACCCAGATGGCACGTGTTGTGCACGCGCTCTCTAGGCTCAGGACGGTTCGGAGGCTCGGGGAAGGCTCGGGCTGCTTCGGCTAGGCTTGGGTGTTCTGTGAAGGTTCGATGCAGGCTCACTGTAGATCAAATCTCTAAATCGGTTCGGAAGATCCGAACCTATCGGTCTGGAGTAGTAGCTCGGAGTAGTCCTGGCTATGACACGTGGATGATCAGTAACCATCCGATCCTGAAATCGAACGGTAACTGTTGTGAAGTGCCTGCTCCATCGTGTTATCGGGTGGACCGTTGGATTGGCGCTGGGATGAAGCCATCCAATGGTTTCTGTACTTCATCCTTCGTCTCTGGCTGGCGAAGGAATCTGTCCTCCAGTGAGTCAGCTCCAGCTCCGCCTTTGTTGCTGGTGCTCAGTGAAGGCTTGCAGCCACTCCTAGATGGCTAGAGTGAATCGTTGAAGTTCGATGGGGATGTTGGTTATCTTGGAAGAGGCAAATGAAGCAAAGATGCTGGAGACGAGCGTGGTGAAGAAACTCCGGCAAAGACTTCCAACCATTGAAGACGTTAATACCGGCATGGTTAGTCTTATAGCCAAAGCGTGGGGTGTGAACGCCAGTGGAGTGGGGAGCTACTGTGGATGAAGAAGGAGGGAGCTCGGCGCTCCTCCACCGTGGAGGGCGGAGGAGAGGGGTCGGAGGTGATCTGGTGTATGGAGGAAGAGAATGGTAATCGAGGAGTGCGCGTGGATGGGTGAGTCGAGGTGGATCTACTGGGATGATCAATGAACGACAAAAGTGGGAAGGGGATCCTAATTAATTACGAGAAATCAAAAAAAATGCAAGGGGTAGCGGGGGCTTACCTGATCGGAGATGGCAGTTGGAGGCTTGGGTTGGGGCTCGATTCGAGCCCCGGTCGTCGCTGGACCTCCTCAGCCAATGGAGGCAGCTCGAGCGGGCTAGGAGCTCCGCGACGCCGTTGTGGAAGACGGCGGGTCGACACCGGAGGAGATGGGTCGTCTTCGTTCGATCCTCCACCTCCCCCTATCACAGGGAGATGGAGGAGGGCTGGGCCTCTCCCCGCGTGAAGGTGGACAATCGGATTTGGTGGCGGGGATGGAGTCTTTAATGTTTGAAGGTGGTAGTTCAGGTGATGACATCGTGGGTTTCATGGAGTGCATGGGACGAAGGAGAGGGAATCGTGGGTGGTGGAAGCATGCGCGAGGGTCGTGGATGAGCGGGGAATGTCGTGGAGAGGTTGGACTGTGGAGATGATGGCCAAAGATTCAGGGAAAAATGGAAGGGGCAAGCGGTTGTGTGAGGTGGACAACGTGCGATAGAGGGGCGTCGTGAGGTAGAAGATGAAGTACGGGCCGTTGGATCTTGCGATCCAACAGCTGGCAGATGAGCGCTAGCAAGTGGTTGAGATTTAATCAGTTGGGGCGCATCGAAGGGTCTAGATGAGAGAGCTAGCTAGTGGCTCTAATCAAGCCTGGATGCGATCGGGGGGTGATGGAGCATGCCAAGTGTCGCACTCTGGTGAGGGCGATGGCAGATGGTGATGATGAGCGTGCGGAAGGAGATCGGATGGTCGTTATTTGACGCGGAGACAGCGGCTGAGATGGGGCAAATAAAGATGATTGTGAGGTGCAAAAGGTGCCACATGGCGCAAGGAGGGAAAGGCAGGCACGGGCGGCCGTGATGAGATCCAGAGCTTGGTCAGACGGCATGGAACAAGGGTACGCGTGGCGACAGAAGGGTCGTTGGATCAAGAAGAGATCCATCGACCAAGGGTGCGGACGGTTAATGCAAAGAGGCCGGGCCACGTGGCTCAACCCGAGAGGGCCACGTGGCCCAATCTGATTATTCAGAGAGAAGATATGAAATATGAGGGTCCAAATGGCCGAATTTGAGAAAACTCAAAACATGAAAGTTGTAGATCTCAATGAGATCTACAAGTTTCATGTTGACGAAAAGATGAGGTCATTTGAAGATAGAAAATATTTTTAGGGGTATTTTTAAGGCTAAAAACACCATGGATTTTAGTTTTGTGATTTTTTGTGATTTTTAATTTATTCAAGACTCTGATAATTACATGACTTTATCTGATTATTTTATTGACAAAAATTTAAGCAAGGGGGTAAAAAATGAAGAATTAAGATGATGAAATCGAGTTTCATCATTCTCCCACAAACAAGTGTTAGTTTTATGCAGTTTTGGGTCATATCTAATTAACTATCCCGATTTTAAGTTAGATTATCACTTAGTTAATACACCAAACACAACATTCCTATCGTCCAGTCCTTATTTCCATTTTATCTATGTTGTGAAAACCAAGGGGAAGGGCGTCGAGAAAAAACAATGCAATTGAATAAATCTATAATGCATCCCATTTCTGAAGACCTACAGCTCTACATACGGGATGCAATACAGAATTGAAAATTTTATACTAAATGAATGCAAGTCAGAAAATTGCAGCAAGCAATAACTTCTATTAGTCGGGAAGAATGTGAGTTTAATTTGACTAAGTTGAACATTCTATGGTGAGTATTATTCAATGTCAATGTATGGTCCTAAATTAAACGAGCAGAAGTAATGTAAGTTTGACCTAAATAAAAGCTCTAAAATCCGTGAGTGCAGGTCTAACCTACGAGCCACTCAAGTCGAGCTTCACTCTCACTAGAGAGTGAAACAGATCTCGACACACCGTAAAAATAATGTCCAATGTTTGTGTACACAAGAGATATCCCAAACGTAATCCGTTGGAATTATGAAGTTACCTAAATTATTGCAAATTAATTACAAAAAAAATAAATACATAAATAAAATCCTAGACTCTACACTCTCTCACGACTCGATACGATCTTAATTTTCTTGCAGTTCTTTTAGTTGGCTTATTTCCCAGAAAAGTCGGCCTGTAATGGTCATGAGTTTCTTGGACACCTAAGCGGTCGCTCCATCACGTCAGGTCCCTTGCACAGAAAATAAGATGGTGGTTAGAGAGACACATAAAATAATATAAAATAAAGGAAACAAAATAAATAAATAAATGTAGGAAAATAAATAGAGTGATAATTACAAGATAAATAGAGGGTCAAACGACCCGAGGGTGGAAAACCTAAGAACTAAATTTTCTAAAAATCAACCCAAGTTATCCTCCTCGGCAACTTTGACATTTTACGAGCCTGAAATCATCCTCGCTAGTTATGTGAAATTAACATTTAATATGTACGTTGTAGGCATGCAATTCGAATTAATAAAAAACCACATAAATTAATTATTCAATTAACGTGAGCGGTCAAATTTATATTTTACTTGACAATCCCAAGGTCGAACTCAAGGAGGCAGTCGTCTCCTTAGGTTGATTAATGGTTGACCTAAAACCTAGGTTTTCAAAGAGGCAATTTTTTATTTTAATATGCAATTAATAAATGTAATGCAAATTCAGGCAAGTTTAGGGTCTAAAATGTAATTTTTTATCAAACATTTTCTAAAAATAATAAAATTTGGTAATAATGTGAAATATGGTGAAACGAATTCACTATAATATTTTTGGAATTTTCTGAAAATATATGAATTTATTATGAATTAATTATGCATGCAATCAGATTTTTAACACATTAATTTAAATAAATATAAAACCGATTTATTTCTCAGAAATAAAATTATCCTAGATAAGTCTATGTGAGAGGAATCTGAAAAAGTTAGTAGATCTTAAAAATAATTGATCTATGGCATATTAAAATTTAATTACTCTAATACCACTTAGTTTATTATGGACTCGATATGCATGCAATTGAAATGATTTTTGAGTGCGGTAAAACACACTAAAATCTAGCTATTATGAATTTTGGAGAATTTTTGGATCAGCTGGTGATTTATTACAAATTGAAGTCCAAGCATTGTTTAAATTATGCATTTTCCACCAATTTAATTATATTAAATCAACCACGTTCCACAAAAATTCAATCAAACATCCACATGATAGAGAATAAAAAGTTCTATATTGTGTAATTTCTAGAATAAAAAATTGATAACAAATAATTCTTCAGAATGAGATGCGAAGACAAGGGTGTGGATGTAATAGAAAAAAATTAATAAAAAAATATGCTGACTAGATTGAAATGATATAACCCAAATGGGGGGTCATTCGTGCAATTTGTCCATGGGGCACGTGTCGTGCACGTGCCTTCTATTTGGTTGGAGCTTCTTAAGATATGCAGAGAAATGGGGGGTCTGCCTGTAATTTTCGTCCCCGCTCACGTGCGCTGCACGTGAGCTTCTGAATGGCAGGGGGAGGGTTATATTGTAACTTATCCTGGAAGCTGGGGGGTCTACGTAGTTTATCCCCTGCTCATGTTCCAAGCATGTGATGAGGGTCTTGGGAAACAGTGAAAGGAAGGACAGGCGATGCGTATCCTGAGGTGGTGGGGCTCTTCGAACAGAGCGTCGACTCGAGTGGTAGGGTGGTAGTTCACATTTTGAGGGATCAACTTCTCCTCTATCGAGACACGACAGGAGGGATAAGTGATCAATGTAGAGTCGGATGAAAGTGTATTCATTTGCTTAGGGAGTCACTGACAAGTGATGGTGATGCACTGAAGGAGGAGATGAGGGTGGAGTTGTGGACCACTGGAGAGCATCAAAGAGGAAGAACAGAGCGGGGCTTTGCGGTTGTCGATGGCATAGGTGCTTGAGGCAGCTCAGAGAATGGACCGAGGAGGAGGTGTTGGAGCTGAGGTGTGAGGTGTAGCAGGTCAACATGGCGGAGCACGGAGATGGAGGTGGACATGGGGCAGAGGGGTGCAGTGGTTAATGCGAGGGCGTGCAGAGCTGGTGGGATTCAATTTGGGTAGAGATAGCAGAGAAGGGGGAATAAAGGTGGTAGAATAAGAGGGGAAAGGAGAAAGAGGAGTTACCATAGAGGGGAGGTTGTCTGGCAAGAATGGAGGAGTTCATGGGCCTCCGATTGTCGCTCAAAGCTTCAGTAAGAGCTGATCTAAGCAGTCACTCAAGGATGGTTGCGACGACGATAGATTGTCGTCGGATCTTGCCTCAAAGAAGGTCATCGTCACTCGGTGGAAGCGCCTGGAGCTATCACCTTTAGAGTCTTCGAGCTGGTTGGCCTCTCCTCCCAAAATGGTGGATAGCTGTCGACGGGGGCGGCTAGAGGGTCTTTATAGGCAATTGCGAGGAAGGCTGAAATATGTGGAGGTAGGAGTCATGGTAGAAGAGGTTAGTGTACGGTAGATATGCAGAGGGTAGAGTGAGTGTAGATCATGTGATAGAGCATACTACAGGTCATGCATGGTAGCAGTCATGGAGATGTGGGATGGAGGATAGGACGACCGTTGGGGTGCTCCACCGTGTAGGGTGAGGAGATGGCTGACACTTGCGCAACCGTTGGACGAGGAAGATGGTGGACGTGGGAGACTGGGTCATAGGTAGTTGCAAGGCGCGGGATGTGGGAGGAAGGAGGGAGCAGGCGGTTGCAGTGCCACCGCACGAGGCGAAGGTCGCACGGGTCCTGTAGGAAGCAGATGGAAGGGGGAGAAGGGTAGGGTGCTATGATGGCCATGTGGTGGGAAAAATAATAAAAAATTAAAATTAAAAATTAAAATAATAATAAAATAATAAAAAAATAAAGTAAAATAGAACTAACTAAATAAACTAAAATAAAATAATAATGATATAAATAATAAATAAATAATATAAATATATATATAAACAAAAAGAAAATATTTAAAGTAAAATAAAAGGGGGTGGCACGTGGCGGCTCCAGGAACTGCCACGTGTCGCTCCTAGAAAAATAAAAAATAAATTCTAAAGAAAAATCAAAACAAAATAACAATAGAGGTCAAATCAAAATGTTATCAACATTAAAGTTATTCTTCTCGATGAGATCTACAATTTTCTTGAAGGATAGAAAATCAAAATAAATCAGTTGTACAAAAAGTATTTTCTTGATATTCTATAGATATAAAATATCGCACTACTCTGATTTATGATTTTTTACCATTTTAAATAAGGAAAAAAAATAAAATCAAATAAAATATACGATAAATATGTACAGCTTAAATTTAATTTTTTGGAGTTTTCATACTTAATAAAATAAAAAAATAAAATAAAGAGGACATAAGTACAAACGAATTATACATACTCAAGGTGATTCATTTTCTTTAATTTTTGCTTCATGTTTTATACATATTTTATCAAAACAATAATAAAAGAAAATAAATGAAAAGAAATAAATCAAAAAGAGTTAATTTTGTACATAAAATAATAAGCTCAACATAGGTCAATATGTACAATATATAGTAAGGGCCCAAAATCCAAGTTTCACTTATGAACTCTGCTTCTTTTGAATTTGATCTTGTTTTGAAGGTAATTTAATGTATAATAATTCAAAATTAAGTAGAGGTCCATAGGAGACTATATGGGAGGGATATTCACGTTTTAAGGCTTTTTGTCTCAAACTAGGGTTTGGGTTTTATTAGTCAATTTTATAAGTTTGTATTTTTTTGATATTTTTCATTTATTAGTATTAATAATATGTACACATTAAAGTTGATTTTATCCAATTCTAAGTTAGTCATAAATAAATAAATAGGGAATGATATGGTATTATACATGTGATACTTACAAGGGAATTTGGGTTTCTTATTTAATGCAAACATGCGTGCTAAAATGCAGAAATTATTTACAAATTTATAAATGGTAAAAATGTAGAACAAATGGAGAAATGCAGCTAATTACTCGGGAACAAAGCTCTATTTTCAACTTTTAGAGTGATGAATCATGTATTCATCATTGTATTGTATTGAATTGATTCGGTGATGATGTCTAGGCTATGGATATACTCATGGTTTACTTAATTGGCACTCTACATCGCAGTAGAAGCGCTCCGTGTTAGCATTATTTATCTGACATGGCTTGATCTATTTCAAGGATGGGTAGCATGAGAAGTCTCTGCATACTTTAAATAACTAATTGAAATAATACAATTGTGTAACGTCAAGGTGTACACTATATAGTAATATCAAGCAAACTCTAATTGTTTGTTAATAGAATTGAATTGTTAATTAGTTTAGTATGATTAAATTAATTCAATACAATTAAAATAAACATGCTATTATAAATAGATATGTAAATCCCTTGGAACAAGTTAATCGTAATGAATATGATTCATAATGATTAATAAAAATTTGAATGAGATATGGATGATCATATAAATGACATCCATGGTCTTTGTCAAGGCAAAGGGTTATGTCGCCAGGGATTGTACATGGGAGATGCCTATGCGAAGTCATAGCTCCGATGTACAAGCGTGCATAGATTAATCTCTTTGCTTCTCAAAAGAGTAAGGTTGTATGCATAGTGACTCTTTCCTCATATAATTAAGAGGGTATTTGATTACACATAACGAGTTCTATTCATGTTAATGACTTATTCAATTAACAATGGGTCAACATCACCTTAGTTGTGGTGGGCCCGGGTGTTAAAGATCGAATTGGGAAATGCACGTTGGACTTGCAAGGTTGAATGAGTTCCTGCTTCTTTTTACCCAAGTTGTAATTTCTCATATAATTGGGATGTAACAAAATAAAAAGGAGATCCCATATCTTGCTAGAGATATAACGGTAAGTATATCTCTTTCTTCGAAAGTTTAATAAAGGAATGAACTTTCAGAATTTAAAAGGCAAGACTTAGTTGATTAAAAAAACTTTAATAAAGAAATTTCGATTTGAATATACAATTATTTATATCTCTAATACAGTGCATTCCTAATCTAAGATATTAAATCCAAGAATCCACTCAACTAGCTTCTGGAGGTCAACCAATTGACTAGACCAAATTATTAGGATTGGAACCGTAATTTGGAAAGCACATTAGCTATGTACTCACCACGAACAAGAACACAAACCCTACATCATTGGAAGAACTTAAGTTCAATGAAAAATATGATGAAGATCAATCATTAGCTAGGTGTTATATTCTGGGTCTTTGTCCAATGTACTGCAGAAGCAACATGTGGACACAAACACATCCCAGGACATAATGTTGAATCATAAAGAGATGTTCGGTGATGTGAACCACACTCATCATTATAATATCATGAAAGAACTTATTTGCTTCAAGATGAAAGAGGGGACTCTAGTTAAGGAGCATGTAATCAAAATGTTTAGTTATCTCTCGGAACTGGACACCCTTGTGGCATAGATGGATGTAGATATGCGGTCTAAGTTCATTCTATTATCTTTGCCTAAGACTTTCAATAACTTTGTATTATCATACCATATGAACAAGTTAAGCTTGACTAACGTTGAGTTAATGTCTTCACTGAAGTTCGTTGAGGACATCATGAAGAAACAAAATCCTATTAACAGTGCAATGGTTGCACAGGTCAAATGGAAGCGTGGTCGAAAGCATGGGACTTGGAAGGGTATGGCCCAGAAGAAAAATAAGAAGAGTCAAGTTGTTGGCTCATCCTCTCATATTTATACACTGATAGTATCAAAGAAGACCGGTGTTTGTTATCACTGCAAGAAGCTGGAGCACTGGAAGCCTAACTTCCCAAAATACTTGAAAACAGTTGAGAAAGGTAAAGTCCCATCAGTTATAAAGTCTACTTTCATCATTGAAATCAATTTTCTCGTATGATGATAAGGTAGTTGGATCATTGATTCTTGTGCTTCTGTTCATGTATGAAATTTGTCGTATCTATTTCAATCTTGATTAGGGGAGATAATAATCTAGATGGGATCTAATGCAACTGTTGCAGCAGTTGTCGTCTGGATATGCAAACAACCATTATCTAGAGGGAGAGTCCTTGTACTTAAAGAATGTCTTTATTTTCCAAATGTTAGAAAAAACCTTATATCTGCATCTAAGTTAGTTAGAAATAGATATTTGTTCTTATTATGTGAGAAACTTGTCATAAGTCGTTATGATAAATCTATTGCAGACGGTATTTTAAATTCTGGTGGACTCTATGAATTATGCATTGATGAACATGTCATGAATATAACACCCACTAATAAAAACCCTAAGAGAACCAGGAGGACGAAAATCATTCTAATATGATTTGACATCAAAGGCTTGGTCATTATTTTGATAGGATCAATAGATTGATAAAGGATGGACCCTTAGATTTTATACATGTCCAAATTTTACCTACTTGTGTACATTGCATTCGAGATAAAACGACCAGAGCACCCTTTCTTAGTAAGGGTACACGATGCGAGGGTATTCTTGACCTAATGCATATCGATGTATGTATCCCCTTCAGTACCACTATCTGAAATGGATATCGAAATTATCTGACATTTATTGATGACCATTCGCGGTAAGGATATATCTTTCTGTTACATCATAAACCTGATACCTTTGAAAAGTTCAACGAATTTATGGCTTTGGTTGAGAACCAAACCGATAGGAAGATTAGAAGGATTTGATCTGATCGAGGTGGCAAGTACCTCTCAGATGAATTTTAGGAACACCTCATAGAGAGAGGAATTATATCCAATGTCACGCCTATCGGAACTCTCCAACTGAATGGTGTTACTAAAAGATGCAACAAGACCTTCATGGACATGGTTTATTCAATGATGAGTAAAGCATATTTACCTCTTAGTTTCTGGGGATATATAGTAGAGACTACAATATATATCCCTAATAAGATTCCTGACAAATATGTACCCAAAACCCCTCATAAATTTTGGTTTGGAACCAAAACTAATGTTAGACTCTAGAGGATTTGGGGCTTTTTCATCCATGCAAAGAATATGGATGCAAATAAGTTAAAATCTAGCACTTGAAAGTGCTACTTCATTAGGTATGTAAAGGATTGTATTAGATACCAACTTTATGACCCTGGGACTCAAAAGATTTTCATCTCTAGAGATGTGAAATTTCTAGAGAATGACTTCCTTAGGATCACAACAAAAAATGAAGTAAAGGAACTCATTGAATCTCCTGAGGATATTGAGTTGTCTAACCAGAAACTTAATATGTGAATAAATATTAAATACCCATACCTCGTCAAAGGAGTTCGAGGGTGGTTGTACCACCTGAAAGGTACACATTCCAAGTATAAGGTGAAACTGACAATGATCCAACTTCATTTGATGAAGCACTCGCGAATCATGAGATGGATAGATGGATTCTATCAATGAAGTCTGAAATAGACTCCATGTACAAAATGACGTATGGACCCTATAGGATCCTCCTAGAGGGGTAAAACCCATTGGGTGTAAATGGATCTTCAAGAGAAAGAGGGGACTTGATGCGAAGGTAGAGACATTCAAGGCATGGGTCGTAGCCAAAGACTACACACAGAGAGAAGGAATCAACTATGACGAGACATTCTCTATTGTGGCTATACTTAATCCATCAGGGTAGCCTCATGGCAAGTTATAGTTGCATATCTTGACTACAACATCTGGCAGGTGGACGTCAAGATGGCATTTCTCTATAGATACCTCGAGGAGGATATCTATATGGGGCAGCCTCAGGGCTTCATAACTGAGGAAGGCAGATTATGCAAGCTGAAGAAACCCATCTATGGGCTCGAACAAGAATCTCATAGATGGAACATCAGATTTGATGCAACCATAAAGAGTTATGATTTTATTCAGAATCCTAATGAACCATGTGTGTACAAGATGCTCAATGGGAGTGCCATTGTGTTCATCGTGCTTTACGTTGATGACATCCTTATCATTGGGAATGATATAGGGATGATGATTAGTGTTGAGATTTGGTTGTCTCATACCTTTGAGTTAAAAGATCTTAGAGAAGCCTCATGTATCTTGGGTTTGAAGCTGTTTAGAACAAGAAAAGGAGGATTTTGGAATTGTCACAACATGGGTACATTAAAAAGATCTTGGAATGTTTCCATATGGAAAATTTCAGTAAAGGCTTCCTTCCACTAAGACATGGTATACACCAATCTAAAGGGATGTCTCCTCAAAGTATTGAGGACAATAAAGTCATGGTTGTATGCCCCTACGCATCAGCTGTGGGAAGCCTAATGTATATCATGATGTGCACAAGGTCAGATATCTTCCATGTAGTGGTAGTGGTAAGCCATTACCAATCCTGCTATGGAGAACAATATTGGAATGTAATGAAAAACATCTTTAAGTATCTAAGATGTATGCAAGATTACATCTTGGTCAATGAAGATGGTGATCTACAAGTCTTATAATATAGATTCAAACTTCCAATCTGATATAGATGATCGCAAGTCAACTTCAGGGTTTGTGTTCTTGTTGAGTGGTGGTGTTATGAGCAGGAGAAGTAAGAAGTAGGACACTATGGCTGATTCAATAAGAGAAGCCAAATACATTGCTGCATCAGAAACTGCAAAGGAGGCAGTATAGTTTCCTAAGTTCATCTTGGAGCTTGGCGTAGTTTCCTATAATACTCCCATCCCGCTACTTTACGATAACTCAGACGAAGGAAACCATATGGTATCAGAAGAGCAAACATGTGCAAAAGAAATATCGCATCATTTGGGAGATTCAAAAGAATAGTGACATCATCACCACCAAGATGGCCTCTACCGACAATGTTGCAGATCCCATTACCAAACCTTTATCCTAAAAGGTTTTTCGACCAGCATGTAATGAGAATGGGATTGAAGATTGTACATGGATGGTTCTGAGAGCTAGTGGGAGATTGTTGTCCATGTGAGCCCGGGGTGAACTATTTCTACAATAAATGTTATTGTAATATTAGATAAATGAAAAAAGCTTATTGATTTATTTCACTCCTTGTCTGAGATTGAATGAATGCGTGAAATCACTTATAAGACCCCTTAGTACAATTAGGGTTATGTACCATGTCCAACTTAATAATCGTACAATTGTTGATTCAATGGTTGAATCTTAGAGGCTGGTGCTTGGACGATATCTAAAGAGTCAGATTGATGACTCATCAAGTACCATCAAATGATTGTTGAGAAAGGATCTTCATCTTGAGAAGGAGATGGAAATCACTCTCTAAAGGTTGATATCTGACCGACCTCTTGATGTACATCCTATGCATAGGAATAGATATTCAGAGGTGTTAGAAACGTTAGGTCAAAGAGTAGACTTAACAAGATCATATGTCATATGCTATTACAATATAGGCATTCATCTGAAGGATATGGGAAGATCCTCAAGCACATCACAGAAGCGTGAGGATCGCATCATATGCGATTGGGAGCGACTAATCATACTAGTTTCTCGTGGAAGTGGAATTTAAAAAATTTAAAAAAATGAAACCACGTGATCTAATAACACTTCTCGGATCGTTTCATATAAACCACAAACAAGTATTTGGTTTACCTCCTAAAGCATGGTTGCGATCGAGTATCTAAATGAAGTGACCTCCTGTCTCAAGTCAGATCCGATGGAGGAGACTCTTACGAGCATGCTGATGAAACACGTGCTCCTCGTAATCCATGTTGATGATCTAATGGTGAATCTCCTAATCTCATCTCATGAGATCCGATGTCTTCTTCACGAGTGAGGGGCATCGAAGGAGACGGAGATCCACAAGCAAATGATCCGGCAGCATAACAACGATGCGGAAATGATGGCGACTCTCTCTAGGGCTCCATGGTGGACAACCACAATGAAAGAGAGAGAGAGAGAGAGAGAGAGAGAGAGAGAGACTTGACGTGTATAGAGAGAGAGAGGGAGAGAGCATATTTTCATTCTCATAAGAAGAGCTAGGGTTGACTCTTCTTATATAGTATTTTGGGAGTCCATGGATCACAATCCATGGGAAACAGTAAATCAATGGTCAGATTTATTTGTGTTTTTAATCAATAGCCATGATATTTATTGCTTAACAAAGCAATAACAATTAATTTACATCAAATGAAATATATATTGAATTTTCATCAACATAATATAATTTAATTTAATCAATAGAGATAAGTGGATAAAGGAGTCCACCTTCTAAAAATAGGGTGGACAGCCATTCTTGAACAAGTCAAGGATGGTCGTCCACCACACATGGAAGGTGGCTTCTCATCTTTATTTTATGTGAATTTTCATTTCTGGCATAATCCTCTAAATATTTGCAACAACATTTGTTGTAAATTTATTCACACAAATAATTCATAATTATTTTGTGATCATTGCAATCATGCCATTGAAAATTTGTGAATCACATTCACAACCTAAAATAAAATGCAAATTATATTTTCAATTAATTGTCCAATGTGAATCCAATTTACATCAATATTTAAATTGTAAATATTATTAAAAAAATATCTCTCTCTAAGATAATATAAATCACATTTATAATATATATGAACTATGTGGATAGTGATATCCACATTATTCTTATTCTTGATAATTAAATCAGATTTAATTTTCTAAGATCTCAAATCTCATGCACTCAAATAATATGAATCTCATTCACATTATTCATGATAATTATATCACATTTAATTATCCATTTCTTATGTACTCAAACAATATGAATCACATTCATATTATTCACAATAATTAAATCACATTTAATTATCTATTTTGCTTATTCTCAGATATAATATCAATAATGAAATTATTATTGAACTCTTTCAAGAATAATGCGCTTTCTCTGCGGATACTTGGAGATAAGGACGGGGAAATTATGTGTTCCACATATAGTGACTTGGATATTAAGATCAAATCTCAAATTCAGATCTTACGGACCTCCCATAACTATTTGATTAAATCAAAATCATAAATCTAATCTTTTTATTGCATGTGAATCACATTCAGATCACTATTTAACATTTGGACCAAGATCAGATTACTTCTCTATTGAGAGGAGTCACTAAAATCTAAACCTGTTTCATCACTCCCTAGGAATGGAACATCATGGATATATAATCGTTTATGATCACATCACCCTCAGGTATTCCGAATACATGTACGTCCTGCATACTGGAAGACCTAGAATAAATCAAAATTTTTAGATCTTATTCAGACTATCTCCTTCAGAGTTTTATCATTAAGTTTCTCATTTGACTATTGAAAGTTGGTATCGATCATATACTTTCTAAAATCATATATCATACCCAAGCATTGATCATATACTTTACAAAAGCATATATCAAAGCTACAAATTCAGTCAAGCTTCCAAAGCGAGATGACCGTGCATGGAATTTGATTCCCAATATCTCATGAGTGAGCTCATGTCTTCCGTTTCAGTCAATGAACCTATATGGTCCATTTGAGAGATCGTATTACTCATATGCCCTTGTATGCACACCAGTGCATTAGTTTATCGACCTTGATGAGGCCATCAACCTATTGGTCTGCCAAATGTACATGCTCAAACATATAGTAATACGTCTGTCTCCAGTCAGAGGATGCGTGCCTATATCGTGACAGCATACGACATAGGTCTTTGGTTATCTCGATCTCATTAAGTCAACTCTTTGATCTAACTTATCTAACACCTCCGAGTCTCTATTCTTATGTAGAGGACCTGCATCAAGAGATCAGTTAGATATCAACCCATGAGAGAAAGGATTGCCATCTCCTACTCAGGATGGAGATCATCTCTTAGCAATCAATTTACGGTGCTTGATGAGTCCTTAATCTAACTCTTTAGACATTCATCCAAACACCAGCCTATATGATTCAACAATTGAATCAACAACTATATGATAATTAAGATGACCATGGTACATAACCTTGATTTTACTAAGGGACCTATTATGTAAATTATTTATTCTTCATTTTAGATCAAGGAATGATATTTACAATAACATTTATTGCATAATGGCTCGTTGTGGACTCGCATGTTCAACAATCTCTCACTAGCCCAAAGAGCCATTAATGGGCTAATCTTTAAACCCACACTCATGTTCTAATCATAAGCTATTTAGAAAAAATTACTAGATAAGATGATCAGGCACTTCTTCTGAGAGACTACGCCAAATCCTTTTATGGAACTTGCATATCTTCTAGCCACAGTACTCGCATCCAATATGAATGTTGCATCTTATGCAACCAATACTCAATTTTAAGGTAGTTATAGTATCTACGGCACTACAACTCAATAATCATTATAACCAGTGTGTAATTCTATTATCCTTATTAGTATGCCCTTGTTCACGAAGATCTCTATCTCCAAAGACTAAGACCCAATCTTATGTCTTATAAGACATCTGCATCAAAGACCTTTTAGATCACTATCTAAAAAGTCTTAAGTTCTTGAGGATATGACTTTTAGATCACTATATATAAAGTCTTGTCCTCTTTGAAGATATTGTTATCACTGTAATTAAGTGTTTTATCTCCTTAGTAGGATTAGTAATAGTTTACTACTCCAACTTCATGGTAGACATCTGACTTTCGTACACAACTAGCATACACTCGGCTTCTCGTAACACAAGGGCAAGCCGTTTTAGCATTCACTTCCTCAGCTCTTTGAGGTGTTATCTCTTCAGATAGGTCAGTACTATATTTTAAGGGAAGGAAGCCTTTCTTGGGGTTTTCCAAGAATGGAACATGTCCAAGGCATACCACTTATGTGACGGTCTTAATGTCCTATTCTCTTTGCTCTAAACATTTTCAGAACTAAGAACTAAGAGGTATCCTTGAGATCATATCTCAAGGTATGGAATAGCCATATTATAAAACACTTATTATCATCCTTATATCATTCCAAATGATTAGAATATCATCTACATTTAGCACGACGAACACAATGGCACTCCCACTAAGCTTCACACGGTTCATCAAGATTCTATCTAAAATCATAACATTTATAATTTCATTGAACCTAATATTCTAGTTACAACCATTAAATCTAATACAGTTGAAGAAAATTTGATCTTAAGCACCAACCTCTATGATTTAACAATTGAATCAACAGTTGTATGATCATTATGATGGCCATGGTACATAACCCTAATCGTACTAAGGGAGATATTATGTAAATTACTTATTCTTCATTGCATATCAGGGAATGATATTTGCAATAATATTTATTGCATAATGGCTTGCCGTAGGCTCGCATGTCTAGCAACATCCTCTGACCAGACACATGTGTATTTGTATATGTCTAAGTATGTACATTAGGCAGATCATTAGGTTGATGACCTAATCAAGGTTAATATACCGACGAGCTGGTGTCTATACAAGGTCATATGAGTAATACGATCTCTCATGGGATCATACAGGTTTACTACTGATCTGAAAGACATGAACTCCCTCATGAGGTATTGGGTATGATCGAATTTCATGCATGATCATCTTGCTTCGGAACCATGACAAGAATTCGTAGGTATAATATATGTTATTTGACCAATACCAACTACCAGTGATGAAATGAGAAACTTAATGATAAAACTATGAATAATACAGTCTAAATATGATCTAAAACTACGAGTTTATTCAGCATCTTCAAGTATGCATTATGTAGTGATATTAGGAATACTTGAGGGTCATGTAATCATAAAAGATTGTATAACCATGACACTTCCATTCCGAGGGAGTGATGAAACATGTTTGGCATTTAGTGACTCCTCTCAGTTGATTGGTAATCCAATCTTAGTCCATATGTTGGACATTGATCTGAATATGATTCAGATGCAATGAGAAGATTAGATTTACAGTTTGATTTAATCAAACATCTTTGAGAGGTCACTGAGATGTTTATTTGAGATATAATCTAAATATCCAAGTCACTATACATGAAATGTATAGTTGCCATATCTTTATCTCTAAGGCCCTATTTGGTAACTAGGTTGGGTTGGATTGGGGTATCCTCCTATGAATAGTAGTTCTTGGATGGTTGGGAGGGTTGGATAATGTTGGAATGATAATTGTGATGTGGTGTGACCTTGATTATGTGTTGTATTAACTTTTTTAATGATTATAACATATTTTCATCTTAACATTTTTATTTAAACATGGTTAAAATATACTAAAGAAAATGTAGGGTCTATACAAGTAATCCCAACTCAGGAATGCATGGATGGAGTTGGAGGTATGCCAAGATATCTCGGGGGTACCCTAGCAACCAAATAGGCCCTAAGTATTCGTGAAAAAAGCATATTATTCTTGAAAGAGTTTAGGGATAATTCTATTGCGATAAAGTATCCGAGAATTAGGAAATTGATGATTAAATGTGATTTAATTATCATGAATAATATGAATGTGATTCATATTATGTAGAAACTTGAGAATGGTCATTTAAGATAACTAAATGTGATTTAATTATCATAGATATGATTAATGTGGATAACACTATCTATATTTATCATAAAAATTATTAATGTGATATATAATATGTTGGAGAGATTTAATTATGAATAGTATTTACGAATTAAATGTTGATATGAATCAGATTCACATTATACAATTAATTATAAATACACTTTACATTTTAGTAGATGGATGAATATGATTCATAATTGTCAATGGTATGATTGAAATTATCACAAAATAATTTGGAATTATTTTGATAAATAATTATGCAACAAAAGCTGTTGGACATGTAAAATATTTGTTGAGATATGAGATCTCACAAAATTTTAGAATGAGAGAACCACCTTCTCTTTATAGAGGGTAGAAAACCAATATCGAGTCCTATTTCAATGTGATCATCCACTCTATGAATGGAAGGAGGCTTGCTCTCTTTCCATTCATTCCACTTGTTAATCGATTTAATTCAAACTAAATTATATTGATAAATATTCAATATATTTAATTTATATTAAATTAATTTATTGTTGCAAATTTATGTAATAAAATATTGTCCATTGATTGGAAGCACAAATTAATCTAAACCATTGATTATGTGTGCACATGGATTGAGATATATGGACATCCAATTTGTTATAAGAAAGGATAGACATATCTCTTTCTTTACAACAACTTCAAGAGCTACAAATCTTTCTCTCTTTTTCTATATTCTCATACAAGAGCTACAACTTCAAGCCCTCTCTCTCTCAAAATATTGTGGTTGTCCACTATATTGACTTAAAGAACCTCATAGTCTTTGCATCGTCGGTGTACTGCCAAATCGACTGCTTATGGATCTAGGCCTTCTTCGATGCATTTTGTTGATGAGTAAGGCTTTCGATTTTGTGGGAAGGAGACTCCGCGCTAGGATCTTCATCTCAGATTACGCGAAGCACGTGTCTCGTCCGCATGCCCGCATGTGCATCCTTCGTCGGATTGGACTTTAGACATGAGGTTCCTTCGCTTAGAGACACGATCGTAATCACGCTTCAAGAGGTAATCCTTTGACTTGTTTGTGATCTTGATGAAATGATTTGAGAAGTGTTCTCATATCATGTGATTTCATCTAATGAAAAAAATTATATCCAGTTGCCCATTGCAACTAGTATGATTACTTGCCGTAGATCGTATTTGATGTGATCTACATGCTTCTGTGATGCGCTACAACCTATAACCTAGCCTTCGAATCATACATATATACATACATGGGTTTAATTTTTATTTCTTAATGTATTTTTCTGAAACATTTGGGGGATTTTGATCACTATATGACACCATTTTCTCATTCATATTTTGATGCAATTCAAGACTCTTATCACATATATCAAGCATGTTAGATGGATTTGGAATTGCTGAAATTGGGCCCCTTATGGATGGACACATTAGGAATGTTTGTTTTTTCATGAAATTTGAATGAGAACATGGTATCATATAGTGACTTAAATCTACCAAGTATTTAAGAAAATACCTTAAGATATAAATAAAAAGGGCAGGGGTAGCTCCATTGAACCCTATACACACATGTATGGGTGTGCGTGTGTGTGTGTGTGTGTTGACTTCATGTTCTCATTCTAATTTTGACTCAAATCGAGATTTCTGTCCCATCCATCAAACTTGTCAAATTTTAACAATCTTAGAATTCTTAAAATTTTTCCCTTAAAAATGGATGAGTTAGGTATGTGTCTATTTTACACAAAATTTAAATGACAATATGTTGTCATCTATTGGACTAAATCCTCCTAGGTGTTTTCAGAAATACCTTAAGAAATAAAAAATTAGGTGTAGTCTCATTAAACTATATATATAAAGAATTGATACACTGAGAATGACATATTTAATATTTAGAAGTTCCAATCAATTATCTGAATTATGTGCGTACCTATTTTAAGTGTTGATGAGTACCTCCATTATGTTTTCCATAATCTAGTCCTCATAATCAATTATTTTATATTATTGATCCGTCTTTGTCTCCCAAGTGTAGCTTTCTCTATAAAAAGTATCACATTACTTCTATCTTGTTTTTTAGGAAAAAAAATCAAACATTTGTGTATGATAATGTTCATCACATGCATAAGCTTGCTTAAATCATATAAAAATACAAGTACATAACACCTTAGAACATTCTTGCTTATAAAAATGGTGGTGAAGTGTAATCCTAAGATAAAGTATGTGTACACGGAGAATAATATAGAGAAATATGTTATTTACTTGCCTACTTCCGTTGTCACAAGAGACATATTCATAAGGAAGAGAAATGACAGTCGCATAAAGAGGTCAAGAGTTATCCGAGAGAATGTTATCATAACTTCACATGAAATGCAATTCAATAGACTTTATTATCCAGAGTATATAAAAGATCTTTTTTAGAAGTAGTTCAAGATCGATTTGACCGTGAGAATAAGGGTTCGTTTGGTAACCGGGTTACCTTGGGGTAACTCGATTTACCCCTCTCTTTTCTTGGGATGGAATTCTATCACAAATCATAGTGACATCACATTCTTTATTCCAACCCCCATAACCATCCCAAATAGCTACTATTCCTATCAGGTTACCCCAACCCACTCCAACCCAGCAACCAAACAGACCCTAAGAGAGGTGTACTTCGACATCAATGATGAGTATACCAATCAAGATGATTTCTTATTTCGGACAATCATCTTTCTCGAGTAAACCCAAGATCAACACCTTTTTTTAGATGATCCAAGAATCCATGCATTTTTTTGTAAGGACCCTCTTGAATTAATTTATCATGGTCTAATGTTACTCCTAATGATGATTTGAAAATAACAATTGGAGAGAACTCAATTTTCAACCTTTCCCTTTTCCCATTTCTTCTATCATCTTCTTCTTCCTTCATCCTTTTTCCCTCTTCCTTCTTCCACCCAACTGCCTAACTATTGAAACAGGATCATTAACGCATATTTTAAACAGTAATTATACGGATCCAAAGGAATTAAAAAAGTATTACAGAGTAACGTCATGGTAATCATGCATTTCCATTTGATTATCCGATTACAGAATGCAAATAGGAATCGATTAATAAAATAGAAACATAGAGGGCGAGATCTAGGAAAGATAAAGCAATAAACAAATTGCAGCAAACAAAAAGATAAACTGATTAGATTAGAAGTCACCAAAGCGTCCATGTAATGGACTGTCCTTAGAGAGGATATCGTCCCTACAATACTGGTGTGTAGGGTACTGGTGATCCGCTCTCAGGATACGGCGGCAAAGATTTTCATCTGTGCACACCGACAAGATCGACCTCGAAAGTACATCAGAGAACTGCAGCCGATAGAGAAAGAAGCAGGTTCGTCTGCGAGAGGAAGAACGTGAACAGAGCCAAGGCGGTGTGAGAGAATTTTTCTTGCGAGTGAAGAAAATGGCTTCGGGGAATGAAAATATATAGAGGCTTGCATGCCCTAGCACAATACTTTCTATTTTCTAAAAATGACCCTCAATGGACGTGTCCCTTCATATTTCAAAACCGCAGCTAAAACGAGTCGTTTGGGTCAAGAAAGATTCCCCTTGCGATTAAATCCAAACTAATCTGTCTCATTA
Organism: Ottelia alismoides; assembly: GCA_037367405.1. Classification (NCBI taxonomy): domain Eukaryota; kingdom Viridiplantae; phylum Streptophyta; class Magnoliopsida; order Alismatales; family Hydrocharitaceae; genus Ottelia; species Ottelia alismoides. Next base: position 1,379,234 of record JAZKJV010003948.1, on the reverse strand, counting down.
ATTTAATCGACCAACCAAATGAAACCCGCAACAAAAGTATCAAGATCTGATATCTGAATTGACTCTCCCGAGCGTGAGCCCGAGCCCGAGCCGGTGTCGGAACCGGAGATGAAGCAGAGCGTATGCGCACGTGTGTGGCCCTCCATTCCTCCTCTCTATTGTTGCTACAAGAACTTGGGGTGTGAACTCATATATAAGTCCACCAAAAGTTTAGAAACACTACATACGGTACTAAACTTTTGTATATAACTCTCCTTATTTCAAATTTGAGAATTTCCAACTTTCCCTCTAATTCATTTGTTTCCCAATTGAGATCAAATTAACTCTATATTGTAATTATATAGGCTTTCTAAATAATGTCTAATTACATAATTTAAATACAACACTTTAAATACAACAATGCCCCATGAATTTATCAATTGAAAAAGAAATTCAAAGAGAGTTAAAAACACCTTTCGGTCGGCACACATTGCTTTCAGTAAAGGTACCTTCCAGTTTGAACCTCACCTGAGTTTACTACTTTCACTTTAACAGGAATGAAGTATACTACGCCTTGAACTTTAGACCTTGGTGTTAAAGTATACGGTAGAAACAATGAAGTGTTGTTCTTGATACAATCTTAAGGGTTGGTGCTCATGAAGGCCATGCACCCTTATCCTGTTTCATGAGTTTGTTCAGGAAAGACCCTCTTCCTTTAATTGTGGCCCACAATAACACTCATATAAGTGGTCTCCAAGGATGCACTACTAACATCCTTCCCAAAGACTTGAACCCATTCAGAGCATATGCTCTTCCTAAATTTTCATCTTAAATGGCACTCAGGCTTCCAGGGATAAGGCACTCATGCATAAGCATTAAACCAAGAGTGTCAACCAGTTCTCCAAACAGCTTGTTATTACCACATTGAACCTACTTTGTGCGATCTTCACTCGGATAGGTTGGGTTGCTACTATAGAGGATCTCCCAATGGTTCTCAGTCTCATCCCAAGCCTAGACTTTAGGACTAAAGATCTATCAAGTCCCTTAGTCAACGGATCTTTCGTGTTGTCTTTGGATCCAACAAAATCCACAACCAACACTCCTCGAGACACCAAATCCCTTAACATTTTAAGTCTAATTTGTATGTGTCTTCTCATTTTTTTTATTAAACTTTGAACTCTTGATCTTGGCGATGGTGGTCATGTTATCACAATGTACCGATATGCAGGAACTGGCTGACCTACCATGGAAATTTCAGACAGAAGTTCCCTTAGCCATTCAGCCTCAATTTTAGTGGTTTCCAAAGCACACAGCTCAGCCTCAAAGGTAGATCGAGCTAGAATGGTATGCTTCACAGACCTCCAGGAGACTGCACCGCCTCCAAGGGTAAAGATATACCCAGTAACACCATTACTCGTAGACTCCTTTATTTTTCCCGATCCCGCTTGCATCACTATATCCTTCTAGTACAGATGGATGTCTACCATAATGCAAACTAAGGGAAATAGTTCCCTTCAAGTACTTCAGTACTCGATCCAGGGCCTTCAAGCGAATACGGTCAGGACAACAAGTGCATTTGCTCAGCTTTGCATCCGAGAATGGAATATCAAGTCTCGTGCAATTTGCAAGATACATTAAACTTCTTATCACTCGTGAATACCTTATCCAAGATATAGGTACTCCACTTTTATTCTTAAACAGTGTTTTGGATGAAACAAAAGGAGTGCTTACAGCTTTGCAGTATTGATATCCAAATTGCTCAAGTAGCTTCTCAACATAGTGAGATTGAGAAACTACGATCCCATCAATCTGACCTTATCAGTTTGAGACCCAAGATCACATCAGCAACACCCATGTCCTTCATCTCAATTTTGCTACTCAAAAATGCCTTAGTCTCATTAATAATCCTTGCATGTGATCCAAACAAAAGTATGTCATCAACATATAGGCACAAGACAATACACTTATCACCTCTTACCTTGGAATAGACACACTTATCGGATTCACGAACCTTAAAGCCACATGATAAAATTATTTTATCAAATTTTTCATGCCATTGCTTTGGTGCTTGTTCCAATCCGTAAAAGGATTTAATAAGGTTGCAAACCTTTTCCTCATTCCCAGGAGTCACGAGTCCTTTAGGTTGATCCATATAGATCTCCTCTTCAAGATCGCCATGTAAGAAGGCAGTCTTAACATCCATCTGGTGGATAGAGAGATCATATACATATGTCATGCTATGAGCATCCGGATTGTGTTCATCCTAATTACAGGGGAATAGGTATCAAGATAATCGATACCTTCCTTTTTCCTAAAGTTATTGTCAACTAATCTGGCTTTATACTTTTCAATTGATTCGGCAGGCCTAAGTTTTCTCTTAAACACCCACTTGCACCCAATGGTAGATCACCCTTTGGGTAAATCAATCAACTCCCAAGTTCCATTAGCCATAATGTAATCCATCTCAGATTTGATGGATTCCTTCTATTGTTTTACTTCAGATGAAGCCACAGCTTCCTTGTAAGTTAGTAGATGACCCTCAATCAGGTAGACAACAAAGTCGCTACCCAGATCCTTGGCTATCTGAGGTCTTTTACTCCTTCTTTGCTCAATCTCTTCTGAAAGTTTGTTGGGTTCAGGTTGAGTCTCAACTCCCACATTCATTTTCCTTTTCACTTGATCTGGAATAAATCCTGATGTGGAGGCGCTCTCAATGGTCAAATTTTGAGGAATCCCAGTCTTCATAGGGAAGACATCCTCAAAGAAGGTAGCATCACAGAGTTCAACAATAGTGTTGACATCTATGCTCGGTATCTCGAACCGAATTACCAAGAACATATATGCATAGCTATTTTCCAAGTAACCTAAGAAAACCGCATCAATATTTTTAGGACCAAGCTTCTTTCTCTTGTATTCTGGGACTAAAACCTTAACGAGATAGCCCCACACTTTGAGATATCTTAAGCTCGGTTTCTTATTTCTCCAAAATTCAAAAGGACACTTTTCCAAAGGCTTCTTCCCATATATAGGTTGGAAATTCATAACTCTGTAGAGAGCATTGATCATGTCAGTTAAGGTTCTATTTTTTCATTCTGCTATCCCATTTGATTGTGGTGAGTATGGAGCAGTAACTTTGTGAACTATGCCAAATGATTTGCATTATTCATCAAACAAGTTAGAGTTATATTCACCTCCTATATATGACCTAAGGCATTTAAGCATTTTTCTTGTTTATGTCTCAACTTCATTCTTAAATATAAGAAATTTCTCTAAGACTTCATCCTTTATTTTCATAATATACACATAGTAGTATCTATTGTCATCATATATAAATGTGATAAAGTATTTCTTATTATCTCATGTCAACACGCCATTAAACTCACAGATATTTGTGTACACTACATCCAAGATCTCACTATCTTCAGAGACATAGTGAAAAGACTTCCTAGGTGTCTTAGATTGCACACAAATTTCATATTTTTGAGTTTTATCAACAACTTGTTTTGGGATCAAATCTAAATTCATCATTCTCATAATTAAATTTAAGTTCACATATCCCAATCTACCATACCACAGATCACAAGATTATAGATTATTCACAACATGAGACACATAATTAGAATATTCAGAATTTAAAACATTTATTGAATTAATGTTTATGAATCACATCTAATTCTTAACAACAAGTCAAAGTATGCCAAGTAACCTTTTCCATAAAAAAATTAAATGTCTCAGAATAACAACTTTATTACATTTAAAGTTTAATTCAAAACCATTTCTAACTAAGATAGAGCAAGATAAAACATTCTTTTTGATATTAGGAATATGCAACACCATGTGCAATGTCCAGACACGTCTAGAGGAGAACCTCAAGTTGACTTGTCCCGACCCTAGCACCCTGGAAATAGAATCGTTCCCCATCTTCACAGTCCCACCACTGCAGATCTGATAAGAAGAAAACAAAGTTCTGTTAGAACATATATTTACATTAGCTCCTATATCCACGAGCCACTCATTTGGATCACGAATATGGTGTAGTTCAGGTTTTACAGAGACACATCCTTCACTAGCCCCAAGTCCCAAAATAATCATATTCACTTGTGGACTCTCATCTGCAACCTTAGGTTGAGCCTTTAACGAAGGACATTCATTCTTCCAATGACCAACCTGATTACAATGCCAGCAGGGTTTAATCTTTCCTTTTTCTGGATCTTTTCCTTTGGTTTAATTTTATTGTTGTTATTACCCTTTCCCTTCTTATCCTTGCCCTTTGAGGTCATGAAATTGACCTTAATATCGACAGGAACCACACAAGCTTTTATTTCATGTATTCCTCCTCTATGGTAATTGCCACCATCAAGTCATCCATAGAAATTTTCCCATTCCTGTGTTTCAGGGTCATACTGAAGTCTTCCCAAGATTTGGGAAAATTTTCTATTATGTACATGACCTGAAACTTCTCTGGAAGTTTCATTTCAGCATCTTCTAAACCATGGAGCAGGAGTAAAAACTCGTGTGCCTGTTCAAAAACCGACTTTCTTTCAGCCATGGAAAACTTTAAGAACTTGGCCATGGTGTATTTCTCAATACTGAGGTTTTCAGTATTATACTTCCAATCTAAATCTTCCCATAGCCCCTTCATAGTCTACGTGGGCAAACAATATAAGTGAAACAACATGTTGGACAGAGCCAACAGGATGCAACCATGATATATACGGACGCGTTCCTTCCACACAGATTGCACCCTCTGGCTATCTGGTGAGAGGTTTTTCTTTTCCACCGTAGGACAATCGGTTTCAAGCATAGAGATTTGTCCTATGGTGCTTAACCAAATCTTCATGTGTTGTTGCCAATGCTTGAAGTTCTGACCACTGAATCTCTTAGGCATACCCGTCATTTCCACCCTCGATTTGAACATTGTTTCGGATATAGTTTTAAAAATTGTTCCAGATATCCTCTCTAAGATTGTTTAAAATAGGATCATTAATTCATATTTTAAACAGTAATTACATAGATCCAAAGGAATTAAATAAGAAGCATTACAGATTAACGTCATTGTAATCATGTATTTCGATTTGGTTATTCGATTACAGAATACAAATAGGAACCGATAAATAAAATAGAAACATAGATTAGGGTGAGATCTAGGAAAGGTAAAGAAATGAAGGAATTGCAGCAGACAAAATGATAAACATATTAGATTAGAAGTCATCGAAGCGTCCATGTAATGGACTGTCCTTAGAGAGGATATTGCCCCCCACAATACCGGTGCATAGGGTACTGGCGATCCGCTCCCAGGATACAACGGCACACAATCTTCATCTGCGCACACCGATGAGATCGACCTCAGAGAACTGCAATCGAGAGAGAGAGAGAGAAGTAGGTTCGTTTGCAAGAGGAAGAACATGAACAAAGCCAAGGCAGCATGAGAGACTTTTTTCTTGCAAGTGAAGAAAACGACGTCAGGGAATGAAATTATATAGAGGCTTGCGTGCCCTATAACGCAGTACTTTCTATTGTCTGAAAATGCCCCTCAACGGGCGTGTCCCTTCGGATTTTGAAATCACGGCTAAAACAAGTCGTTTGAGTCAAGGCAGATTCCCATTGTGATCAAATCCGAATTAATCTGTCTGATTAATTTAATCGACCAACCAAATAAAACCTGTAGCAAAAGTATCAAGATCCGAATTGACTCTCCTGAACCCGAGCCCGAGCCGGTGCCAGAGTCGGAGATGGAGAAAAGCGCGTGCGTGTGTCCGTGTGTGATCCTCCATTCCTCCTTTCTACTATTACTACAAGAGCTTGGGTTGTGAACTCATATATAAGTCCATCAAAAGTTTAGAAATACTAGATGTGGTACTAATCTTTCTCCCATAACTCTCCTTTTTTCAAATTTGGGAATTCTCAACTTTCCCTTTAATCCCTTTTGTTTCCCAATTGAGACCAAATTAACTCTATATTGTAATTGCATAGGCTTTCTAATTAAAGCCGAATTACATACTTTAAATACGATACTATAAATACAACACTAACAAGCCATGAGACTAATTCTTCTTCATTGGTGACGACATCCCGTCGCCATGCTCCTCAAGTTTTCTCTCCGATGTAGATGTACTTGGACTTCCTTCTTCTTTAAATAGGACCTTCACCGTTAAGATCCAAGTATCCTCCATTTTCCCAACTTTCACTCCCAGAGCTCTGGTTAGAAGCGAGGAAGGTGAAAATTTATAAAGTTGTTCTCCAATTGAGTGAGGTTGAGGAGAACGAGGGCCGACAAGATCACAATACAAACATGAGCCAGATTTGTCGTGTGTGAGCCTCCTCTATGCCGCTCGTTGAGGCGAAGATGACAGAGCTCCACCAATCTTCACCACATGCATTCCCTCCATCAAGTTTGGTTAGATTCCAGGGTAGGGCTTTTATCTCACTTCTCTTCTTGATATGTTCTCTTCTCTCCTCAATTTCTCTATTCATCCCCATTTTCCCTCTGATTTGATACCAAAACCATCTCCAATCATCGTTGATCCAACTCCACCTTTGATCCCATCATTTTATGATATATCCTTCACGAGCTATCATCGTTAGCCATGTATAAAGATCGTGAATTTTTTTCAAAAAAATAAAAAAAAAAGTATTCAAATATCATAATTTCTGCCAACTAAATTTCCATCTATTCTATATTACCATTATTGCATTATTAAATAGCCAACTGATTGAGTTTTATTACCCCATTAGTTTGCGTCATTGTCAATTATTAAAAGGATCATAAGATCTTAAAATGCACACATCACTTTTCCTACATTCGTGTGTGTGGAGAGAGATGAATAGAGGGAGAAAGTTAGAGAGAGAGAGAGAAGGATATCACCGGAGATTATCTTCATCAAGGGGGATGGGCGACATCGAATCGGAAAAGGAGAGTGTGGATACGTGACTGGATGGAGCCACAATGACCACGTCAAAGAGAGTCAAGCTTTGGACCAAAGGTTTGTATCAGTCTAGAATTTCCATATGAATAATGGTCGAAAAATGATGTCTATATGTATACGTCAGATGCTAGGTTAACATGCATGTATATTGATTCGTTAGACTACACCTCCGAATGTATTATCGGATCATAGGCTGATGCATGCAAATAATGAATCTACCTTGAATGACTTCAAGTGTATATGTCAGATGTAGGATAATATGCATGGATATCTATTTTACATTTTTAACAAGATCTCCAGATGTAATCGTTGAAACCCTAGAATTATATATACTTGTGTCGATTCTAACTCGAAATAAAAACACCCCCTCTCAAATCTATTGGATGAAAGGGATGCGCATGGGATTGAATAGATCGTATTCTCTTAAAAGGTTCTGTCATTTTTTTATCTGCAATCTTTTTTTAATCTTGCTTTTGGAGGCCAAGCAAACATGGGTTGCATGCTCATGTCGATTACCAAGTTGCATTATACTGTCCAAATTATGAAAATTATTCCTTAGATATGGACCAATTTACACGTAAATGATGTGTTGATCTCTTTCACGTGAGTTATCTCATGGAATATAAATATGACATGTTATCTTAAAGAAAATAACACCCAACTTGAAGATAAGAGAGTAATAATTAACCATGAGGATTATTCGTACATAAAAATATTATAGAATGCGTGTTATTTTTTTGGCATACTTCATAAAGAACTCATATTATGCTAATAGTTGGCTATATATGACTAAGTTTACAATGGTTATTCATTAGTCCAGAGACTCGTATTTGATATTGCGTGATATGCATCGAATTCGCGACTAGCTAGATATAAAGCAGGGATGATACAGTGTCAGGAGATTCCAATTGATTTGCTAAATATATTAATGCATAGGTCATTGCCTGCCTATAATCTCTAGTTAAAAGAAATCCTTAAGTAATTGCAACTAAAGAATGTTGTTAATTTGGTTTCAAAAATATCTTAATACTATATATTTTTCCACGATAAATGGTGAGCATTTGATAACCTTAAAAATGAATTAAGTCATTGCCTCATAAAGAGTCACATGGACGACCGAAAGGGGTCGTGTTAGCCTAAGGGGCAATTCTGCAAGGGATGTATGGTTGCAAGGAACCACATAGGAAAAAACTAAGTCCCCTACAATTGTAGCTACATTGTCATGTCATGGACTGCAAGTGTCAGCGGTTGAAAACGTATAATAAGATGCATATATGAAATTTATGAAAATAAATGGTTAATAAAGGTAAACCATTGCAAGTACGTAAGGAAATGGATTATAAAGATAAATGATTACATGTTATGAAGGAAATGATTTATAAAGATAAAGCCATACATGTTATGCAAGAAATTCGTTTATATAGATAAATCAGTACATGTTTGATAAATTCCATATTTGTCATCATTAACTACCACTATTATCTCTCTTGCTCAAGTAAATCAACAAAATTCATTGACAATTAATTTCAATTAACAATTTGTGTGTTGTATATAATTGACACTAATTGGTATATATTATATAACAATATTATTGTGCTAATATTTGATGTATTTATTCATTATCAAAAATCAAATAAAAATTGGTATATTATTGTAAATAAATATTATAACATAAAATAAACAAAAAACCAAAAAATAAGCAAAAGAAAAATATTTTAATTATTTTAACATGTATTTAATTTTTATTTATGTACAAATGACCTCTCATCTCATTGACTTCTACATGAAAGTTGTAGATCTCATCGAGATCTACAATTTTCATGTTTATCAATTTTCCTAATTTTCCCTCTAACTATTTCTCTTGCATTTATATCTGATTTCTTTACTTTCCTTAATTATGATTGGGCCACTTAGCTTCACAGATGCTGGTCATGTGGCCCGTTCATCTCACGCGACCCGCATTCACTTGTGACCGTCTGATCAGTACTTATTAGGCTCATCCTGACTGCACGTCAGTGCCTCAATCTAGATCGTTTGATCTGATCTATCAAGATAATCCAAGCCATCAACCCACATCCGATTCTTGAGCGTCAGATGATAATCAGACGGTTAGGATGTCTCCTTCAACCTCCGGACACGTTCTCCATGCAACACGAGCAACTCGAACCACCCATCTTCTTCCTACTATCCCAACATCCTCGATCTCCCTCCCACTAACGATCACCACCATTTCCTTCTCATAAATAAGTAGTCTTCGCCAACTACTCAAACTTCCCTAATTACTTACCTAGTCACAACTATTGGCAGTTGAAACCATCCCCTTCGTCTGTCATTCATCAGTCCTCCATCTTCTCAAAACCTCTACTCCGGCCATCTGGAACTGCATCTGCCATTCACGAGATTCCTCCCAGCCATTCCACTAGCTTGTGACAGAAAGTGAGCGATGAAGGAGCAAAAAAAATCTCGATGAGATCCAAGGTGTCTACATCTTGTTGCAGACCTCCATTAGCGAGCTGCTTCAGCTTAGTCTCTTTGTTGGAGACCTAGAGCATTGACTTGAAGATTGAAGCTTCCCCATGATGCGATTTCTTCTTCAAATCCATCATCTTCTTAATTCAAGTCTCCAGGTAAGATTTTATCCCTTGCTGTTTATTTTCTCTTTTCCATTATATTCACGTTGTGTTCATTCATTAGTCTATGATCTAAAACCGCACATGCCATCACATCACTCCATTGATCTAGTTGTGTTCCTCCTTATGTTTTATCCACTTCTCCATCATTATGTTCACGTCGATCCCTTCTCGGACTTGAATAGTCTGGAAACCATATAAGGCTTCAATCCTTCATCCTAATCAAGCCTTCCATTCCACATCATAGCGACCTCGATTAATTTGGTTGGGCTTTCTCTTGTCTTTGTATAATACTGCATGTGATAACGTTTTATTGATCAGAATTCGTAGTTTTGCTTCGAACTCCTTCTTCTCCACCAGAAATACTTCACTGACAGGTAGACACGAGGGTTGCCTTGTCATCCTCAGATCATCTTTGACTTTGCGGCATCATCATGAAGGTTCCACGACCTCCAGCAGACACGAGAAGTAGAGGGAGAGCATTTAAGTCCTCATTGGAGCCATGCCCAAGCTCCATCGCTTGTAGAGGAGCGAAAGCACAAAGGAGTAGTAGACACAGTCGATCTCCCCAAGTTGGTGAGATTCGACGATCTGGATCGTGCCACGTTGCCTGCCTGAGGCAACATTTCATTCCGAAGGCATGGTCTTCGAGCCTACCTCCGAGCCTCTCGAGAATCACCAGAAGTGGCCATGTGGACCGACCCTCTGCCCCCGAGCCTTGCCAGGTCACGTGTAGTGTGCACGTGACATGGAGAATTTGCAGCGCCAATCCTCTAGTTCCGCTGATTTGCAGATAAGCCCTTCCACCTTTGTATAAATTGTAATTTTGCCCTTGCAACTTATTTATTTGCATATCAATACAGTTTGACCTTATTTATTATAAAAATTTGTTATTTTATTACAAAAATACCCCAAGATTAAATCTTGAATATCTTATTACATATAAATCCAAATGAAGTGATTTTGGTCTTGTTTGAAAGTTGAGTTGATGCTCTTTATATTAGCATATTTATTACGAATTTTATTTTAAAAATCGTGCTCGATTTATTCATTTTCCTAAGTGCTTAAATTGAACTTTAAATGAAATTGAAAAAAAGATTCTTAGTGAAGAATTGATCTTTATATTCATTCAAAATCTTAGCGACTCTACTATAATTGATGTCATAAGAACCATTGAGGCATTAATTGATTTAGTTGCTCATTAATTAATTTAGCATCAGATTGATATAAAAAAATTAATCATTATTGAAAGTTTTTGAGACTTAGACCATCTCTTTTCTGATTCATAATTCATTAATCACTAAATTAATTCAGGGTATTTCTGTGAATATATGGGTCCGCGCAGCATTTCCACGATAAGAACCGAACTGTCTCACGACGTTCTAAACCCAACTCACGTACCACTTGAATCGGCGAACAACCGAACACCAAGTTTTCTCTCTTGTCTTCAACCATTGTCATTGTCATTATTGTGATGTTTGTGCATTAGTGTCTTCATGTAAGTTAATTGAATAAAAAATATGTTAAAAAGTTATCTCTTTTGTTTTTTGTGCATCTGCTCATTATTATTATCCTATAAATTGCTCTGCTAAATAATTTGACACTTAGATTTAATCACTGAATTGCTTGTGTTCCGATGTTCGACCCTGGACTTCTTAGGTTTATAAATTCAAGACAAGAGCCTCGTCATTGAGATTCTTCTTGGTTCTGCATGATTTGCTAGGTGTCCGTGCTACAACGGATACAAAATAACTCATGCATTTAGAGATTCATCAGATGGAGCCGTGGCTGGGATGAGGCACATTTTGTTATTATTTTTCAATCAAAATATCTATTTAATGATTTCTAGGTTAATTATTTTGGGCATGTATTGTTGGATGTTTACTTTTGTCTATTTCTTGATTTGTCTTTTTTCATAATTGATTATTGTAGACCTCTCAAAAATTATATAATAACATATCGTTTCGTGGTAGGCTTGTGGAATTAACAACTTTCGGAAAACCACAGAGGCGAGAAGCTTGGAGTTTATGGCTGGAGAGTCCACGATGCAAATAATTAGAGAGACTATTTAGTTATTTTTTGTCGTTTCTCATGTTGTAAGTAATTTGTAATATTAATCGCCTATTTACAGTGGCTCTCAATTGAGATATTGCGCGTGTAATGAAGGCCTATTAGCTTTATTATTCTTTGTGGTTGTTGTGTCGAGAGTGGTTCTCGACTTGAGTGACATTTTAGATCAATGCACTATGCCAAATTAGACATATTCATAGGTCATATTTTCTTGATCTACTTCATAATTTATGACACACCACAATCTCATAAGATTAACAACTGCATAAATCATAGGAGATTCATAAGCGCACATAGCAACGTTCTACTTAGTCAAAATAAATTGGTTTCTTTATCGGTAATAGAACTTCTACTTAGGTGCATTGTTTCGACTTACATCATATAGATAGATTTTAAAATTCAATCTATACATCTACATGGGGAGTGTTGGGAAGCATTGTAAGTATCTCTAAACGATTGCATGCATCACTGATTTTTGATTGCATTTCGTTTTTTGCTTTCTCCCTCTATTTTTACCAACTTAAGGAAAAAAGAAAAGAGACTGTATGTTAGGAGATGCTTGTAATCATATAGTTCAAAGCAATAACCTAACCTATTAAAATTGGGACTAAATTAATGCAAGTTGACCTAATTCAATTTGGAATAAAAGCAACCTTGTATACATGCAGTAAAACCCTCATTGATTACATGTAAGGAATAGAGCCAAAAATCCTTGAACTTGTGCCCTAAGCGCTTGGACTCACTTTTAGGGTCCTATTATTACTGCAAGCACTTGCCTCCGACTATTAGAAGAAGTACTCTTGTTCCTGTTGGTGTGTTCCACCGGCTTGAACTTGAACTACCTTAAGGGACTACACCTGTAAGATTGCATAAGATTGTTCTGAATCACTAAACTAAAGTTGACAAGATAATAAGGCCATCATCCCCGGCCTTCAGTGATAAGTTGGTGAATCAATTCAAAGGGATTTGTATTGATTACTTTGTGTGAGTAACTCGGCATATTCGCATTCCCAGTAGTACGAGAATCTTTTTGTTTCGAGCATGCTCAATTTTTGTATCTCTTGAAATTCGAAGATGGGTAATTGGTCGGATATTTGCTCGGACTTTGAGAGCTTATCATTGAACCACCCAAATATCACGTCTTCGTAGGTCTAAACCCCTTCATCTTCTTCAATTGGACCATCCCAGTTTAGAGATGACCTTTATTTCAAACTTGAGTATTATGATTCACTCCTTGGGGTTGGTTACATCACAACCAACTCTTTTGCCTCATTACTGACTGAGGAAGATCATTGCCTTGGTGAGGTCGTTTTGATTTCGTTATCCTTTCTTTGATGAAGGTGACGAAGATATAATTAAGATGCCTCCTAAGAAATAGAATGGGGAAGAAGAAGAACGAGAGTACCCAATGCATGCATTACTGGCTAGGCTAGCATAATCCGAACAGAACCTAGCACTTATGAGAGCACAACTTAACCAGTTACAGTTTGGTAGAGATGCACCTATGGAAGCAGCATACAATCTTGGGCAGTTTCAATGATCAATTGGTTGAGCCCAGCCATGTCAGAAGTAGAATATGAGTTGAAGCCGTGGTTTCTTAGTTTGTTGCCTTATTTTCATGGGAATACACACGAAGAGTCATATGCATTCCTTAGGGACTTTGAGTTGGTATGTACTAACCTTAAGCATCCTAGGGTTAGTCAAGACTACATTAGTCTCAAAGCCATTCCTTTTGCCTTAAAGGATAAGGATGATTATTGGATGAAGAACCTGTGGGTAGTTATAACTACCTTTGTGCAGTTCAAGGACCACTTTCTGAGGAAGTTCTATCCTTTGAGTAGAACTAATTTGATACGCTCACACATCACAAGTTTCTCCCAACTTCCCAATGAGGCTTTCTGGGATACATGAGAGAGATTCAAAGATCTCTTACAAAAGTGTCATTTTCATGGCTTAGAACCTACCATCCTAGTTCAGTCTGTTTATTGCAGTCTACACCCTGAGGTGGAGGGTTTGGTTAATACTTCTTGTGGAGGTAGCTATACTTCACGTGCAACGGATACTGTATGGAAGGTGCTCGAGCAAATGGCCAAGACGAGTAGAGCACATACCGCGATTAGAGCTCATTTAGAGGTCCACATTCCATTCTTATCCAACATGAGAGTGAAGGCTACTATGGATTTTTTCGACATGGGCCTTGTAGTAGACAAACTCACAGTGGTTGAGAGGATCGATAGGCGGATGGATGAGTTGGACAACAACTTATCCAAACTGCCTAAGCAGATGTCGGAGCTTTATGAGAATGTATCCAAGATGAGGGTACCTACCGTGACTTCATCTGCAGCTCCCGTTTATCATGTTCACCATATTCAGGAGCAACAACAATTAGGTCCATCCCATCCATGTCTAGAGGACCAGCCTCTATCCCATTCTTGTCAGCAGCAGCTGCCTTTTGTAGATACAGTTTATGAGGAGCCTTCCCAGGTGTGGGAGGTAAACGGTGTGTGGTACACCAATGACCCTGCCAGGCAGGGGAGTCTTGGGGATCGTTTCTCTTACCAGCATCCCCAGACCTTCTGCAATACATCATTTACTCCAACACCTCTTCCAACACCACAGAGCTCCGGAGCTATTCCTTACCAAGCACTGAGACAGCAGCAGCAGTAGTACGGGCGTCAGAAGACATATCAGTCTGGCCAACAGGGCCCACATGTTCAGCATCACACCCAACAACGGCAGTCCTATGGCCATCAGGGCCAATCTTTACTTTCTTCTTTGCCTTCTTCTTCATAGCAGCAACATTCATCTTCAGATCCCATTGATTTTCAGAGGTAGATTTTTTAGGAGTTGCGTTCCTATAGGAACAAGGTACAGGATTTGAGGATTGATCTCAATTGTGTTTCCCTTCTGCATGATAAGAACACCGCCCCTTCTACATCCATTCCCACCAAGGTCCAGGTTAATCCCAATAGCTTGAACAATCCTCAACAACAGCATCAGTTTGATCAGGTATACTACTCATATTCTCACCAATCTGAGCACGAGATATTTTTTTTTTTGATTGTATTAATCACATGTCTCTCAATAGCGGATGAATCGTGGTTGTACCAGATCGGACAAGGGACATGGAGATGATCGACTCTGAGGCTCAGCCTGATGAGACTTCAGAGGATGATGAAGCCCCACATTTTCATAGAGAGGATCACCAATGAGCAGAGATTTCCTGAAGGAGATTGAGGAGTACAAGAGCAGCACAACACGCATTAGATTTAGAGTCTCCGGAGGACCTTACACCTTCAGTTGAGGAGAATGCACATTCAACAGGCATTCCCTAACATGTAGTAGATGATTCAGTTGTTATTCCAAATGTAAAATATTCGGTTGTGAAAAGCTCAGTTTCTAAGAATAATAAAGTGCATATTTCTGTTTGTGATCCAAAGTCTTCAAATCCTTCTTTATCTATCCCTTTCCCCCGTGCTTTTACGATAAGAAAATGCATCATAAATAAGATTCAAAAAGATGATCCCAAAATGGCATGATTTTGTAAAGATAACATAATGGTTAAGGTGTCATTTGAGGAGTATGTGTCCAGTCATCCTGCATTTCAGAAATGCTTGAAGGTGAGATGCACACTTAGTAGAGTTAGCAGGAAGAAACCAAACAGTTACTCAAGACACATGTTCTCTCTGTTGCCACTACATTTTATCTCAAGAACCAAAAGTTGCCATAGAAGAAGAGAGATTTAGGTGCACATTATGTGGTAAGTCATATCGATGACATAGAGTTTGGACGTACTCTACTAGATAATGGAT
This sequence comes from Ottelia alismoides, assembly GCA_037367405.1. Taxonomy (NCBI): domain Eukaryota; kingdom Viridiplantae; phylum Streptophyta; class Magnoliopsida; order Alismatales; family Hydrocharitaceae; genus Ottelia; species Ottelia alismoides. Next base: position 1,363,817 of record JAZKJV010003948.1, on the reverse strand, counting down.
CTTCAATCGACTTGTTACATTACGCCTTATATGAGAAACTGATGTTGGAACCTTTACATGGATCTAGAGCTTTACTTCAGTTTGCAGATAAGTTGATGAAAAAGGCTAAGGGTGAGGTCAAGAACATCATTATCTCGATTACATAGTGGACTTCACTTTTCTTGACATGGACATCCCCAATTATTGGAGAATTTCACAGATTATCCTTGGGTGGCCCTTCCTTAGGACTGCTTGAGTTTTATTCGATTATCAGATAGGGATGATGAAGTTCTGTTCTCCAAGCATAGAAGTGGAACTTCAGATGAAGTAGACGAAATGATAGCGACCTGATTCAGAGTCTAGCACAGATTTCTCTTCATGTTCAGAAGCAGACTGTGATGTAGTTAGCAAAGTTGGGATTTGGAGTCAGAACCCGACGCTACAGAGTGATATCCTCTCATCTAGAGAGGACGGTGTATTCATAGCCGTTGTTGAGACATTGTCAGAGTTCATGAGTCTTGCATCTCCCTATTCCCTTGGTGACTCAGAAGTCCCTTTAGACTTGTCAGTTCCTTCTCCTTTGGAACAACCAAGAAAATTAGATAATTCGAACACTGATTTGACCAAACTATCGTGTTTCTTTGGCGATCAGACTCCTTATTCTTCAATTCAGTTAGTGGACAGCATTACAGATGATTCATTTCCACTATGCAGCACTGATCTAGATTCAGTGGTAGTTCATACTGATGTACATGATGATTCTTCTTTGACAGAGTTGAAGTCACTACCTCCTACACTCAAGTATTCCTTTCTTGAGGGACCAAAGAATAAGTTTCCTATAATTAATAGCTCTAGGTTGACTATGGAGTAGAAGACTAGGTTTTTAGAAGTGCTAGAAAAGAACCGCAAGGACAGAGTATGGACGGTGTCGGATCTCATGGGTATAAACCCCGCACTATGTTCACATCATATTTATGTTGAGGATATTGTTAGACCTTCCCGTGAGTTCCAGATGAGACTTAATCCAAATCAACTGGAAGTAGTTAATAAAGAGATTGGTGTGGGGTGGATTTTATTTATATCCAATCTCTGACTCCAAATGGGTGGCTCCTTTACATGTTGTTCCAAAGATGTCAGGAATTCAGATGGTCACCAATGAGGAGGGAGTTGAGACTGCGACATGAGTACCCACGTCGTGACATGTTTATATCGATTACAGGCGCCTGAATGCCACGACCAAGAAAGATCACTTTCTCCTACCTTTTAATGATCATATTTTGGAGAGATTAGCGGGGAAAGAGTTCTTATGTTTTCTTGATGGGTACCCATACTACAATCAAGTAGCCATCGCCCTTAAGGACCAGGAAAGGACTATTTTCACATGTCCTTTCGGTACATATACATTCAGGCGCATGCCTTTTGTGCTATGTAATTCCCCAGGTACTTTTCAGCGGTACATGATTGTCGTGTTTCCTGAAATGGTTGGGGATTTCCTAGAGGTCTTCATGGACGATTCTCGATCCATGGTGAATCATTTGATTCTTGTTTAACGCACCTAGACTGAGTTCTTTAGAGGTGTAGAGAGGTGAATCTGGTACTCTCCTAGGAGAAAAGTCATTTTATGGTTAAGGAGGGTATCGTGTTGGGGCACGTCATCTTCAAAAAGGGAATGGAGGTCGGGCCTACCAAGATGGGTGTGATCAAGAAACTCGATCCACCAACCAACATCAAGTCAGTGAGGTCATTTTTGGGGCATGTTGGATTTGATAGATGGTTTATTCTGATGAATACTCATTCATCACTCTTTATTCTTATATTTTAGCTACAAAAACCTTTGCAAATACATGTAGATATGTGTAAATAGGAATAATTACCAAAAGCATGCATTGTGTAAAAACCTATAATTAGCATGTTTTTGTGCAAAAATAAAAGAATAAAGATTAAAAAGAAAAAGAGGGAAATATTTAGAATAAATATTGAGCAACCTAACCCAAGGGAGGGCTCAGCATGGGCCTGACCGCATAAAAGCCAAAGTAGAGGGAGATAGGGGCTCATGTGTAAATATTTATGTAAATATTATAAAAATATTTTCCTCACCAAAACTATGCTTGTAAATACTTGTATATATTTATAAATTATAAAATCAAAAGAAAAAGTTTAAAAACTAAAAAGGAAACAAAAACACCTCTTGTATAGTCACCTTGTACATAGACTCACATACATATTTATTCAGTCTTGTAAATATTTAAAATTAACTTTTATAATTTTTGTAAATATTTTATGTTATGTATTGTAAATAAATAAAATAAAAACAATTAAAACAAAAATAAAATAAAAATAACAAAATTAAAAATACAAAAATACATTGTACATATACCATGTATATAGATGTACATATATATTTATTTTACCTATGTATATAAATAATAAAAATGAAATAAAAATACCCTTTTATTCCTTATTTTATAATGAAAATAAATAAAATATAAAATAGGAATAAAATTGCATAAAAATAATAATTAAAAATCAAAAAAATCAAAAACCCTAATAGTGTACATATACCTATATAGTACATACTATATATATACCTTATTTTTATTTCCAAAAATTAATTAAAAATCACTAAAAAATAGAAAAAAATAAAATAAAAATATTTTGTGTTCTAAGTTTTTGCAAAATCGGCCATTTGCTACCTTAATTTTCACCTCCAAAATTTAGCCACGTGGCCTGATTCTATTGGGTCCTGGGGATGTTGACCGCCCGGTCAACTACCCCCCCCCCCAGGACCACCTCCCGCGGATCTGGGTCGTGGACCCGATTTCTCGAATTTCTACCCGCTCGACCCGATCACCATTTCACCAAACCCCGGCTCCGTTTTGATCCTCCAACATCCGACATCCTCGGCGGGCATACACCTTGGGATCCGCGCGCCTCCTCGACCTACCCGAGCCATTCTTAGCCGGACCCCTCCAGCATACATAAGCGAGCTCCGCCACCGATTTTCACCATCTTTGGCTAGTTGTTTCCTCCTCCTGTGAGCTCCAGAGCAACTGTGAGAGTGACAGCTCGCGTCTGAGCCTGTCGAAGCGAGGAGAGGGAGCTTCGCCATCGATCCGGCGAGCATAGCCGTCGCAGCTCCGTCACCAGCGTGAGCTCCGAGCCTCGGAGCGAGACGATCCTTGAGGCGACGACCAGGAGCTTCAGCATCTCCTCCCCAGTCTCTCCGACCACCCAGGTAGCTCCGATAGCCTATCTTTTCCTTTAATTTCAGTTTACGCCAAAATCGCTTCGCCGTCGCGTTTCTTTGATTCCAACCACTCCGTTACCCCTATCGATCATCGGAATCTACCTTCGTCTCCGCCACTCTCCGACGCACCTTCTTCACCCATTCACTCAACCCAGCTCGCACAGGAGCTGGGAACCGAGCTCCTCCGTCCACCACCTTCGCCGGAGCTCGCCATCCCGACGCATCAGTCACCCCCACTTCGCCTAACCAGGTCGAGGCAATTTGCCCTCGACCCGTGAGTCTTCTGGTTCACTTTTCAGGTCGAAACGAGGGCCATCTGAGGCCCTTCGTCATCCAGCCAAGAGACCCAGCTCCGCCGACCTCGCCCGAGCTCCTCGGAGCTCGGCTCGATCATCGGAGCCCACCGGCAGACGCGGGAGCCCTCCACGATCCTTCTCCGACCATCAGAGTGCTTCCAGGAGGTCAGCTGCGCACACCCGAGCCCGGCGAGTCTCGCCGGGAACCTGTTCTTCCAGGACCCTCCGTTGCCGTCGATCTGCCCCTCCCGCTCCAGATTCAATCCTAGCCGTCCATCTCCGGAGCAGCCTTCATCGTCCGATCTGAGGAGACGTCATCTGGAGCGCCCACCGTCAGCTGCCTTCCGATCATCCACGTAGCGCGCATCCAGCCCATCCGCTTAATAAAGGGTAATTTACCCTTAGGCCCAGTCTTTATTTTTATTTCGTTTCAGTCCTGTAAATATTGAATGCAGTTGTTTAGGTTTAGGTTTATTTGCATAATGGACCCCGTGCTTTAGTTTATTTGCATCTATACCCCTGTGCGTTGTATGCCACGTGCTTCGTCACGTGTTGTTCTGGGTTACTTGCAGTAGAGACCCCTGTAGTTCTGGATGTTATTGAATGAATGAAAACTTTTATCTATTTGCATTTATACCCCTGTGCGTGATTTATTCCAGCATGTGCGATATATTTTGGGTGTTTTGCAGATAGGCCCCTGGACTTTTGGTACCTGTTACCAATAAGTCCTCGGGACTTATTTTTATTACATTTGGGTCCCTGAGTGCCCCAGGCACGCGCGTGGCGCGTGTTTTGCTGGGAAAATTGCACCAGAGCCCCCAGAACTTTGGGTATTTGCACTTTGGTCCCTGTGCACAATACCCTTCCTTTATTTTTGAATAAAATATCAAAACACCTCCAAATCCAACGAAAATTGGACACATGGCTCCTTCCATGGTGTAAAATTTTCGTGGATTTTTGAGGACATTTTTGATTTAGTTTGATATTTTTAAAAAATCAAAAACCTTCATTTTTGCTACTATCTAACTTGAAAAATCACAAAAAAATATCAAAACTCATTTAAAAATTCTATAAAAATTACCACTGTTTGTCTTGCTTAGTTTGATTTTCTAGTCAATTTTGGCTATTTTTCATTACTGAAAATCACTAAATACTTAAAAACACTCAAAAACCTATAAAAATTCTAGTAAATAAATTAAAAATCCAAAAATAATAAAATTGGTACCTAAACTTTCCTTGTTTCATCTTCTTTACAGGAAAATTACCTCCCAGCCATTTAGGGGCTCTTAGATATTTTATCTAGGGCTTTTTGGCTCGGCTGGACAGTACTCTCTATTTCAGTCACCTTTTGATTTTTAGAAAATTAAATAAATATCAGAGAATTCTCAAAAATTCACCAAAAACACTAAAAATTATGAAAGACATAAAAATATTTTCATTTTAATTTTTGGTTGATTTTTAATGCTTTGAATAAATTATTGAAGTGTGTTTTTCTTTGTTTTTCTTATTTTCTCAATCCATAAAAATCCAAAAAATAAAAAAATATTAAAAAAACCACTAAAAATATTTTGTTCTTTTGTTTTATTCCTTTTTACTACTTCGTAGGCCGTAAGGCCAATCCGTGCTCCTTGAGTTCGACCCTGGGTGCTATACCAGGTTAATCCCATAGCAGGACCGCTATTTTAGTTTTATCTGATTTTATTGATACTAGTGGTTCATTTTTCTTGATCGACACATCTGAGCGACCAAGGTCGCAACGACCATCTCAGATACACCTGGTTACCTCAGTCATTCGGAATTTTGTGCCATCAGAATGGCGCCGTTGCCGGGGAGCACGGCTTAGTAGTTTTTGTTTCTGCTTTGTTTTTGTTTTCGCGGCTTTTCGCGGCTCTTTCAGAGCTCGTGGCTTTTCTGCGACTTTTGTTTATATTTTCATTTTTGTTTTATTTTGTTTTATTTTCCTTTTCTTTTATTTTTGTTTTTATTATTTTGAGTGTTTATTTTATTTTGTATTTTTGCATATATACCCTCATTTTTATTTCCATTTGATTATCTGGTTCTGACCACTCTGCTTTTTCTTGCGAGGGCCCGAGGAACGAGGCGGCTGATTTTGAGAAGCCGACGCAACCACGGGATTCGGAGGCGGCTCCTTACTTTGCGGAGCCGCAGGAGAGAGTGAGAGAGAGTCGAGTGGGAGAGGATTTTCATTTTTATTTCATTATTATTGTAATAATACAGGGACTCTCAGGACTTGGACACTTTTGACTTAGGGGGTCTGTTTCGCCGAGCACCGGTGTGCTCGGGGGACCCTTAGGATTTTCGCGGCTTTTTACGCGGTTTTGGTTTTCTTTTATTTTCTTACTACTTTTTCCGGTGTTTACGCGGTTTTTGCTCAAGCCCCTAGACTTAGGAATTTCTCTTGCTTGTGTCGTAATTAGTAGGGTCCCCACACCTAACTACTTGCCTGTTCCTATAGAATGCTAATTGGACTCACTAATAATCAATTAATAAAAATAACCGACTCATCTCCTTCGTAGCCTACGTCCCGCAGCCCGTCCTGTAAAGCGCTTTCTCCTACCCCCGATTTGTCGGACAGAGGAGGGACGGGCCAAGACCGGACCCTTTGGCTTGAGGTCGGTGACCGGTTAGACGGTTCTTGCGATAGAAATTGCTCGTCTAGGACTCGGCTTTCTCGTTGCATCATATAGGTAGTTTATTTTCAGTCTTTAAATTCTGCGCGGATCACTTGCATGTAGAGTGCTAGAGACAAGGTACGCATTTCTGACTCAGCATGCATCATTGATTTCATCGCGCATCGGCTTTTTCGTCTTCTCCCCCCTGTTTTGGATCAAATAACCAGGAGAACCGAAAAATTCATTAGGCCGTTTGTTTTTATTTGAAAAATATTAAAAAGAAAAACCATAAAATTGGGACTGGTTAACACTATTGATCTTAAAAGACGCTCACCCTAAAAATTTTGTCTTGGGGAGAGCAACCCCCTCATTGGGGAGAGAGTGACCCGCACCCTAGGTAGAGCCCTCCGGTGCTAGTCCCGACTTATTACCGACTCTTCCATGCGGGCCAGTCGGTTGGGGTAGCATCGGGTATCCTAACAGGTCACGTAAGCGCTCTGATATTTTGTGTGATCACCTAATAAAATTGACAAGATAATTTGACCGAACTTTCACGGTCTTCAGCTCGCATCGCGTTGGTGAACCGGGGGTTTGTTTTGTGATCATAGTTTCTCCAGATCTCATCCGCCCTGCTCGCCAGATCAAGATGATGGGTCGACGCTCTCTTAGGCAGCCTCTGGCTGCACTGCTTTCGGGCACGTCCACCCAGTCATCTAGGTTGGCTCGCGAGAGCCAAGACCAGCTCTCCGAGCCCGAGTATGACTCCGCCCTGTTCCCCCTCGACCCCCTTTCTTTCGGACTTGAGAGACATGAGCCCGAGGAGAGATTGATAGATTTGACAGCACCTGAGTTGGGCTCATTTGATTTTGCAGCAGACGACATGGCCGGCAGTTCTGAGGATCGTTCCCGTCAGCCTGAGCACTTCGTATTGGATCAGGGAGCGATCAACTCCACCCTGATCACCTCGTTGGAGACAGTCCAGCAGCAGCTGAGGGATCAGGGAGCGTTCATGATTGACATGAGGAGAGAGATGGAGCAGATGCGAGCAGAGAGAGTAGAGCGAGAGCAGAGGAGAGAGGGACCGAGGATTCCAGATGATGCGGATGCAGCAGCCGCAGCAGCCGCCGCAGCAGCGGCAGCCGCCGCGGGAGCAGCCGGAGGACCACCGAGACCGATGCGGGAGTTACGCAACCCCGGATCGACGCTGACGCACCACTGGGTAGTACTTCCAGCGATCGTGGGGGACTTCAAGTTCCCCCCGAACACCTTGCAGCTACTCCCCCGCTTCCATGGACTCGCGACAGAGGAGCCCCATCTCCACCTCCAGGAGTTTCTGATGATATGCAACACTGTCCACGACCGTCAGGTGGATCAGGACACAATCAGGATGATCGCCTTCCCCTTCTCCTTAGCTGACCGAGCAGCCACCTGGCTGAAGCATTTGGGGAGGTTTGTCTACACCTGGGAGCAGCTCCGCACCGAGTACTTGAACAAGTACTATCCACTCGGGCGGACGAATGCAGAGAGGGCCCTGATCAGCAACTTCTCCATGCTCCCCAACGAGCAATTTCACGAGGCATGGGAGAGGTTCCGAGAGCTCACCGACAGATGCCCGCACCACGACATCTCGAAGCCGAACCTAGTTCAGAGATTCTTCAGCGGGTTGACACCAGAGCTCCAGGGCCTGGTGAACGCTTCTTGTGGCGGGTCCTACTTTGCCAAGGACCACGACCAGGTCTGGGCCATCTACGAGGAGATGGCCGAGAATTACATGGTGATGTCCCAGACCCGGTTGTACACACAGAGACCCCGGCAGCAGCCAGGACCCGTGCAGTACCAGCGGATAGCATGGGTCGATGCAGGTCCTTCCAGTTCGTCCGCAGTCGCAGCAGCACAGGCAGAGTCGTCCGCTGCGGACATGGGGATCATCAGCGAGAAGTTGGACCTCATGGAGCTGATTGAGAAGAAGAAGTGTCAGAGCATCACGCAGATGGAGCAGATGGCACAGACTCTGAGCGACATGAAGACCCAGCTCATGTGTCTCCAGGAGGCACAGACGGCTTCACAGCCCCGTCTTCAGTCGCGAGGCGACTCCGGCAGCAGCAGCAGCTCGTCCCAGCGCTCCAGCTCCCTACAGTAGCCTAGAAAGGTTCATCTTGTACAGGCGGAGCCGTACCAGCAGCCGCAGCCCACTTACCAGTCCCCACCATCTCCAGACATGCAGATGGTGGTCTACCAGCCGGATCAGCCTCTAGCAGTACTCCCGCCAGCCCCCTACGATGCAGAGCCGTTGATGGATGTCAACGGGATTTGGTATGACCGCCCCCAGCCTGGGATCCGACGAGACCATCCCGGATTCAGGTGGGGGAGTGGAGGTACCCAGCCCCAGCAGCAGCCAGCCGGTCAGGGAGGGCAGTACTCCCAGCAGAGAGATCACCAGCCGCAGCAGCAGCCCCAAGCTTATCAGTCACACCAGCCATCATCCTTCGTCCCTCGTCCCTATCAGCAGCAGGGACAGTCGTGGAGACGTGAGCAGCAGGCTCACCCAGCATACCAGCAGCATCCCTCTTCCTACCCCTCTCAGCAGCACCACCAGTAGTTCCAGCAGCCTCAGCACCAGAGAGGCTACCCGTCGGGTTCCCAGGAGAGCCCCGCCTTGGATGACATCGCCCGCCTCCTCACGGATCAGCAGGCCACATTTAGACGGGAGATGGACGAGTTCCGCCAGGAGATGCGGGACCTGGTGAGAGGGAAGGCCGCCATTCCTGCACAGATCGAGCCGAACCCGAACAACCTTAAGAGGAAGTCTGAGCAGGTAGTTTCTACTGAGCATGCCACTCCTAGTGACCCATTTGATGATACATCTTCGGATCTATTTGATGCTGATTTTGTTACACTTAGGAGCGGTAGGACACCAGCAGGAGGCGGCGCCTCATCTGAGCTACACCACGAGGATACTTCCAGGGCGCCACATGAGGAGGAGGAGAGCGGTATTGAGGCCGCTCCAGATGACGATGGTGGCACTGATGCCACCAAGGATGCTGATTCCACCGGCGGTACTGAGGCCGCCGCTTCACCAATTCGGATCCGGCCGTCGAGCCGTCTAGGCCTTTTCCTAGTCCTTCATCTGCGAAGGAACCTGTGATCCCCTTCCCTAGAGCCCTTCAGATGGGGAAGGGGAAGAAAAAAGAAAAAAGTCCAAATAAGAGAGAGCAGGAGGAGTTCAGTCAGAGCATGATCGATAGATTCCACATCCAGCTGACCCTCCAAGAGGCTTTGCAGCACATCCCCCTTCTCCAACGATCTTTGAGAGACAGGACCACAGTCAGGAGGAGGAGGAGGAACCACACTTCAGAGATTCATGTGCTGATTAAAGCCACGTGTTTTGCGATCCAGAACCGTCTGCCAGCAAAGAGGCCAGATTCAGGGGCCCCGTGTGTCAGATGCCAGATTAGTGAGCAGAGGTTTGACCGTACTTTATTAGATAGCGGATCATCGATCAACCTTCTTCCGGCAGCCCTTCTCGACCGCTTCTAGTTGGGCACTCTTCGACAGAGCAGGACAATCCTTCAGTTCGCTGATCGATCTGTCAAGAGGCCGAACGGGTTGTTACGAGACGTTATCGTCACGATTCAGGGCCTGAAATTCCCCGTGGACTTCGTAGTATTGGACATGGAGATCCCTGATTCGGTGGCTGATACCCCCATCATCCTTGGTCGACCGTTCTTGGCCACAGCCAAGGCGGTGACTGATCATGATAGCGGGAAGGTGTACTTTCGCGTCGAGGGCGAGAGTATACAAATAGAGACAGTCGAGGACTACAGAGCTAGAGAGAGCACGCTCAGAGGCTAACACAGATTCAGAGCAGCTGACAGACGTAGAGCCAGACATCCACTAGGACTGTGATTTTGTGATCACAGATGACGAGGCAGCTTGGGCAGACCCTGCAGCACAGACCATCCTCTCATTTTCAGATACAGCTGATGCCGAGATGATAGCAGAGGAGAGTCTGGAGAGCACAGCCCTGGTCCAGGATACCATTGAGGCAGCAGAGCCGGTCCTTGATCGCGACACGGATTTCAGTGATGGTGGTGCTGAGGCCACCTTGCTTTACGGTGGTACTGATGCCACTGCGGTTGATACAGATCCCTCGGATTCAGAGTCTGATTGGGCAGATTGCGAGGATCAGATGCCATACCTGAGTCCACTTGAGCCTATAGATGAGGAGGAGGTAGATGCAGAGCAGATCAGAGATAGCACATTCGAGCAGCCTTCTCCCGACCCAGTTTGCGAGAGTTCACTTTCTTTCTCCCAGGCAGATTTGGCCGACTTAGCAGCATTGACACACTTCCTTCTGCAGCCAGATTGGCCAGCACCCAGCATTCCAGAGCTGAAGCCGCTCCCTACTTCGCTGAAGTATCGGTTCCTTGCGGGCAAGCCAGAGATGTACCCAGTCATCATCTCCGCCGATTTGACTGGAGAGCAGGAATCCCGTTTGATGGGGGTTCTTGAAAAGAATCGCAAGGCGATTGGATGGAGCGTAGCAGATCTCCATGGGATTAGTCCATCAGTGTGCTCCCACCATATCTATCTCGAGGAGGGGGAGAAGCTGTCGCGTGAGTTCCAGCGGCGACTGAATACCAACCTGAGAGAGGTCGTGATGAAGGAAATATCAAAATGGTGGGGTGCAGGTTTTATTTATCCCATTTCCAACTCCAAGTGGGTTAGCCCCTTGCATGTGGTGCCCAAGAAGACGGGCATCACGACTGTGATCAGTGAGTCGAGAGAGGAGATCGCTACACGAGTACCCACCTCTTGGAGGGTCTGCGTTGACTACAGGAGACTCAACCAGGCCACCAAGAAGGACCATTTCCCCCTGCCTTTTATTGACCAGATCATTGAGAGACTAGCAGTGAAGAGCCATTATTGCTTCCTGGATGGGTACTCGGGTTACAACCAGGTGTCCATCGCTCCTGAGGATCAGGAGAAGACCACCTTTACCTGTCCCTTTGGCACATATGCTTTTCGACGCATGCCATTTGGGCTATGCAATGCCCCTGCGACTTTTCAGAGGTGCATGCTGTCGATCTTTTCGGACATGGTAGGGGAGTGTTTAGAGGTCTTCATGGACGATTTCTCGGTCTACGGCGACGGATTCGACTCCTGTCTTGATTGCCTAGACCGAGTACTCCAGCGATGTATTGAGTACCATTTGGTGCTATCTTGGGAGAAGAGTCACTTCATGGTGACTCAAGGGACGGTGCTTGGCCACATCATCTCCAACAGGGGCATGGAGGTGGATCCGGCCAAGGTTGATGTCATTAGGAAACTCGCACCGCCGTCCAATTTGAGGCAGCTACGGTCATTCCTGGGGCACGTTGGATTTTATAGGAGATTTATTCAGGATTTCAGCAGGATTACCCGACCGTTGACTGACCTCTTGACGAAAGACACCGAGTTCCTTGTCGATCACAAGTGTCTTTCATCCTTCGCGACTCTCCAGCAGTGTGTGATTGAGGCTCCTATCCTCCAGCCGCTTGATTGGTCTCTCCCATTCGAGATCATGACGGATGCCTCCGACTTTGCCGTAGGGGCAGTGCTGGGACAGAGGAGGGATGGAGTTCCATTTGCCATCCACTACGCTAGCCGCACAATGGATTCCGCCCAGCGGAATTACACGGTTACAGAGAAGGAGATGTTAGCCATAGTGTTTGCCCTGGATAAGTTCAGATCGTATATCATCGGGTCTAGAGTGACTTTGTACACAGATCACACCGCCATCAGGTACCTCATGGCAAAGAAGGATGCTAAGGCCAGATTGACTAGATGGATCCTTCTACTCCAGGAGTTCGACATTGAGATCAAAGATAAGCCTGGAGTCAAGAATGTTGTGGCGGATCATCTCTCCCGATTAGAGCAGCCTGAGGAGTCTGAGCAGATTGACCCCATTCGAGATACCTTCCCAGATGAGGCGATCCTTGCTATCGCCTCACTCCCATGGTATGCCGATATTGTGAACTTTCTCGTTGCTGGGAAAGTCCCACAAGATTGGCCCAGGCAGAGGCTTGAGACCTTCCTTGCGAAGGCCAAGTCCTACCACTGGGAGGATCCCATCCTTTACCACGAAGGAGGGGATAGCGTCTGGCGTCGGTGTATTCCTCAGGAGGAACACCATAGCGTCCTCACTTACTGCCACAAGCTTGAGGCAGGAGGACATCATTCTAGGAGGAGAACGGCACAGAAAGTGCTCCAATCCGACTTATGGTGGCCTACTCTCTTCAAGGACTCAGATGAGTTCATGAAGAGGTGTACTGACTGTCAGAGGATGGGCACTTGTGGACAGCGCGATATGATGCCGATGCAGCCCATTCACTTCTGTGAGGTTTTTGACGCATGGGGCATCGATTTCATGGGTCCATTCCCTAAGAGTCAGGGATTTGAGTACATTCTGTTGGTCGTGGACTATGTTAGTCGTTGGGTGGAGGCTATCCCCGCCCAAGCCGTTGATGCGAGGACAGTTTGCAGATTTTTGAGGAAGCATATCATCACGCGGTTCGGGGTTCCACGAGTTCTGATTTCTGATGGGGGATCTCACTTCATCAACGACCAGGTGAAGGCCCTTGCTAGCGAGTTCGGCATAGACCATCGTGTTGCTACACCTTATCATCCACAGACGAATGGTCTAGCCGAGGTGTCGAATAGGGAGATCAAGACTATATTGCAGAAAGTCGTCCGCCCTGACCGAAAGGATTGGTCACAGCTATTGGACTCGGTCTTGTGGGCATATAGGACGTCTTTCAAGACACCATTGGGCACATCTCCCTTTCGCCTCGTATATGGCAAGCCGTGCCATTTACCTGTTGAGCTGAGGCACAAGTCACTTTGGGCAGTCACAGATATTCTTATGGATCCAGATGGTATGGGAGACTAGAGGAGGGCAGAGTTAGCAGCCTTGGAGGAGCTTAGAGATACAGCCTTCTCAAACAGCCTACATTATAAGGAGAAAGTGAAGGAGTGGCATGATTCTCATATCAGCCACAGGCATTTTGAGATTGGACAGAGAGTATGGTTGTTTGATGCGAGGCTACGATTATTTCCAGGGAAGCTACAGAGCAAATGGAAGGGACCCTACTTGGTCAGAAAGGTGCACGACAACGGTAGCATCGATATATCTGAGTTGTCTTCTGAGAGTACCTTTCGAGTGAACGGCCAGCGGCTCAAGCCATTTCTAGATCATGAGCCGCGGGTCGCTGATCTTGCCCCTATTCATTTTGCGTGAGATGCGGTCTTTGACTCACATCTAATGCATCTCACGCCTGAGTTTCACTGATCTTCCGCCTTGTATAGATCCAGATGTCCATATCGCTACAGTCTTTAGTCCCACATCCCTTTCTTCATCTTGTGATTATCCTATACTTAGGGTGCACTTTACCCTAAGTATAGGGGGGATGTGAGACCTTGTGGGTATTTCTTTTGTTTCTGCCTACCCCCGTTTTGCTGTCTATACTTAGGGATATTTCACCCTAAGTATAGGGGGGGTAGACCCTGTACATTCTCCACTCGGTTTTCCCTTAGTAAACAGCCTGCTATACTTAGGATTATTTTATCCTAAGTATAGGGGGAAGACCCGAGACCCGTTTGACGTTTCTATTTTCTTCTTCTTTGTATATAGCCTTTCTTTTTACTTCCCTATACCTGGTACGAGTTATGTCTTCTTCATCGCTCTTGACTCTGAGGACATCGTTTGAGCTAAGTATAGGGGGGTGTGTATATATTTCATATTTACTTTAGCCATAACTCGTACTTTGTGTGAGTGTGTTAATAAATAAAATGGCTAAAAATCACAAAAATTAAAAATTTTCATGTACATAAACTTCTTTTATTTGCACATAAATAGCTAGTGTACAAATTATTTTTGTAAAAATGGTTTCAAAAATCTTTTTGTGTAAAGCTTGTGTAAATATTTTTGTATCAAAATTATGTATATAGTACAAAATTTTTCCAAAATGTTTTGAAAATCAAAAGTTTGCAAAAATCCTGTGTAAATGTGTGTAAATATCTTTTTGCAAAACTTGCACTTCATGCATCATCCATTCATGATTTCAAAACATTTTTTAAAAAATTTTGCATGATTGTAAAATTTGTGTAAATAAGCATCTTTTTGTACATATGTATATAGTTTTTCTGGATGATAGTTGACATTTAAACTAGCCTGGAATCAAATTGAGAAATGGAGCTTGATTAAGATCTTAATCCACCTAACTTCTAAGAGGAACCTTATAGGACTTAGGTTTAAGGCTTTTCAGGTCCATGGTGACTTAATTCTTTGAGTCCACTAGGCTATGATCACATGTCATCTCAATGAGCCTAAGTAGAGCACTTAACAACAACACATGACTCATATAGATTATGGCTTTACTTGGACACCAGCACTATGCACCGAGCTCTCTATGGATGAGGTGGTGAGGAGGCAGTCTTCCTTGACTTGGGGTAGCATATAAGGGTAGTACTTCTAGGCGGAACCTCTCTTCTTCTTTTAGTGAAGGAAGTGCGTCTCAACTTGGTCTGGTTACCATGAGGTCTAACGACGGGAGTTGTGGGTTGCAATAAAGCTTCAAAAGAGGGATAGTCTATTGGCTCAAGAGGAAAAACTCCTTGTATATATGCTGCACATGTATATATGTTGTACAGATGCACTCGGAAAAAAAATGCAAAAAGAAAAGAACTCCAAAAAAGTGGTGGGTCTGAGAGAAAATGATAATCCCACCGGAGTATGTATATAGAGTGCAATAAGCGAAGCTTGGTTTCATGATCCACCTGTTGTAGCTTGCAGCAGGGAGACTTGGCTACACTGGTCAAGCTCCCAAGGGTACATGGCTACACTGACCTTGACCCATTCTCTTCTTCCTCGTCTTCTTGAGCCGGTTGAACTTGAACTTAGAAGGGAATACCCCGCTCCTCGAGGAAAGAGTGGCCAGATTGAGGTCATAGAGTTACCTTGTTGGGGAGGGCTGTCAAGTTGCCATTTCTGAGGTGGAGAGCTTAGACTTCACATTCACAGGACAAGAAAAGATTCATGGTCTTCAGGGTTTGTGATTGATGACTTGTTCTGATCTGGAGCATTGAGGAGTCTTGGTTATAGATTAGTGGAACTTAGAGGCTGTTGAGTTTTAAGCTTAAGTCTAAATAAGGTTCCGACACATTAATAATCAAAAGATCTGATCGAGCTCCATACCTCAATTTAATGAAGGCAAGTTTAATAATCAACCTTGATCCATGTACATCCTCTTTTTCTTTCTTTCTTTTTCACTTCTTTTTCAAATAAGTGTTTGCTAAGGGACTAGCAAAGTTAAGTATAGGGGGGTGATGAATACTCATTCATCACTCTTTATTCTTATATTTTATCTACAAAAACCTTTGCAAATACATGTAGATATGTGTAAATAGGAATAATTACCAAAAGCATGCATTGTGTAAAAACCTATAATTAGCATGTTTTTGTGCAAAAATAAAAGAATAAATATTAAAAAGAAAAAGAGGGAAATATTTAAAATAAATGTTGAGCAACCTAACCCAAGGGAGGGCTCAGCATGGGCCTGATCGCATAAAAGCCAAAGTAGAGGGAGATAGGGGCTCATGTGTAAATATTTATGTAAATATTATAAAAATATTTTCCTCACCAAAAATATGATTGTAAATACTTGTATATATTTATAAATTATAAAATCAAAAGAAAAAGTTTAAAAACTAAAAAGGAAACAAAAACACCACTTGTATAGTCACCTTGTACATAGACTCGCATACATATTTATTCAGTCTTGTAAATATTTAAAATTAACTTTTATAATTTTTGTAAATATTTTATGTTATGTATTGTAAATAAATAAAATAAAAACAACTAAAACAAAAATAAAATAAAAATAATAAAATTAAAAATACAAAAATACATTGTACATATACCATGTATATAGATGTACATATATATTTATTTTACCTATGTATATAAATAATAAAAATGAAATAAAAATACCCTTTTATTCCTTATTTTATAATGAAAATAAATAAAATATAAAATAGGAATAAAATTGCATAAAAATAATAATTAAAAATCAAAAAAATCAAAAACCCTAATAGTGTACATATACCTAGATAGTACATACTATATATATACCTTATTTTTATTTTCGAAAATTAATTAAAAATCACTAAAAAAATAGAAAAAAAAATAAAATAAAAATATTTTGTGTTCTAAGTTTTTGCAAAATCGGCCATTTGCTACCTTAATTTTCACCTCCAAAATTTAGCCACGTGGCCTGATTCTATTGGGTCCTGGGGATGTTGACCGCCCGGTCAACTACCCCCCCCAGGACTACCTCCCGCGGATCTGGGTCGTGGACCCGATTTCTCGAATTTCTACCCGCTCGACCCGATCACCATTTCACCAAACCCCGGCTCCGTTTTGATCCTCTCACATCCGACATCCTCGCCGGGCATACACCTTGGGATCCGCGCGCCTCCTCGACCTACCCGAGCCATTCTTAGCCGGACCCCTCCAGCGTACATAAGCGAGCTCCGCCACCGATTTTCACCATCTTTGGCTAGTTGTTTCCTCCTCCTGTGAGCTCCAGAGCAACCGTGAGAGTGACAGCTCGCGTCTGAGCCTGTCGAAGCGAGGAGAGGGAGCTTCGCCATCGATCCGGCGAGCACAGCCGCCGCAGCTCCGCCACCAGCGTGAGCTCCGAGCCTCAGAGCGAGACGATCCTTGAGGCGACGACCAAGAGCTTCAGCAGCTCCTCCCCAGTCTCTCCGACCACCCAGGTAGCTCCGATAGCCTATCTTTTCCTTTAATTTCAGTTTACGCCCAAATCGCTCCGCCGCCGCGTTTCTTTGATTCCGACCACTCCGTTACCCCTATCGATCATCGAAATCTACCTTCGTCTCCGCCACTCTCCGACGCACCTTCTTCACCCATTCACTCAACCCAGCTCGCACAGGAGCTGGGAACCGAGCTCCTCCGTCCACCACCTTCGCCGGAGCTCGCCATCCCGACGCATCAGTCACCCCCACTTCGCCTAACCGGGTCGAGGCAATTTGCCCTCGACCCGTGAGTCTTCTGGTTCACTTTTCAGGTCGAAACGAGGGCCATCTGAGGCCCTTCGTCATCCAGCCAGGAGACCCAGCTCCACCGACCTCGCCCGAGCTCCTCGGAGCTCGGCTCGATCATCGGAGCCCACCGGCAGACGCGGGAGCCCTCCACGATCCTTCTCCGACCATCAGAGTGCTTCCAGGAGGTCAGCTGCGCACACCCGAGCCCGGCGAGTCTCGCCGAGAACCTGTTCTTCCAGGACCCTCCGTTGTCGTCGATCGTCCCCTCCCGCTCTAGATTCAATCCTAGCCGTCCATCTCTGGAGCAGCCTTCATCGTCCAATCTGAGGAGACGTCATCTGGAGCGCCCACCGTCAGCTGCCTTCCGATCATCCACGTGGCGCGTATCCAGCCCATCCGCTTAATAAAGGGTAATTTACCCTTAGGCCCTGTCTTTATTTTTATTTCGTTTCAGTCCTGTAAATATTGAATGCATTTAGGTTTAGGTTTATTTGCATAATGGACCCCGTGCTTTAGTTTATTTGCATCTATACCCCTGTGTGTTGTATGCCACGTGCTTCGTCACGTGTTGTTCTGGGTTATTTGCAGTAGAGACCCCTGTAGTTCTGGATGTTATTGAATGAATGAAAACTTTTATCTATTTGCATTTATACCCCTGTGCGTGATTTATTCCAGCATATGCGATATATTTTGGGTGTTTTGCAGATAGGCCCCTGGACTTTTGGTACCTGTTACCAATAAGTCCTCGCGACTTATTTTTATTACATTTGGGTCCCTGAGTGCCTCAGTCACGCGTGTTGCACGTGTTTTGCTGGGAAAATTGCACCAGACCCCCCAGAACTTTGGGTATTTGCACTTTGGTCCTTATGCACAGTACCCTTCCTTTATTTTTGAATAAAATATCAAAACACCTCCAAATCCAACGAAAATTGGACACATGGCTCCTGCCATGGTGTAAAATTTTCGTGGATTTTTGAGGACATTTTTGATTTAGTTTGGTATTTTAAAAAAATCAAAAACCTTCATTTTTGCTACTGTCTAACTTGAAAAATCACAAAAAAATATCAAAACTCATTTAAAAATTCTATAAAAATTACCCACTGTTTGTCTTGCTTAGTTTGATTTTCTAGCCAATTTTGGCTATTTTTCATTACTGAAAATCACTAAAAACTTAAAAACACTCAAAAACCTATAAAAATTCTAGTAAATAAATTAAAAATCCAAAAATAATAAAATTGGTACCTAAATTTTCCTTGTTTTATCTTCTTTACAGAAAAATTACCTCCCATCCATTTAGGGGGCTCTTAGATATTTTATCTAGGGCTTTTTGGCTCGGCTGGACAGTACCCTCTATTTCAGTCACCTTTTGATTTTTAGAAAATTAAATAAACATCAGAGAATTCTCAAAAAATCACTAAAAACACTAAAAATTATAGAAGACATAAAAATATTTTCGTTTTAATTTTTGGTTGATTTTTAATGCTTTGAATAAATTGTTGAAGTGTGTTTTTCTTTGTTTTTCTTATTTTCTCAATCCATTAAAAATCCAAAAAATATAAAAATATTTAAAAAAAAAACCACTAAAATTATTTTTTTTCTTTTGTTTTATTCCTTTTTACTACTTCGTAGGCCGTAAGGCCAATCCGTGCTCCTTGAGTTCGACCCTGGGTGCTATACCAGGTTAATCCCATAGCAGGACCGCTATTTTAGTTTTATCTGATTTTATTGATATTAGTGGCTCATTTTTCTTGATCGACACATCTGAGCGACCGAGGTCGCAACGACCATCTCAGATACACCTGGTTACCTCAGTCGTTTGGAATTTTGTGCCATCAGATTTCTATAACATTTCTCGACCCATGACTGAGCTCTTAGGAAAGGACACCAAGTTCTTTGTAGATCACAAGTGTCTAGAGGTCTTTGAGCTCCTTAAGAAGAAGATCGGTAACTCATTGATTTTGCAGGCTCCTGATTGGTCTCTTCCCTTTGAGATCTTGACTGATGCTTCGGATTTTGCTATAGGAGTTGTATTGGGGTAGCGGAGAGATCGGATTCCATTCACTATTCACTATGCAAGCGAAGTTTTGGATCCATAACAGAGAAATTACACAGTGACTGAGAAAGTTATGCTTGCCGTAGTCTGGGCTTTATAGAAGTTTAGGTATGTGATTCTTAGCTCAAAAGTAACAATTTACACTGATATATCTCATGGAAAAGAAGGACGCGAAGGCACATCTTCTTAGGTGGATATTATTACTTCAGGAGTTTGATTTGGAAATTAAGGATAAACCTGGAGTCAAAAATGTAGTGGTTGATCAGCTTTCGATGATTGAGAAAAGATCCCCCTGATTCTGAGTCTATTAGAAAAACCTTTCCAGATGAGTCGATTTGTTTTGTTGACTAACTCCCATAGTACGCCAACATGGTGAACTACCTTGCCTCCAAGCAAGTTCCCTGTGGTTGGACTAAGAGTAGTATAGACCGACTAAAGTCATATTCAAGGAAATACTATTGGGAGGATCCGTTTCTTTTCTTTGAGGAACCGGATTGTGTCTAGGGGAGGTGTATTATGTTGATGTGATTTTACACGGTTTTAAATGTTGATTTTACCACGTCATTGTTATTTCACGAAAAATCACAATCAAACAGATAAGATTACAACTACGAGCACGATTGGATTATAGAAAAATGAGTGGGGTAAGTAGAGGATCGAATCCACAGGGACCAAGCAAATTCGTGATATTTATTCTTCTTTCAAATTTGATTTGAATCTTAATCCATGGAGACAGGAGAAAAAATATGAATTCTTGAAGAGTAATCTATGGTGAAAATACTTACTAGAACTTAGAGTAAGCAAATGCGAGTATGAGTGCAACTAAGTATGGAAGTGGGAATTAATCGCAATTTACTATGGAAAAATGAGAGTCACTTGCAATTTTTCAAAGAGTAGAATATAAAATTACAATGCAGATATTAAAGAGAACTTAGATTGAGAATAGCTAACAAAATAAGAATGCTTCCAAATTCAACTTAAATAAAACACTAATGTAATAAAAATGCAAGAGAGCTTATAACATGAGAGTTGTTTCCTTTCAATTCAACTTAATCAAAAATACTAAGGGAATAAAAATGTCAGAGACAAATAAAGATGGGAAAGAAATTCTTCTCTATTGGAGCTTTCGGAATCCAAAATGAAGACGATGGTGGCGGCGACGGTTGCGTGAAGACGGAAATGAATCGCGCGCGTAAGGATGTACAGGCTGGAGAGATCGTGCATATGGGCACATGTACAGGTGCATGCGGAGAGGAGGAGTTGGCCGCATGGAGGAGGACTTGGCCGTTGCTTGCAATCTTCACGAGAAGGAGCAGCTGTTGCTCGACACGCACGCGAGGAGGTCCTGGTGAGGGCTAATCGCGCACATGAGGGGCTGGAGTTGCGCGGGCTGGAGGTGCACGCAGATAGGCGCATGCGAGGTATGCATGAAGAGAGTAATGGGGAGAGGGAATGTGTGAGGGAGAGTGAGTGCGTGAGGGAGAGGAGAGGACAGGGCCTTCTTTATAGTTCCCTTGGGTAGTTACTGTGTACCTACACATAAAGACAAAAATCAATATATGCATAGGGAAGAGGTGAGAGAGAACATGCATGGGTGGCTACAATGCATGGGAAAGGGAGGGAGTATTATGTGTTTGCATGGGAAAGAGTTGAGTGGGTACGTGGGGTGCTCTATGCACTTGCGAATTTTTGGTCATTTTGTAATAATCATCTTTCCCTTTTTCTTCCCACGTAAAATGTTAGGGGAAATAGGTTCAACACATGTGTCTATAACAATGTGATTGTTATTTGTGACTCCAATAACATTTAATTTCTCCTTCTCCATAAAAAATGATTTGTTTAGTCTGTACATATAATTATTTAAGTTATATTTTGATGATTGAACAGGGATGAACATTAATCTTAGTTTTAAATATATTCTTACCATATAATTCATAGATAATATCTAATTCTATATTTTTGAAAACATTTGCCCGGATATATAATCATGATTTATCAATTTATGCTATGATTTAATTGATTATGTGGAATTAAGATGATTTTCTCCACTGTGTATATGGAATAAATAACACATGAATTATGTGAAGTTGGAGATTATATATCAAACATTAAGGCCATTCTTCAAATAATTTGAGCATTTTATATCAATATATACTGTAATCATCACACCCTCATACTTAAATCTTGCTAATCTCGAGAAAGAATAAGATAAGTAATAATGAAGAACGAGGGATATGATCGAGATGGATCGGGTGAGGGTTTACAACAGACACACCCACAAAGTCTTGAGTTTTCAGATCCTAACCATAGAAATACACAAACTTCAGTAGAGTCGACCAATAAATTAAAGATTTGTTAGAAATATCGACTTGACTCAAGTTTGTAGTTTCAACAGCTTTTCAGTTCCGACAAATCGAAATGGTTTTAGAAAGTCGATGAAACAGTATTAGTAATGTTGTAGATTTTATGAGTCGAGAGAATGAGATAACAACACAAACTATTAAGGTACCGAATGATTCCCTATGTCTATAGTCACGATCGTTACTTGAAGTCAGACATAGTCTCTTTTTACCCCAAGTATGTGAGCATAAAAATAGGGAGCAATTCGGATGGAGAATGAGACTTAATTTTTGGGATTTTCCGTAGACCTCTTTGGTATGTTGCTCTCTTTATTTTATTTTTTTGCAGAGCATAACCATGAGCCTCTTTGGCCTCTTTTAAGAGATTAGGAAGCATCATTGGACTGCTGCCTTGGCTTTTTGGTGGAGTAGGGTTATTTGGTAGATCTTCTTTCATTGCTTTGCTTTGCACATCTTTGCATGATTGGTGGTATTTGGCATTCCTTTGTTTATGATATGCCTTTTTGTGGTGTTTTTGCTTTGGGTTAGGAATCAAGGTAGTACCGGCATAATATTAACTTTGGAGGCATGCTACTGGCTTATTTGCTGATACACTTAGACTAGAGAGATTAGGTTGCTTCTGAGTCAAGTTCCTTCATTAACCATAGACAAGGTTCAGGCATTGGCACAACCAAGGGGACAACTCCTCACCTCAACGAGATTGTAACTGTATCTCAAAAAATAAACTCAATCAAGCTAAGTGGAATGTGCAGTTGCTTAATATCCAATGAAGAGTTTTAAGAGTGCTACTACTTGCTTAGTTGATATAGTTAGATACAAAAGTTCATTCACCGGTAGAGTTAGTGGAACTGAGATAATAAAGTCCATATGGACCTGAAGAAAGATTAAAAAACTCATGTCTAGTGAAATTCTGATGGAATTAAATGGGTTAGAGTCAACTCTACTTCATTCTATGATCTATGCAATGAAGAGCTGATTTCTCAAAAACAGGATAAAAATAGGGAGGAAGGGCATATTTTTGGTGATTTTTGAAAAGATTTTATGATGTTTTTGGAAACAATTTTGAGGGATTTTTTGCAAATTTTGTATTTGATTTTTTTTGTATGCAAATGTTTTTTTGAGAAAATATTTCAAGATAAAAGGTCATCGTAATCGGCTGGTGCCTAGGTTGTTCCCTTGCATCCTAGTTCTCCGGTTGTGTGGATGTTGGATTGAGAGAGAATGCAATTTTGAAAAATATACAGACACCCCCCATGCTTATCAGAAACCATGTCGTCATGGTGAAGTCAATAAATCAGAGCACCAACAGATTGGATGCGAGATGCGAAAACATATTTTTTGTATTTTTGTTTTTTTTGAAGTATAGAGGTGTAACCCCATACTTATTTAATGCCAAGAAAAAGAAAAAAATGAAATTAAATTGCAGAGAAAAGAAACATACCTATGGGTGTGGACCTACAAAATGTAGTTTGTTTAGCATCCCAATGCGACAATTCAGCTTTTCAAGAGTATCCAGTATTATGTGTGAGTGCAGAAGCCGTGTTCAAAAAATCCTAATTAAACCATTGGTTCGACATGGATATCCTGACCAAGATGTGGGAGTATGCTTGATGGGTTTGATAGATGTGCCGTATTATTAACATAGTGAAGAATGTAATTGGTTGGTGAACAGGAATGAGAGATGAAGCTGTTTGATCTTGGACTAGATGCGGCGGGAGGGGAATAGGTGAACTGATGATGGGTTCATGGACCAGAAGTTGGTATGATGGGTTGAAGTCAAGCTCTAAGTGACCAAGAATTGAGTCTTCCATCAAAGAAGGTTGAGTGGCTACATGTTGTCTTCCAACATATATTGTGATATATCATCATTTTCCCTCAAATAATCATCATGGCTATTTACGAATTGTAAATTTCATTTCAGTTCTCTGCTTGAGCCACGAGGGTGATTCCCTCCTAGAAATATGATTTGGATATTCAAAGGCCAGGAGCAATGGAGTATTGGCTATTGAATTAGGAGGTACAACAATAGAGGTCGGATTTGGCAATGGTTGTGTCGCAGTAATGATTGGATGAATGCCTTCGAATGTTTCGAGTAGTTCCTCGGTTTCATTCCAAAAATGATCAGAGAATAAAAAATCATTCTGATCAGATTTTGACTCGATAGTAGAAGAAGTATTCTTATAGTCATCGACCGAATTGAGTGTATCTTCTTTCATTGTGGTGAAGGTAATGGAATTGGAAATCTCATCCTTGAAGGAGACATCACAATAGATCTTCATCGTATAATCATGTGGTGGTTGGAAGGGAGTCTCAGTGCATGAACAAGTCAATTCATTATCTAATATGTCCTGAGATTCAAACTCTAAGTTTGCACTTTTCTCATTCTTTAAATTAGTCGCAAAATCATATCTAGAATTAACATAAAATGGCATATCTTCCTCTATTTCTTTTTTTAAATCAATATAAGCACTATCCTCAATTTCAACTATTATCTCAGAGTAATCGATATCATTAGTGTTCTGGGGTTCATAACTTTCAAAATAGTCTGATGAAGGATCAATTCTATCGTCAACACATGTCTGCATCAAGAGTGGGTCGTGATTGAGTTGTGTTAGGGGCATAACTTTTCTATCTATCTCATTTTCAAAAATGTTCTTATTATATTCGCAAAAATCATTTTGATCAACATGATTCATGAATGCTGAAATTATATCACATTCCTCCTCAATTTCATCCATAGAGTCATTTTCAATAATATGCCGCTCAAGTTCACAAAATGAAGTTTCATGCTCAAAATGTTTGAGACTTTCCAAGAGACAAGATTCAACTATTAAATCATCGGGCATCTCGATCAATACATGGTCTGATAAAAGAGGACAGAAGATGGGGATATTATAAAATTTCGTCGATCTGGGATTGAGGTGACATGGAGATGGCATTATTTCATCAATAAATTCCTCTTCTATACGTCTCACATCTAGTTCATCAAAAGGAAGTATCACTGATATTGGGGTCAACTTTTCTTCTTCCCTTGAGTCTTTTAAATCATCAATTTTCTTTTCTTCGTGTCTCTCAAAATATTGTCAAGATATACTGTACTCATCCGTGAAACTATTTGGCCTATTCATCAAGTGAGCACAAATTTCATAAATTATTTATTGACATCCTCATACATCATATTATACTCATCCATAAGTGATCCTTGATTTTGATCGGATTACAGAAAAAATGTGCGTGGCAAGTATAAGATCAAATCCATAGGGACTAAGCAAATTAGTGATATTTGTTCTTCTTTCAGATTTAATTTGAATCTTAATCCATGGAGACAAGAGAAAAAATATGAATTCTTGAAGAGACAATGTAATCTACGGTGAAAATACTTTCTAAAACTTAAGAGTAAGCAAATATGGGTATTAGTGCAACTAAGTAAGGAAGTGTGAATGAATCGCAATTTAATATTGAAAAATGAGAGTCGCTTGCAATTTTTCAAAGAGTAGAATATGAACTTGTAATGCAGATACTAAAGAGAACTTATATTGAGAATAGCTAGCAAAATAAGAATGCTTCCAAGTTCAACTTAAATAAAACACTAATGTAATAAAAATGCAAGAGAGCTTATAATGTGAGAGTTGTTTCCTTTCAATTCAACTTAAACAAACTAAGGGAATAAAAATGGCAGAGACAAATAAAGATGGGAAAGAAATTCTTCTCTAAGCTTTCGGAATCCAAAATGAAGATGATGGTGGCGGCGACGGTTGTGCGGAGATGGAAGTGAATCGCACACGTAAGGAGGTGCGGGTTGGAGAGATCGCACATACGGGCGCACGTACGGGTGCGTGCGGAGAGGAGGAGCTGGCTGCAAGGAGGAGGACTTGGCCGCTGCTTGCAATCTTCATGAGAAGGAGCTACTGCTACTCTGCAGGCACGCAAGGAGGTCCTGGCGGGGGCTAATTGCGCACACGAGGGGCTGGAGGTGCATGGAGGTAGGTGCATGCGAGGTATGCATGAAGAGAGTAGCGGGGAGAGGGAGTGTGTGAGGGAGAGGGAGTGTATGAGGGAGAGGAAGAGGATGGGTCTTCTTTATAGTTCCCTTGGTTAGTTATTATGTAACTACACAGAAAGATAAAAATTAATATATGCATGGGGAAGAGGTGAGTATCACATTACAAA
The DNA here is from genome assembly GCA_037367405.1 of Ottelia alismoides. NCBI lineage: Eukaryota > Viridiplantae > Streptophyta > Magnoliopsida > Alismatales > Hydrocharitaceae > Ottelia > Ottelia alismoides. The sequence goes on along the minus strand of JAZKJV010003948.1, from coordinate 1,337,973 downwards.
GCTAAATCACATGAGCTTATATTCAAGGCAAGCGCTCCCAACCTTTGAGTGTCCACTTGGACCAAATCATTAGGCTTTTATGAGTCGTGCTAGTACCTCAAAAAGGGCTCTGTATCATTACAAATAATTCTGCTTGGGATTAATGATTTTTTTCATTTGAATATGGAGAGAAGATCTTTTCTAATTAACACGAAATGAAGGAGGACATTCTAGAAATAGTTTCCTGATTAAGATTTGACCACTGTGAATTATTTTATATGGCATTTTGATCTCACAAGTACTCTTGTTATAGAGCCTATGAATAGGATTTTTTCAAGAAGATCATGATAAATTTGTTATCGTATTTGTGTATGATATTGTTTATATACTTCGGTGATCTGAATAAATACCAAGTACATCTCGATCTTGTATTTGAAACCTTTTATCAGCATTAGCTATATGAGAAGTGCTCTAAATGTAATATCAGGTTGGACAAAATCATATTCTTTAGTATTATTATAAGTTATTGATCGATGGTATTGAAACTTGATAAATTAAGATGAAAGATATATTACCTTTGAGTCTGTTGAGAAATAATTTAGAGATTCATGGATTTTTAGGGTGATAAGGTATATCAATGATCAATGGAGAATTTTCACATGTACCACAATAACGATGACAACCCTCATTAGAAAGGGTGCAAAGTTTGTAAATTCAGAGGAATGTGATTGAACTTTTTAAAGATTAAAGTAAGAATTGATTATGACTCTATCTTGAAGTTTACTATTATACACCAGCGGATTAATGTTTCACATTGATTCATTCGATACAAAATATGGGAGTACTTTATGTGAAATGAAAATGTTGTTGGTTATACATTGTGTCAACAAGAATCTTAAGAGTGTAGCTACCATACTCTTGGCTTGGAGTAAGCAGTAATAATATTTACACCAAAAGTTGTGCGATATCACCGGTACAATGGGAAAAGGTTGGGATAATTAGAAGTATTAAGATGACATAAAAAGGTGTCGATCTAAAAAAAATTATTGAAACATCCAAGATGGAAGATTTTGATTTTATAAATGGATCAATGAAAATGTGATATATCATGATATATTTTGGGTTCTAGATGACAATGAGAGTTAAGAAAAGAGATCTTAAATGATGCTCCTTGGTCAATGTACACTATTCACCCATGCATAACAAAAAAATGAATAAGGGATCTATAGCAAAGTTTATGATGGAGAAAATGAAGATAGGCATTATAGAATTTGTTCTCGAATGCCTGACTACATGGGATTCCTACATTAGTGTGGTTTGCTGATAATAATAGATAGGCTTTGAGCATAAAGACAACTCCCTAGCAATCAGTGTATAGAAGATGTTATAGATCACCCTTATGTTGGACTGATATTGATGAGAAACATATTTTGGACCAGAGCTAGTTCAGACTATTATGAAGAGTGTTGATCTCATTAAAGAAGATGGTTGACAACATAAAGTAGATATATAGAATTCTTATAGAGACTGTCATAGAAAAGAGCTGAGTTATGCAGTTAAAAAATATGTGTTTATAAAAATCTCCCAAACTAAAGGTGTTTCTTTCTAGATCTTTTGAGATATAAAACAAAAGATTCCTAAGGTGGCTTATGGCATTGCATTGCTATATGAATATTCAAAGGTACATAATATGTTTAACATGTCTATGTTGAGAAAGTATTATCCTAACCCTTCACATGTGATCGATTACAAAGTTCCTTGATAATACAGTCTAATTTGACTTTTGATAAGAAGTTATATTATTTGTTAGTTGAAAATATGACCAACCTTATCACCAAATAATGAAAGAAAGAGACTACTTGGAAGCTAAAAAGTAAGATGCAAGGTATTATCCACGCCTCTTTGGCATCTTCTGATTCTAAGAAATTTCGAGGGCGAATTTTTTTAAGGGTGCTAGATTGTAACTGCCGTGATTTTTTTTCAAAAATTAAAAAAGAATTCAAATCTCTTAATTTCTACCAACAAAATTTCAGTCTATTCTATATTATTATTGCATTATTGAATAGCAAATTGAATGAGTTTTATTTCCCCATTATTGTCTCATTGTCAACTATTAAAAAGGTCATAAGAGTAAAATATACATGTCACCTTTCCGACATTCATGTGCATGGAGAGAGATGAATAGAGGGAGAGGGATAGAGAGAAATCTGGAGATTCTCTTTGTCACGAGAGATGGCGGTGTTGAATCGGAGAAGAAGGAGAGTGCGGATATGTGACAGGAAGGGGCCACAATGACCATGTCAAAGAGAGTCAAGCTTTGGACTGAAGGTATGTATCGGTGTAGGATTTCATATGAACAATGATTATATCTGAAAAAATGATCTCTATATGTATACATTAGATTCTAGGTTAACATACATATATATTCATTCGTTAGACAACACCTCTGAATGTATCTATCGGATCATAGGCCAATGCATGCAAATAATGAATCTACCTTGAATACTACTTCAAGTGTATGTGTCAGATGTAGGATAATATACATGGATATCGATTTTACATTTACAACAAGATCTCCAGATGTAGATGTTAAAACTCTAGAATCATATATACGTATGTCGATTCTAAATTAGAAAAAAAATGCCTTCTCTCAAATCTATTGGATGAAGGGTATGCACCTGGAATTTAATAGATCTTATTCTCTTAAAAGGTTCTGTCATTGTTTTTTTATCCGCAATCTTTTTTATTCTTACTTTTGGAGGCCAAGGAAACATGGGTTGCCTGCTCACGTCCATTACCAAGTTGCATTATACTGTCCAAATTATGCAAATGATGCCTTAGATCTTGATCAATTTACATGTAAATGGTGTATTGCTAATTTCCATGTTAGTTATCTCATGGAAAATAAATACGACATATTATCTCAAAAAATACCACTAAGTTGGAGATAAGAGATTAATAATTAACCATGAGGATTATTCATACTTAAATTTATTATAGAATGCGATGAATCTCCATTTCATCACCTTTATTCTATCATTTTGGCTTAAAAAACCCCACCTAATGCATGTATATAGTCTTAATTTTTAAAAATTAGCATTCATTATTTTTTCCATTTATTGTGTATATAATATTGGTTTTAATGTCAAAATTATAGTTAAAGAAGAGAAAAGAAAAGTAATAAAATACCAATGATATTTTATGATCCTAAACCCTGAGACCTAGGCATCTTGATGACTTGGTCGACAAGGAATAAAGTATGGGGAGATAAGGGCCAATAAATAGAATAAAAATCTCATTCTTTTATTCATTAATTATCTATTTTTGAGACCTATTTTATTTTCTATTTTGTATAAGTCAAACAAGGAACTTTTTACATGAAAGTTGTAGATAATAATATATAGAAAAATACAAAATTGATTTCATAGAAAAATAATTTATAGAGTACATTTTATACTCTAAATAAAATACCAAAATCTCAACTTCTCAGACTCATATCTCCAAAATAAAAACTCAAAATGAATAAAAATCACCTTTAATTATATATAATTAAAGGTGGTTTCATATTTTTTTGGAAATAAGGTGTGAAATTTAGGTTTTGTACTCCTATTGTATAGTTTACCTATATAAAATATTAATTTTATTTATGCTTTGGTATTTTATAATTTTATATTTTTATAATTTCGTAAATATTATTTATAGTATATGTACATATTTAAAACTCAATAAAACCATAAAAAAATCTTAAAATAAAATATGTAAAAATACATAGATGTATTACCTATATTTATGCCTATATAATATAAACCTATATTTATTTAAATGTACGAATTATATCAGAAAAATACAATAAAAATATATTTATGTATATAAAAGTAAGTTGTAATTTTATAAAATAATAAAATAAATTAATAAAATAAATTAATAAAATAAAATACCAATTAAAAAAATACTGAAACATAGATGAATATACCTATAAATAAAACCCTAAAAATAAACTTGTAATAAATTAACTCGAAATATAAATAAAAATCATATTAAAATTCTGCATATAATAATAAACATTTTTTATTTTATAACTTAAAATTAATAAAATCATTTATTACTAATTATTCAATTTACAAATAATTTTTGGTTTGGTTTTTTCTGGTTGGTCCACGTGGACCAACCATGTTTCACCTCCAGATGACTCGATCAACTCTTTGACCGAGGTCCTAGGTCTATCAAAGGAAGTTCTGATCGTTCCTTCTACACTTTTCCTTGATCTATGTATTCATCGATTCAGGTTGGTCTCTTCTACAGTTTTCTTCCTCGATATATCCTCTATCACATGTTTGTGTGATTTCTTGGACCGCGGACCGTTGATTCGCCCATTCCACCTCGATCTTCTCAATCATCCAGTCACTTTTACAAAAGCACCTACTCCTCTTCCGTTTGAATTTGAATCCCTTTTGGTCATTGTCTTCTCCTCCTTTTGAGTTCCAGGGCTCGAGGAGGGTGAAATCCCCCTCGCCTAGCATTTTGGTGGATCGAGGACTAGCCTAAGGTGACTTCCACCCATCTTCGGTGACCTCCACTGCCGTATGGTTCACCTTGCAGCTTTGGTTGCTTGAGGTATTTTTTCAGTGCTTTTTAGTTAGATTTTAGTATTAGGTTTTCTATTATGCATTTAGATTAGTATTTAATTCATTATTTTAGCGTTAAAAGTTAGATTCGTAGTTCCGAAGGCTATCTCAAACAAACACCTCCACTGTGCCACATACCTTGTTCCGACCTGTTACCACCTCACCTTTATTCCTATCCGTCCTCCGAACATTTCACCCATCTCTACTCATCTTGTTCTATCCCAAAACGATCTCCTAGATCTCCTTTCTCCGTCGTTCACTTGAGGGCACCGCCGCGTAGCTTCCTTTGCCCATTCACCCTTCTGGAGCTCACCAGAGCTTCGTCCCATTTTTGTTAGCTAACCCCTACAGGAAAGAACCTAAAAGGAAACCTCCTCAAAGCTCATCGAGCAGTAGGAGCACTCCGAGGTCCCTCTCTGTCGTCCGACTCCCCCAGAGCATGTCAGGGCATTTTGATACCTCTAGACACTGCGGAAGGAACTCAGGACACTTTTGGTACCATCAGCAGTGAGGGAGGAGTTATATACGTCGAGCTCTGGTTGATTCAAAATCGTCGGGCACGAGTTCTTCGTGCGTTCATCCAGAACCCTCCAGTGTCGTTGGATCTTTCCCTATTCTTCAAGGAGAGCAGACATCATTGGATCAACTGAGCCCTTCACCGTTGGATCTCTTCGTGGGATCTAATCTCCACCGCAAGTCTACGACCAGCATCATGCGCTCACGGTGTGACACGTGTATTAGTGGACTCCATCCATTCGTCCACCAGCGCCCTTCGTTGGGTATTTGGCATACTTGGCCCAACAATTTTTGTATTTATTATTTAATGCTGAAACTTTCACTGGTTGTTATTCTATTTTTATGCAAAAGAACCTTCTCTATCTGGTCTCAGCCGGATGTGAGGTCTGTCTCTAAGATTGCGGGAGGAGGGCCCTTCTACTTCTCTCTCAGCGGGAAGCGTGAACTAGATACACGTCACCTCACGTGTTGTCGCACGTGAGGTAGTTTTTTTGTAGGAATGACCTTGTGGGCATTTCTATTTTGTTTTGGTTCAAGAATATTTTATTCCAATTATATTATTTTAGAAAATTACTAGAAGCCCCTTGACTTTATATTTATTTTCATATATACCACTGCTATTTCATTGATTTTTGATGCATTTATTCTATTTATTAAATATAGTGTTTGTTCTCCTAAAAATCTCAAAATATAGGACTAGGTGCATGTTAGTGTTAGATTCACGTTATACATTTGGATTTCATTTTTAGCTACCATAGTTATTTTACAAAAATAAAAAAAGAGCATAAATATTCCCTATTTGTTGTATAAAACACCAAAAAAATATAAAACTTTTTGAAAAATTCCAAAAAATATACATTTTGCTTATTTAAGTATTTTAAGCCTTCAGACTAGATATCACTAAAAATAGAAAAAGCAGATTCATAAAAGTTAAAAAGCTCTAAAATCCTCTATAAAAATTTAAAAAAATCCCAAAAACTCCAAAAATATCATTTATTATTTTATAATTTTCTGTATATTAATATTTATCTATTAAAAATAATTTGAAATTTTTGGACATTATTTGTTATTTTTAGTTTCCAAATTAATTTAGCCAATTTACTATTTCCCTGATTTGGGATATTTTTTTACTTTAAATGTCCATAAAAATCAGGAAAATTAACTAAAAATCATAGAAATAGAAAAAAATTATAAAACCCAAAAACATCTTATTTTCTATATTTTGTTTATTGTTAGTTGTCTTTATACTTGTATTACCCTATAGTATATATGTAGCCTTATATATTCTATATTATGTATTTAAAAAGAAAAAGAAATTAAAAATCAGAAAATACCAAAATAAAATACAAAATATAAAATTCAAAAAATAAAAATATAAAAAATAAATTCTAAAATAAAAAGAATTAAATCAAAAACCCACAAAAAATAAATAAGAACACAAATGCATTAATTTGCCCCACTCTCCCATTTCTCTCCATGTGGTCGATCTCTACACTACTTGCATCAATACACATCTTTTATAGAGTGATTATAAATTTAACGCCACATATTTTTGTTGTCGTTGCTTTATACATATTGTGGGTTAATTTTTTGAATTTTATAAGGTTCTTGAGTGGTCTTTACATCAACTGTTGATCAGCCTTATGGATTAACACGACCCTCTAGGGCCTTGCTATTTCAAATGGAACTGTTGTCGGGGAGCAACATCGCGTAGATTGATTTTTACCTATGTCTTCTTGTTTGCCTTTTTTCCCTTTTTTATTTATCTATTTTATTTTATACTATATGTGAATTGTCTAATCACCCTCTATGTTTGAATTTGTTGCGAGGTGCCGCGGATTGAGGGAGGCTCTTCTAGGTGCGCCTTCTGACCTAGATGATAGAAGGAAGCGACAAAGGCAAACTTAGATGCATTTTGAAGACAATAGCATTTTTTTTAATTATGAGTAATTTAAGTGAGGGAGAGAGAGACAATTTTATTTGTAATAACTCAGGACTCTTAGGACTTTTGCACTTCACGAGGATCAGTGCCTGAGCGATTGTTCACTTGGGGGCCTCGTCGATTTTTCCACATTTTTGTCATTTTTCTTTTCATAAGTTTCTCGAGTTTTTACTTTTCTTTATTTTATGTGATTGAGCCCTAACATTAGGATCTGCTTGACGATAGATTAAGGCCAAACACCTAAGTAACATTGTATGCACCTATAGTTCTCATTTGGACTAAATCAAATTTTGAATTGCTCTTCACTTAGTTTCGAACCGCACGTCGCGAGTGTCCTCCATACAACGCTTGCATGACCATCTGTGGTGGGCGCCGAGGATGCTCCAAGACCGGACCCTTTGGTTCTTTTCTAGGAGATTAGCATATTATTCTTCACGCTAATAGCAGTTACTATTCTAGGGTGATTTCATCAGCTTTGCATTTGCATATAGATAGGTTGCAATTCTGATTTGCATCCTTGCATGAAGAGAGCTAGAGGCAAGATGAGTGTTTCTGCTTACCATTCATCATCGCTTTCGCTTACATTGCTTTTGTGACTCTCTCCCGCTAATTTTGATCGCCTAGGAGCTAAAAAGAATTGATCTCGTGTTAGGCTCGTATATTTTCATTAAAAATCCAAAAAACGATAACAAATAAAATTGAGATTGCTAAGTTTACTCAACCCTAAAAATAAAAAAGAAAAATCATTTTATTGGGGAGAATAGCTTCATTATTATATTTGCTTTTAATTTACCTACGGTTGAATTTCAATTTCATCACCTTTATTCTATCATTTTGACCTTAAAACCCCTAGCTAATGCTTGTAAATAGCATTAATTTATACATAATAGCATTCATTATTTATTATATTATTTGTATATAAAATAATGTTTTTAATGCCAAACTTATAGAATAAAGAGAAGAAAAGCAAAAGGAATAAAATATCGAAGATATTTTGTGACCCTGAACCCCGAGACCAAGTCAAGAATTGAGTTGGTCGACAAGGAATAAAGTAGGAGGAGATAAGGTCCAAAAATAGAATAAAAACACGGTTTTTTTATTCATTATTTATGCATTTTTGACACCTATTTTATTCTTTATTATTTGTTTATCAAATGAAGAAAGTTTGTACATGAAATTGTAGATAATAATGTAAATAAAAATACAAAATTGAGTTTATGCAAAAATAATACACAGTGTTCATTCTATACACAAAACAAAAAGCCAAAAACCTAACTTCACAGACACATATATTTCAAATAAAAACTCAAAACATAGCAAGATCACGATCTAATTGTATATAACTTTTCACAAGCTATTTAATGGTGGTGGGTTTATATTTTTTGGAGTTACTTTGTGAAAGTTAGGTTTTTGACCCTCATTGTATATTATACCGTTAAAATATTCAATTTATTCATTATTCATTATTTTTACAAATCCATGTTATTTATATTTTTGTAATTATTATTTATAACATATGCGCATATTAAAACTAAAATAAAACCAGAAATAAAAAATAAAATAAGTATGTGTAAACATAAACAAAATACCTATGTTGTTACTTGTATATAAATAAAAAGGAACCCATTGTTTTATATTGTTATAATATTGTAAATATTTTATATACTCTATTAAAAATACAAAACCAACATTAAACCCATTAAAATACATTAAAATAAAAAGATGTATATAATACCTAGGTAAAATACGTATAAATATACATATAAACCATACATATCTATTTATTTAAGTAAACAAATTACATCATAAATATATAATAAAAATATATTTTTAATCATAAAAATAAGCTATAAATATATAAAATAAAGGAATAAATAATAAAATAAAATATATAAAATAAAAGATAAAAATGTACAAAATATAGGCAAATATACCTATAAATACATTAATAATAATTAACTACTAATAAAATATACCAAAAAAATAAAAATCATATTAAAATACTAAATTAAAAAAATAAACATTTTTTAGTTAATATACAAAAATTAATAAAATCTTTTACTATTTTAAAATAATTATTTTTTAATAAAATATGTAGTTTTATCGCGTAACGGCCGACGAGGACCAATGGGGTCACGTCAAAAGTTGATTGCCGGTCAACTCCCCCCTCAGCTCCATATTTGACGTGATATGTATTTACCCTGAATTTATGCCATTTTTCATGGATGATCTATCCTTCAATCGACGTCGCTTCCTTCACAAGAAATGATCATGATCAGTGTACATGCACGCCATGCTTTGTAATCATGTGTTTATACACCCAAATCCTCGGTTATAGCCGGACAATAAGGGTAGTCAACTTGTTCTATAAATACAAGCCCCGAGTCACCTTACAATCTTGGTCACCTTCACGAGTCCCAGAGCTTTGGTTTAGTGTCTAGATGAATTCCTTGTGACAGGGGAGCTTCATCGAGGCCAAGCCAAGCTCTAGGAGCACGGGTGCACCCACAACCGCCGAACTCCAAAGACCCTACTCACTAGTTCATACCAGGTATAAGAGATGTGTTTTTCTCATTTGTTTTACTTGCATTTATTCTTAGCTTCAATTTCCAGTAGTTACCTTAATCACTAGTTAGTTAGATTAGCCTAATTAGCCATCCACATACCTCGCCGGAGTTGAGCTCCGGTGAGCTCCTCCGTGCGCCAACATCACCGATCAACCACTCCATCCGCTTCCATCTCGATCCTTGTTCCCTTCTGATCGTCCCACACATCTTCACTCACCCAGATCAATACCCGATCTGGAGATCCACTTCTCTTCCTCCGTTGCTTGCTGGAGAAGCTCCGTTTTGACCCAACTTCGCTCCGTGCCACCCAATCAAGGCCCCCAGACCTCCCTTGTGTTTCTTGGAGTTTACTTTGCAGATCTAGTGGCGAAAAGACCCCACTGGGGGTCGATCCAGAAGGAGACGAGGCACTTGGAGCTCATGCCTTTCCCGATGCCACCCGGCCACGTCAGAGCTCTAGGCACCATTTGGATCACACCAACTACTGTGGAACGCCTAACCAGAGGTGTAGAGCCCAATGCTATTGCCAAAGACCATCTTGAGGAGGAGTAATCATCGATCAAAGGAAGGGGAAACCATTGTTCTTCCATGTTCTTTGAAAACAGCAGCCACCGTCCGATCTGGGGAGGTGCCCCAGATTTGATCATAGTCATTCGATGGAGCCACATTTCATTCGTTGGATCCTCTTGGATCTGATCTCCCCTGCTCATCGAAGAAGCAGTACCAGCCATCGGATGCACGATGCGTGTCAAGTGGAAGCCCATTAGTCGTCGTTTCCGCGCAATAAAGGGGGTAATTTTCCCATTTTACCCCAGAACTTTTTGTATTTAATGTTTAGTCTCGTAATTAAAATATTGTGTTGTAAATAAATTGGTTATTTTACAAATGGAACCCTTAGCTTTATGTATTTGCACTTTGGTTCCTCCTAGAGTCACGTGTTGTCCCCACGTGCCCTAGGAAATTTTGCATAGAGGCCCCTAGCATTTTTTGTATATTGTAAATTAGTCTTTAAAAATTAAATAAATCTTTTAGTACGTTGGTAAAATTGCATCTGGGCCCCCGAAGTTTATTTTTATTGCATTTATGCCCCTACTTTATCTATTTATTAAAAATACCTACTGAGCTTCTAAAAATACACAAAAATATGAAAAATACCTCATTCCTTATACTTTTACACCACATGTTTACTTTGCATTTTTTGGGTGTTTTAAGTATTTATTAAAAATGAAAAGGAACCTATTTATTCCCTGTTTGTTTTATAAAATACCAAAAAATATTAAAACATCTCTAAAAATTCCAAAAAAATATATATACTATATTTTGACCTATTTTATTTACAGACCAAAAATCATTAAAAATGGAAAAAATAAAACCCTAAAAACTAAAAACCACAGAATCTTTTATAAAAATCTTAAAAATTCTTAAAAAATCTGAAAATACATTTTTCTATTTTATAATTTTATTTATATAAATATTTATATAGTAAACATGATTTGGATAATTTTAGGATTTATTTAATATTTTTAAAACCTAAATCAATTTCGAGTATTTAATTAATCTTTTATTGACTTTAAAAATACATAAAAATTATCAAAAATCCAAAAAATTAACAATAAAATTATAAAAATATAAAAATCACAAAAAATACTGTATCTACTATATGTTGACCACTTTTACACATATATATAGTATCCATATATGGCTTATATTGTATTCATACATATAAATATATGTAAATAAATATATATATATATATCCATATCATATTTAAGTAAAAAAGAAACATAAAAATTGAAAAATATAAAAAGAAAATACAAAATTATAAAACAAAAATAAAAAATAAAAATAAAAACCCACAAAAATATCTACGTACTTGTAGGATGATTGACTTGGTCACACAAAAAGAAAATAACCTTAGGCTACATGTATTGCCTCTATGGTTCGACCTCTACATGCTTGCTTACTATGCATTTTATGGTAGATAAAATAAATTCTAATTCCACAATTTTGTTATTAATTGAATTATGTATATTGTGGGTTAATTGTTGATTAATTGAGGTTCAGTGTGAGGTCATCTTAACGACCGTTGATCCGCCTTGTGGATTAAAATGACCATAAAATCTCGATTATCACCTACGTACACACTAAGGAGTAGTGCCCAAATCCCATGCCAACCTAAGTGTTTGTGTAGCTTTGTATTTCTCACCAAACTCTAAAACTGACAAGATAAAAAGACCGAGCTTTTATGGTCTTCACCGTGATGAGTAGGTGAATTGAGGGGTTTATTTTGTGTATAGTTGTTTGTGATGGTTGTGTGCATATTAGATCTTCTCTGTGCATTTGTGCCTTTTTCACATCTCTTGATTTGACCATCATGTTCTCCATATCATTTTCGTTTATTTCAGATATGGTCGACTGGAGTGCTTTATATCCGGAATTTGTGGATCTCTCGTACCCTCCAATCGGTCCACCTCCACTTTTCCAGGAGGAATTTGCTCCTGATTTTTCTTTTTGTACATATCCGCCTAAGACACGATTTCAAGACTCAGACTTCTACCCACAACCATCATAAACACACTTCCCATCATTTAACCCACTCTAGATTGATCTGTTGGAGTCACCTCTCATGGAGTCCACCCTTGAGCACTTGACCCAGATGATGGAGTATATGAGATGGAGGATTGATGAACTCACTAGTATAAATAAGAGCAATAATGGCTCTTCACCATTTGATGATATGGGTTCATTCGAAGATTCTTATGTGAGATTGCAATCGCCAAAAATACAAAAAATGAGAAAATTTAAAAATACAAAAATATTTCGGGAGGCACATTGTCGATTCATCTTGTGAGGAGAGGGAACCCATGCCAGATCATTTTCCCACACATTTGCTCTCCCTAGTTTCCACTTTTGATCCAAAGGATGACACTATACAGACTGCTCTTAGTCGTCCTTGTGTAAATGATGATTCTGATCTCCTCCTTGTATGGAGGAGATCCAAAAAATCAAAAAATGTTGACTGAACCAGAACTTGTGGCATCTATTCTGGACATTATTGAGGCCCTACTTTGCCAGGCCATGACTCATTTATCTGCTCCACAACCTAAGAAGAGAAAGCAAAGGAGAAGATCTGAGCATCATATCTTGACCACGGCCACTGCCCACGCCATAACCCACCACCCTTCTTATAGGAAAGGGAACACTGCTACACCATTCATTAGATGCACGATAGCTGACTATTCTTGTGATAACACTCTCCTTGATAATGGTGTTTTAATTAACATAATACCCTTCTCGCTAGTACAACCTCTTCATCTTGGGCCTTTCAAGAAATCCAAGATGATTGTCCAATTCGTTGATGGATCTATCAAGAGGCTGAAGGATATTCTAGAGAACGTTGTCATTCAAATTCAGGGCATGAGATTCACTATCGACTTTGTCGTATTGCCCATGGAGAACTCCACCCCAGTAGAGCAACCTCCAATCATCCTAAGACGAACCTTCCTCACTTCTGTGATAGCCGTTGTTGACTATGAATCTGGAGAGATTCGCTTCCATTTCGATGTTGGGAGCGATGTGTTGATCACTGCAACCACTGTTGACCAGAGTCCTTCATCCCACGAGAGCGTGCTCATGTTAGTCGACCTCAGGGACTATGATCTTGATGCTGATATCAGAGAATTTTGCTTTACGATGGATGATGCTGAGACCCAAGGATTTCTCTTTGGTGAGGAAGACCCGGAAAGCATAGATCTTGGAATTCCCTCTTCCTGTAATTAGTGTTATGTTGATGACATCCACAGGATTTATAGCATAGATATCTTTGAGCGGAGGGCAGATTTAGGAGGGACTTTAGAGTCCAAATTTGATCTTATTACTTTTATAAATGAATTCGGGCCTTTTGATGATGACATAGTTGAGACCTCACAAGACAAACTTGACCTGACTACTTCCATAGACAAATTCGTTCTTTTCATTTTGATGATAACCTAGCGGAGACTTCCCAGGACGAACCCAACCACACTACTTCCACTGACCAATCTGTGCCTTTCCGCTTTGAGATTGTCGAGGACCTTCACCAGTTAGATCATGATCGGGTTGTGTCTATTGAGGACCCCGATATCAACCTGCATCTTATCAGATCTATTCCTTGGCGATCGTGCAAGAAGGTCCGCTTTCTACCTTCTTGATCTTTATACATCCACCTATTTGTATATCCACTTTCTTTTTACTTCTCTCTATCTCCCGTTTTTACTCATCCACCTCATTCCGCGTGTTTTGCCATGCTTAGGACACACTCTATCTGAAGTATAGGGGAGGTGTATGAGTTGAGTTATCTTTCTTTTCTTCTTTTCGTTTTCATTTTTCTTTTTCTACCGAAAAGGTGTCACCCCTTCACCACCTTTATACTTAGGATGCACTTTATCCTATGTATAGGGGGTGTGCATCCTGAGTTTTTCATTCTTTGATCCCCTCCACTGTCACCTCTTCTTGTTTATACTTAGGTATATCTCACCCTAAGTATAGGAGGAGATAGACCGAATTGTGATTTTTTCATTCCCACCCTTGACCCTCCCTGCCTTATGTACAGTTTACTATACTTAGGATCATTCGATCCTAAGTATATTGGGGACGGTCGATTCTCATTCATTCATTTCTTCCTTCTTTCATTCATTCGTTATTCTTTAGGCTTTTCTATACTCAGTACAAGTTATGTCTTCTCTTTTTCTCTCCAAACTTTGAGGACATATCTCAAACTAAGTATAGGGGGTCGTATATACTCCGTATATAGTTTAGCCATAACTTGTACTTTTGTATTTTCAATAATCATGGATAAATTACTATATAAAATACTATATAGATATACACATATACATATCATTAAGCTAATTAGTAAAAAGATGCTTATTATTCCTCAAATTCTTTTTGTATATACTAATTAATAAATCAGGTAAAAATATTTTTTGTAAAAAGTTTGAAAAATAGTTTGAAAATCATTTTGACAAGTCTTTTGAAATCTATTTGGAAAATCTTTTGTTAAGAATTTTCAACCTTTGAAAAATGCTTTATTTGTAAAAAATTCTTTTCTTTGTGTGAAATAAAAATGTTTAAAAACCTATTTGCAAATGATTTTGAAAATGGTTGTAAATATTTTGAAAAATCTATATATATTGTTTGAAAAATATTTGCAAAAGTCAAATGTTTGTAAAAGTTATATGCAAAAATTAGTTTGACTATAATTTTCAAAATTGTTAAAAATATTTTCAAATAAGTTTGAGTAATATATACACCATCCTAATAAATAAACACTTCTAACCAACCATATATATAGCATATCCCTTGCAAATTCTTAAAAACCCAACTATTGTAAATAATAAGATGCACCATGTGTAAATATATGTACTTATTTCTTTTCCAAAATCTTTTGTTTTAAAAAACCCATAAAATTTGCAAAACCTTTTTTAAAAACCCAGAAAAAGTTCAAATTTTGAAAATAACATCACAAAAATGTTTTTTGCATTGTGCATAGCATTTGCATTTTCGGATGAGTTTGATAATCAAACAAATCTAAGTAAAATCCGAAGATTGGATCTTGGTTTGACCTTGAATATACTTAATCAAGGAACCTTATAGGGACTGAAATTGAGGTACTTCGTGTCGAGTTGACTTAATTCTTTGAGAATCGTGAGACTTGGTTTAGTGTCATCTTGACTGCCTAAGTAGAGTATTTCGAAGCATGCGCATGACTCTTGTTGATAATGACCTAGATTGTACACCTACACCTTTCACTTTGCTCACCTCAGTTTAAGTGGTAGAGGGTTGGATTTGGCGGCATGAGACACAAGCCAATGGAAATATCATAAATCACACATTTGTGGCATTGTACCCCAACCCGATCCATAACCATGAGGTCTAAAGACAGAAGTTGTGGCTTTCAATAAAGCTTCAAAAGAGGGATAGTCTACTGGCTTAAGAAGAAAAGGTCCTTATGTAAATGTTGTTGTATATAGTATTCAAAAAAATTTGAAAAATAAAAAAATCCCAAAAAGTAAACAGGGCCGATTGAAAAGAAAATGCATGCCGGAATGTACATATTTGTATAGTCAATAAGCAAGCTCAAGCTTCAAAGTCATATATATGTGAGCCTACAGTCGGATGACTCGGCTGCACTGGTCAAGCATCCTAGGATAGGTAGCTACACTGCCTACCGTCGATTCTTCTCTCCACCTCCTCTTCTTGAGCTAGTTGTCACTTGAACTTAGAAGAGAATACGCCGCTTCTTGAGGAAAGAGTTGTTGGATTGGAGAATTAGGATCATCATGTTGGAGAAGACTGACTTCGACCGCTTCAGTTGAGGAGAGATACATATCTTACATATTGTCCAAGAAAGATTCATAGTCGTAAGGGTTTGTGAATGAGTTGAAGTATTCTGACCTAGCTATTGAGGAGAGTTGAGCAGAGTTTGGGATTCTCGAAGGCTGTTGTTTTTCAAATCTGATTCCCAAAAAGGTTCCGTCTGCACGACAAATCCAAAGGTCCGACTTGAGCTCCAAACTTTGATTTTGTGAAGACAAGTGTAAGAATTAAAATCAATCCACTTTCTTACTTTTTCTTTTCCTTGTTTTTATTTTTCTGCACTTATTGCATAAGGGTTTGCTAGGGACTAGCAAAGGCAAGTAGAGGTGATGAATCTCCATTTCATCACCTTTATTCAATCATTTTGGCCTTAAAAACCCTATCTAATGCATGTATATAGCATTATTTTGTATAATTAATATTCATTATTTGTTCCATTTATTTTGTATAAAATATTGTTTTTAATGCTAAAATTATAGAATAAAGAAAAGAAAAGAAAAAGTATAATATGCCAAAGGTATTTTATGACCCTAAACCCCGAGACCTAGGCATCGTGAAGACTGGGTCAAAAAGGAATAAAGTAGAGGGAGATAAGGTCCAATAAATAGAATAAAAATATCATTCTTTTATTCATCAATAATCCATTTTTGAGACCTATTTTATTTTCTATTTTTTATACCTCAAATAAAGAAATTTTGTACATGAAAGTTGTAGATAATAATAATATATAGAATAATACAAAGTTGATTTCATAGAAAAATAATATACAGGTTACATTTTATACTCTAAATAAAATGCCAAAATACAAACTTCTCAGACCCATATATCCTAAATAAAAACTCAAATGTATCAAAATCACTTTTAATTATATATAACTTTTGATAAGCTATTTAATGAAGGTGGTCTCATATTTTTTGGAGTTAAGGTGTGAATGTTAGGTTTTGGACCCCTATTATATAGTTTACCGATATAAAATATTTATTCTATTTATTCTTTATTATTTTATATTTTTATATTTTTATAATTTTGTAAATATTATTTATATTCTATCTACATATTTAAAACTCAATAAAACCATAAATAAAATAATAATATGTATAAAAATACATAGATGAATTAGTTATATTTATGTCGATATAATATAAACCTATATTTATTTAGGTATACAAATTATAACAGAAAAATACAATAAATATACATTTATTTATTTAAAAATAAGTTGTAATTTTATAAATTAATAAAATAAATTTAAAAAAAATATAAAATGAAAATAAAATACCCAAAAAATAGATGAATATACCTATAAATAAAACCCTAAAAATAAACTTGTAATAAATTAACTCAAAAAAATAAAAATCATATTAAAATACTACATATAATAATAAACATTTTTTATAACATAAAATTAATAAAATCAATTATTATTTATTATTCAATTTATAAATAATTTTAGGTCTTGTTTTTTCTAGCAGACCAATGTGAACAAACCAGGTTTCACCTCCAGTTGACTCGGTCAACTCTCTGACCGAGGTCCTAGGTCTGTCAGACCAAGTTTTGACAGCTCCTTCTACCTTTTTCCTCGATCGATGTATTCATCTATTCAGGTTGGTCTCTTCTGCACTTCTCTTCCTCGATCCATCCTCTATCAGACGTATATGATTTCTTGGACTGAGGATCGTTGATTCGCTCGTTCCACCTCTATCTTCTCAGCCATCCAGTCACACGTATAAAACCACCCGTTCCTCTTCCATTCGAATTTGAATCCCTTCTGGTCATTGTCTTCTCCTCCTTTTGCGCTCCAGGGCTCAAGGAGGGTGAAAACATCCTCGCCCTGCATTTTGGTGGATCGAGGACAAGCCTAAGACGACTTCCACCCATCTTCGACGACCTCCGTTGCCGTGCGGTTCACCTTGCAGCTTTGACTACTCGAGATATTTTTTTTCATGCTTTTTAGTTAGATTTTAGTGTTAGGCTTCATAGTTCGCCGGAGGCTAGCTCCGGCGAACACCTCCACCGTGCCACATACTTTATTCCGACCCGCTACCACCTCACCTTCATTCCTATCCATACTCTAAACATTTCGCACACTTCTACTCATCTTGTTCTATCCCAGAACGATCTTCTGGCCCTCCTTTCTCTGTCGTTCGCCGAAGGGCACCACCACATATCTTCCTTCTCCCATCCCCCCTTCTAGAGCTCCCTTGAGCGTTGCCCCATTTTTGTGAGCTAACCCTTGCTGGAAAGAAC
Organism: Ottelia alismoides; assembly: GCA_037367405.1. NCBI lineage: Eukaryota > Viridiplantae > Streptophyta > Magnoliopsida > Alismatales > Hydrocharitaceae > Ottelia > Ottelia alismoides. The sequence goes on along the minus strand of JAZKJV010003948.1, from coordinate 1,319,740 downwards.
CTAAAGGAAACCTCTTCGAGGCTCATCGAGTAGTAGGAGCACTCCCAGGTCCCTCTCCATCGTCTGACACCTCCAGAGCCTGTCAGGGCATTTTGATACTTCTAGTCACCGTGGAAGGAACTCAAGACACTTTTGGGACCATCAGTAGCGAGGGAGGAGACTTCTATCTTGATCTCTGGTTGATTCAAAATCGTCGGGCACGAGTTCTTCGTGCGTTCATCCAGAACCCTCCAACGTCGTTGGATCATCCCTCGTTCTTCCAGGAGAGCAGCCATCGTTGGATCAACTGAGCCCTTCACCGTTGGATCTCTTCATGGGATCTAATCTCCATTGCAGGTCCGCGAACCAGCATTGTGCGCTCACGGCACGACACGTGTATTAGTGGATTCCATCCAGTCGTCCGCCAGCACCTCCGTTGGGTATTTTGCATACTTGAGCCCATGATTTTTGTATTTACTATTTAATGCTGAAACTTTTATTGGTCGTTATTTTATTTTTGTAATATTTGCAAAAGAACCCTCATACTTATTTTATTTACAGTTTAGTCCAGTCCACGTCACCTCACGCGCCATCCCATGTGAGGTGGCACTTTTGTAGAAATACACCCACATGTATTTGTATTTCATTTTGGTTCAAGAATTTTTTATTCCAGTTATATTATTTTGGAAAAATTACAAGAAGCACATTGACTTTAAATTTATTTGCATATATGCCCCTGCTAGTTCATTGATTTTTTTGTGAATTTATTCTATTTATTAAATAAAGTATTTATGCTCCAATAAATCTCAAAAAATAGGTTTATGTGCATGTTAGTGTGTAGATTCAGCTAGAATTTTAAATTTCATCTTTAAGCCTTTAATTATTTTATAAAAATAAAAAGAGCACAAATATTCCCTATTTGCAGTATAAATTACAAAAAAATAAAAAAACATTTTAAAAAAATCTCCAAAAAATATATTTTGCTTATTAAAGTACTTTGAGACTTCAAACCAAAAATCACTAAAAATACAAAAAGAAAATACATGAAAATAAAAAAGGTCCAAAATCCTTTTAAAAATCTAAAAATTCCAAAAACTCCAAAAATATCATTTTTGTTTTATAATTCTTTTTTTATTTATCTATTAAATTGATTAGGAAAAATTTGGACATTAGTTGCTATTTTTAATTTATGAATTAATTCAATCTATTTATTGTTTCCCTTATTTGGGATATTTTTTACTCGAAAAATCCATAAAATTTAGCAAAATAATCTAAAAAATCATAAAAATAGTATAAAAATATTTAAAATCCAAAAATATTTTATTTTCTATATTTTGCTTAATTTTATTTGCATTTATACTTGTATTACCCTATAGTGTATATATAACCTGATATTTTCTTTATTATATGTTTAAAAGGAAAAAGGAATTAAAATAAAAAAATAAAAAGAAAATATAAATATAAAACTAAAACCAATTAAAATTATAAAAATTGTAATTCCAAAAAATATATAATAGAAAATCTACAAAAATAGATAAGAAAACACACATTTTGTGCATTAATTTGTTGCATTCTCCCGTTTTGCTCCTTGTGTTTGTCCTCTACACCACTTACATCTATACACATCTTTTGTAGAGTTATAATTAATTTTAACACCAAATATTTTGCTTTTTGTTACTTTATACATATTGTGTGTTAATTGTTGAATTTAATGAGGTTCTTGAGCAGTCATCGCACCAACGTTGATCTGCCTTATAGATTAACACGATCCTTTAGTTCTTCGCTTTTTCAAATGGTGATGTAGCCAGGGAGAAACATCGTGTAGATTGGATTTTTACCAATGTCTTCTTGCTTGTCTTTAATTTTTCCTTTATTTTTTCTATTTTATTTGATATTATATGTGAATTTTCTAATTACTTTCTATGTTTGAATTTGTTGTGAGGTACCGCGGATCGAGGGAGGCTCTTCTAGGAGCTCATGTACACCCACGTGACGTTAAGCCAACCTTTCTGACCTAGCTGACAAAAGTATGCGAGAAAGGCAGACTTGGAGGGATTTTGAAGACAACAACATTTTTTGTTGTAAGTATTTGTAATTTAAGTGAGTGAGAGAGAGACAATTTTATTTGTAATAATTCAGGACTCTCATTACTTTTACACTTCACGAGGTCCAGTGCCCGAGCGATTGTTCGCTTGGGGTCCTCATCGGTTTTTCTGCTTTTTTATCGCTTTGCTTTTCATTTGTTTCTCGAGTTTCCGCTTTTCTTTATTTTATTTAATTGAGCCCTAGCATTTGGATCTGCTTGACGATAGATTAAGGCTAAATTCCTAAGTACCATTGCATGTACCTATAGTTCTCATTTGGACTTAGTCAAATTTTGAATTGCTCTTCACTTAGTATTGGATCCGTGCTGATGAATCTCGTATTCATCATGCTAAAAGCCGCAAATTAAACCCTTGTCTTGACTAATCCAATAAAAACCACCTTTAATTCTTTATTTTTATACTGTATGATATTGTGTATAATTTACACTTAAATTATTGTATTTAATTTTCATTATTTTTCTTGTAGTTATTTTATCTTCAAAAACCCCTAAAAATTAGGTAGAATAATTGTCTATAAATAACTGACCTTTGAAAGGCCTAAAAAATATAAAAACAAATCAAAAACAAAAATCAGTGCTTTTATCCCCCTAAAAATACCCCAAAAATACGTTTTTTTACAAGTTACCTCTTTTGGCTTTTTGACCAACAGGAAAGTTGTATATCTCATCGAGACGAGCAACTTTCATGTTTTGACTTTTTCCTAATTTTGCCTCTAACTATTTCTTTTATAATTTCCTTTGTACATTTATTTGAATTTTTCTAATTGGGCCACGTGGCTCCCACTGGGCCGTCCACGTGGCCCGCTTCTCTTTCCGCCACCCGGCACCTCCTTTGACCTTTGGATCTGCCCCTGATCGCCCTCATCTCCGCCGTCCATCACGGCTCCATCATCTGCCGTCAGATCTTTGATGAGATCTGATCTTAGCCGCCCACCCCTGCCCCAATCTCAACAGCATGATTCTCTCCACATTCCAACGCTCTCCTCGCGCCACGTCTCCCTTCAACCTCCTCCGTTCGATCATATCCTATCCTACGCTTACTCAAGTGCCACGTCAGCCCCTCACCCCTCGCCGTTGGATCTCACCCAACTCTCCATCTGGGCCACTCTTTAGCGCCCAGTCTCCATCGCACGATCAGATCCTTGGATCTGATCGTGGCCCTCCGCTCGCGCTCCACTCCCAGCCATTGGATCCTTAGATCCAACGGCTGTGGATCATCGTCTACCTCCAGCCTGGCGTTCCCTCGTGTAACGCCTCTGCCCCTTCCTTTTTTAGCACTCTCGTCCGGCCACCTCTCCCTCTCCTAACGGTCGCCCCGCGTACCCCACGCCTCCGCCATCCTCGTGGGACCTCCTTCACTCACTGCCATTATTCCTTCACCATTAAAACCCCCGTCGAAACAGCCCCTCCATCTCATAACCTCCGACCACCTCCCTCTATAAAAGCCTCACCTCCGCCACCGTAGCCAGTCATCCACCATTATTGGGCTTGATCCTAGCCTCCTCCGCCCCTCCGGTGACAGCGGAGGGGCGGAATGTCGAGGCGAAGATGGATTTTGCTCGGTGTTGACCCACGACCGCCAAGGCCGTGCTGCAGGTGCCTCCACACTCCGTCAAGCTCCGAGGCCCGGCTGACCTCGTCGGGCGATGACCCCGAGGCTTGATTGAGCCTCAGCCCAAGCCAATTCATCCGCCATCTACGCCTTGCTCCGACAAGGTGATTTTCACTTACACTGCTCCTAATTTATCCATCATCTACACCACCTTCCATCACCACCTGAACACCTCCCGAGCTTCTCTATCTATCACTCCTCCACGCCGACCACCTCCCCTTTCTCCAGAGCCACCCTACTTGGATTTCCCCTTCTTCTTCATCTCGCCGGAGAAGAAGATATTGGGCCACTGCCTCCCGTCACCCAGGGCCTCCATCTCACCCACTCACTTCATCACGAGCACGCTTCGGCTATTTCTAACATATGCAAGTGCTCAAGACGTCAATGATCGGAGTTAGAACAGGTGCTCCGGTCTCCTCCTCCGCCACCTGTGGCACACCATCGATCTGCCAATCCATTCATTGTCGGAGCACCGTCGCGTCACCAGCTGCTTCGCGAGAGCCCAGGCTATCTTCTCATATATTCAGAAGGCCTCTTGGAGCACGGCGGAGCTCCATCGAGTCCACCGGAGACCCGCCTTCTCCTGCGGACTGTAAAGGAGGATGAAAGTACATGTGTCGTCCGATCACCGGGATCGGCCGGCCGAGATGAAGACACGTGGCAGCCGAACCTCCAGCTGAAGCTACAGGCTCGGGTCCCACCTGACCTTGACCCGAGCCACAAGAAGCCGCCACTTGTCCCAACCCTGAGGTAACCTCCCGAGCCTAGGCGCCTCACGTGCCCAGCACGTGAGGACTGGGTAAATTGCACTAAGGACTCTGAAGTTTCCTCTATTTGCATTTTGGTCCTCCAGGCACGTGCGTCACGTGCGCGCTTGGGGTATTTTACAGGGAGACCCTCCAAGGTTTTGGAAATTACAAAAATGCCCCCGTGCATGGACAATTTACATAGGGGCCCAGGCAGTTTTTGGTATTTGCATTTAGGTCCCTCCAAGGACCTAAATGCAATATTTATCCTTTTATTTTCTTGCATTTTAATACAATTATACCCATGCACTGTTTTTAGCATAACTTGAGCATCGTAGGTCCAAATTGCATGATTTTAGTGTCGTTTTGATCCTTGTTTTGTCCTTTACATCTTAGCATATCTAATTTTATCATTTACCACTATTTTTAAAGAAGTGAATTTTTATGTGAAAAATGAGACCCTACCCTTCTGGTTACTACTTGGATTTGATGACCGCTTTTCATGTTATGATCAAATTGACTCTGATTTCATTCTGTATTATGTTGATCATATTTTCATGGTATAATTGTAATCTATTGTTCAGCATACATATCTTGCAGCATGCATCCCCCTTAAATTGCTTAAAAATCAATAAAAAATGCATACATCATGGCATTGCTTTTTAAATTGCATAGTTCATCATGTGGACCTGAAATTGAGAATTATTCACACTTGTGCTTTGTGAATCAAAATTTGATAAATAAATTAAGTAGTTGTGTCCTTGCGTTCGACCTTGGTAGACTTGCCAAGTATAAATACTCCACAGCATTCAAAAGTCTGTGGTTTTTGATTGAACCAAATTCGCCTCCTATACTATGACTATTTCACATTCTTAAAGAGGCGAATTTCACGTTCATCACGTGTACCGCGAGAGTCCTCCATACAATGCTTGCAGGACCCACTATGGTGCACACCGAGGAGGCTCCAAGACTGACCCCTTTGGTTCTTTTCTATGTGATTAGCATATTGTTCTTCACGCTAATAGCAGTTACTATTTTAGAGCGATTTCATCGGCTTTGCATTTTCATATAGATAGGTTTCAATTCTGATTAACATTCTTACATGAAGAGAGCTGGAGGTAATGTGAGCATTTCTACTTAGCATTCATCATCACTTTTGCTTGCATTATTTTTCTGACCCTTTCCCTCTAATTTTGAGCACTTTAGATCGAAAAAGAATTGATCCCTCATTAAGCTCATGCAGTTTCATTTAAAATAAAAAAATGATAACAAATAAAATTGGCCTGGTAAGTTTACTTGACCATAAAAATCAAAAAGAAATATCCTTTCTTGGGGAGAATAACCCCTTCATTGTATTCGCTTTTATTTTGTCTACGTAAACACTGAGGAGTAGTGTACAAATCCCAAGCCAACCTAAGTATTTGTACAACTTTGTATTTCTCACCTGACTCTTAAACTGACAAGATAAAAAGATCGAGCTTTCATGGTCTTCACTGTATTGAGTAGGTGAATTGAGGGTTGTTTTGTATATATTTTTTTGTGATTTTTTGTGTGAATACTAGATCTTCTCTACGCATTTGTGCTTTTTTCACATCTCTTTATTTGACCATCATGTTCTCCCGATCATTTTTCTTTTGTTTCGGAGATGGTCGACTGGAGTTCTTTTTATCTGGACTTTACAGATCCCTTGTACTCTCCAGCCGGTCCACCTCCACTTTTCCAGGAGGACTTTTCTCTTGATTTTTCTTTTTATACATATCTGCCTCAGCCGTAGTTTAAGGCCTCGGACTTCTACCCACCACCATCACCAACACACTGCCCACCATTCACCCACTCGAGACTGATCTGTTGGAGTCACCTCTCATGGAATTGAGCACTTGACCCAGATGATGGAGCATATGAGACAGAGTATTGATGACCTCATTAGAATAAATAAGAGCCACAATGATGCTTCACCATTTGATGATATGGGTTCAATCAAGGATTCTTATGAGAGCTTGCAATTGCCAAAAATAAAAAAAAAAGAGAAAATTTTGAAAATACAAAAAGATTTCGGGAGACACATTTTGTATTCATCTTGTGAGGAGTGGGCACCCATGCCATATCATTTTCCCACGCATTCACTCACCCTAGTTTCCACCATTGAACCCAAGGATGATATTGAACAGGCTGCTCTTAGTCATCCTTGTGTAGATGATTGATGAATCCACATTTCATCATCTTTATTCTATCATTTTGGCACCAAAAACCCTAGCAAATACCTGTAAATACCCTTAAATAGAGCATCTTAGCATTCATGCATGTGCATCTAAACAGTGTGTAAATTACTGTAATTAAGGCCAAAATTATAGAATAAATAAAGAAAAGAAAAAGAATAAAATATTGTAAATATTTTATGACCCAAAACCCCCGAGACCTAGGCATCTTGATGAATAGGTCGACAAGGAATAAAGTAGGGGGAGATAAGGTCAGCATTACAGAGAAAATACCTAGACTTTTTATTCATTCTTTATTCATTTTGGGACCTATTTTTAGTTCCACCTTTTATACATCAAATAAAGAAACTTTGTACATGAAAGTTGTAGATAAGTTCATAAAGAAAAATACAAAATTGATTTCACAAGAAAAGAATGTACAGACAAAAAGATATGGTCTGAATAAGAATCCAAAATCCCAACTTCCCAGACCCGTATCTCACAAACGACAACTCCAAATGCATCAAACTCACCTTTAATTGTATATAGAATAAAATAATCTATCCAATGGCAGTGGTTTCGCATTTGGCGGAGCTACGGTCTGAAAGTTGAGTTTTGGACACCTATTGTATACTTGTACTGAATAAAATATTCAATTTATTCTTTATTCATTATTTATTCATTTTTTTATATTTTTATAATTTTGTAAATATTACTTATAATATATATGTGCATTAAAATTGAAATAAAATGCAAAGAAAAATAAAAATAAAAATACTTGTATAAAGACTACATAGGTGTACTGCATCTACTTATACCTATATAAAATACACTTGTATTTTATTAAATATATAAAACATCTCAGAAAAATAAAATAAAAATATACTTATGTATATAAAAGTATGTTATAATTTTACAAAATCATAAATAAAAATAATAAGATTAAAAATACATAAAATAAAATAAAATATTAAAATACATAGGTATTATACCTATATAGGGTTAAAAAGGTAACTTGTAAAAATATAAGTCATAAAAATAAATAAAAATCAGAATTAAATACTACATAAAATTTTGAACATTTTTTATTTTATAACTTTTATTTAATTCAGCCATTTAATATTTTAAATTGATTTATTAATATATTTCTCCAGGGTTTTTCCTGGTTGGTCCACGTGGACCAACCAGGAGGCCAGGAGTGTTGACCTCGGTCAACAGTCTGACCTACCCCCTGTAGCCTTGTCAGAGGCTTGTTTTTGGGTCGATTTCTCGATTTTTTCGAGGACGATAGGCACCTCATTTCGTGCTTGTGTCTTCTTGACTTTTGATCATCGATGATCGAGGAGGCTCGCCCATATCTTACATTGGATTGTGGATCAATGAATCGCTCCAGAACTCTTGGTCTTTGGACCTCTGCCACCTCGGGTCAAACCACATATAACCGACCCCCTTCCTTCCCTTTCGAATTGAGTCCCCTTGGTCCACCCCTCTACGCCTCTCCAGCGCTCTGAGCCTTGCCGGAGGTGACAGCTCCGCCGCGAGCTTCTCAGCTAGGGCGAACGAGGTCGAGGACGACTCCAGCACCTCCGCCAACCGCCGGCATCGAGGTATCCTTCATCCTCTGGTTCCGGCCATTGAGGGCTTCCACCCGCTTCTTTCTTTCTTGCATCTTATTCCTGTTAGCTTAAAGATCAAAAACCCCAAAAAAATTGTGAGTTTCATCGCGTATTTCGCCAATCCCAACATCCTCGCCGGAGCGCACCTCCGGCCACCGTCGACCACTCCCCTTCGCGCTTCGATTAGGTCCCCGCGAGGCCCAAGCAATTTTCCCTGGGCCTTCTCACCACTTTTTGCAGGTCAAGGAGCTTTGAACGCACCTGTAAGGCCGTTTTGATTCATCGCCGGAGATACCTGGAGCGTAGAGCTCCGCCGCCTTCGCGCCCGCACCTCGATGCTCCTCCGGCGAATCTGAGCCATCCAGTCCATAGAGAGACCTCCCAGGAGTCTGCAGCTCCATTTTGGAGCCTATTCATCACCGGAGAAGCGAGATCGGAGCCGGGGAAGTTCGCCTTCGCCGGCCTTCGTCCCTGTTCTTCCTCCTCGCGTCTCCACCGTCCGATCGAGCCGCAGCTCCAGTTCGCGTGTTGGCCGTTGGATCATCCTTCGCTTCGACCGTCCGATCCACCAAGGAAGATCTAATCCAAGCCGCACAAGCCAACCGTCATCGCTCGCCCAGAACACGCCACGTGGATAAGTGGATCGCCTCCAGCCGCTGGATCGCGCCCCGTCGCCCAGCCGTTGGATGCGAGCCACGCGTCATCATCGGAGCGTCGCGTCGAGGGTATTTTGCATCTACACCCTCGCGCCTTTTGTATTTAATATTTAGTTTTTAAACTTTCGTCTGTAGCGTAAATATTTTGTAATATTTGCATCGAGACCCCCGAACTTTACTTATTTGCACTTAGGTCCTCCGCCACGTCACCTCACGTGACCTGTACACGTGAGGTGGGGGCATTTTGCAGAAGGACCCTCGGTTGTTTGTTTATTTCGTTTTAGTCCTAAAACTTTTGAAGCACGTGTAATATTTTTGGTTATTCTGCAAAGAGACCCCCAGGCTTTTGTGATATTGCATTCCAGTCCTTCCCAGGCGCGTGCAAGTCACGCGCCCTGGTGGGAAAATTTCGATTAGGCCCAGGCGGGTTTTGTAATTATCTTTTGGTGCCAAAAATTGAATATAAAGTGTATATTTTTGTGGAAAATTGCATGTTTGCCCCTGGATGTTTGATATTTTGCACATATACCCCTGCCAGGACTGTTTAATGCTTTGATGCTTGTTGTATTTATTTGAGATATCATTTTAAGCCCAAAAATTCCACAAAAATAGACTTAAGCTCCTGGACACGTGTACTTTCACGCCACCTATTTAGTTTTTGATTTTATTTTACTTTCATATTTATTAAAAATCAAAAACAGCCTTTTTGTGTACTGTCTGGCTTAGAAAATACCAAAAAAATATCAAAACCCCTCCAAAAAAATTCCAAAAAAATTACCTAGTGTCTATTTTATCATCTTTTAGTGTCAGTCCAAAAATCATTAAAAATTTCAAAAGAAAAACACTAAAAATATAAAAACACTCAAAAACTTCAAAAAAATATATAAAATAGTAGAAAATTCAAAAAAATATAAACTCAGCTTCTGTTTGTCCCTATTTTATTCTCTTTATTAGAAAAATAGTGAGAAATATTTTTAGTACGGGTTGCTATTTTTAAATTGCATTTTATTCACAGCCAGCCTTATTTCCACTGTTTTCCTTTATTTCAGTTTTTAAAAATATCAAAAACATCTTGAAAAACCCTCAAAAATCACAAAAACAGTAGAAAACCTTAAAAATACCAAAAACATTTTATTTCTGAATTTTTGAGCATTTTTGTGCATTTTTATAAATATCTTACCTTGCCTTTTCTTATATTGTCTTTACCTTCCAATATTGAAAAAGAAATACAAAAATATAAAATATAAAATATAAAAATCAAAAAATTCAAAAATCAAAATACAAAATTAAAAATAAAAATAAAAAAAATTAAAAATTAAAAACCCACAAAAATTGTAGTTGCTTGCTTGCTTAGTGTAGACACCACACACTCACACACACTTCAGCACCTTTGCTTGAATTACACTGTTTGCTCCCTGTGTTCGAACTCTCTGCATACTTGACACTATACACCATTTGTGCAGAGTTAAAAATAAATTTTAACTCCACATTGTTTCTAATTTGTTGATCTTAGTGTGGGTTAATTGTTGATTAATTTCGGAATTTGTGTGGTCAAACACCGACTGTTGACTCGCCTTGTGAGTCGACATAACCGCATCGAAATTCCGGGTTTATCAAATGGCGCCATTGCCGGGGAGCAACAGCTTGTAGTTCACATTTTTGTTTGATTGTGTGATTGTTTACCATAGCTTTATTTTCCATCTCTCACATTTTTGATATATATTATTGAGCTATCTGACCATCTCTTGTCTTGTCTTCTTGCGAGGGACCGCGGAGCGAGGCGGATCGCCTAGGCGACCCGACGCAACCTTGGGACGTGGAGCCGGCTATTCTTAGCCTAGCCGGCAGGAGAGAGCAAGGAGTGAGAGAGAGAGTGCTTAGATTAGCTTGTCTTTTATTTTTGGTGAGAGAGTGATTTATTTAATTTGTAATAATACAGGTACACTTGGACTTGGACACTTGAACATTCGGGCCTGATTTCCGGGTGTTTGTTCACCCGGGGGCTCACCGCGGATTTCATCGAGTTTTTATCACTGTCATTTTCCGGTTTTGTTTTCATTTTACACTTTCTTTTGTGGATTGAGCTCTTAGTTATAGGTCCTGCTTGACTCGATTAGAATAGGTCCAAACACTTAATCATATTTGCATGCTCCTATAGATACGTATTTGGACTTAGACTAATTAAACAGTTAGTTAGTAGCTTCCAAATCCACGTGCCGCGAGCTCACACCCGAACAAGCGCTTTCTCCTACACCAAATGTGTTGGGCAGAGGAGGGGTGAGCCTAGACCGGACACTCGGATTAGGAGTTGCTAGTTAGCTTGTGGTTCTTCACGCTAGCAGTTGCCTGTACTAGGACGATTTCCGCCTTGCATTTCGCCATATAGATTAGGTTTAAAAATTCTGCTTTGCATCCCGCATGGAGAGAGCTGGGATTCGCTGTAAGTCTTCTAACTTTGCACGCATCATCTAGGCACAAAGTGAGACTTCCACCTTGGTGTCGACTTGCACGGCTTTTCCGACTCTATTCTCCCTCTGTTTTTGGAACAAAGTAGGATAAAGGAAAAATACAAAAAACCGTTAGGCGCTTGTTTGAATTGACTCAAAAGAAGCGATAACACCAAAAAAATTAAAAAAGGGACTGCTAAAGAAAACTTGACCAAAATAAAATCGGTAATTGGATTCATTGCTTGGGGAGAGTAACACCCTCACTTGTTTTCAGGTTGCATGGGAAGGTTTCCTTCCAAGTGAGGTGAGCGCTTCGTAAGGATTAGAGACCAAAACCCAACTTGTGGCTGCCTTGTGTATCGCCTGGATTTCCGAAGTATTGGCGCTACTATCGTACGTAGTCGAGTAGGACTTGGTCACCATTGGTGACTCACTATTGTGTGAGCGCCGACCTTGTCCGAAGTACCGAGCCTAGGCCACGCCTTCACGGGTGTGTCTGTCTCACCGGCTGCGTCCGAGTAGGACCTTGTACGCTCACGGGTGATTCCGTTGCGAGCGAGGTCCGAAGTATCGGTTTCGCCTATCGGCTTCCTCTCTCTTTTCTTTGGCTGAGTAGGGATCCAGGAAGGGTTACAAGGACCTTAAAAAGCGCAAGTTACAGGTTACACAGGAGGAGGACAAGTACGGGGACACTTTCCTGGCAGTACTCTCTCTCCTATAGGCGTAGCGCTCTAAGGACTCGTGAAAAGATTAATACCTGAAAAACAAGCTAAAACTGACAAGATAAAAGCCGAACCTTCACGGCTTCACGAGTTGAGTTGGTGAACTTACCCTTGCTTTGTGTTTGATTGTTAGATTTATTAAGGTCAAGATCAAAAACACAGCACAATTGTGCACAATTTTGTTGCATTTCATTTTCTTCTTTTCTTGCATTATCTCCACTCTTTCCGAATAATCAAGATGATGGGACGGAGATCTCTTAGGCCGACCTTGTCGGCACCGCTATCCAGCACTCCTCCTTATTCATCTAGGAACAACTCGGAGAGTCCGCTCTCCGAGCCTGAGTTCACATCCACCCTGTTCCCCCTCGACCACCCTTCCCATTCTCCTTCCCTCAGTCCAATTGTGTCAGAATTCAGTGCATCGCAGAGCTCAGCTCATTCAACAGCACCTGAAATGGCCTCTTTTGCATTTTCAGAGAATCAAGCAATGGCAGACAGAGGCGAGCACCCAGATGACCACGATCACCCTCCATTCATAATTGATCAGGCGGCCATTAACAATTCCTTGCTAGCGTCCCTGGAAAATATGCAGAGACAGATCCGTGACCAGGGTGCATTCATGGGTGATCTCATGAGGGAAATAGCTCAGATGAGAGAGAACAGACCTGGAGGAGGCGGTGGCGGAGAAGGAGGAGGACCCGATGCAGGAGGCGATCCCGATGGTGAGCGGCCGCCACAGACTATTATGAGGGAACTGCACAACCCAGCTTCGTCCCTCACTCACCGGTGGATTAGACTCCCGCCAATCCACGGAGACTTCGAGCTTCGGCACCACACGATCCAGCTTCTTCCCAAGTTCCATGGGTTGCCGACCGAAGAGCCGCACCTCCATCTCCAAGAGTTCGAAATGATATGCAGCACTATCCACGATCGGTTGTTGACCGAGGACACTATCAAGATGATCGCCTTCCCGTTCTCATTGGTTGATCGAGCCGCATATTGGCTCAAGCATCTAGGGCGATTTGTTGACACTTGGGCAGATCTCCGATCCGTATATTTGAAGAAATACTATCCTCTCGGCCGGACCAACGCAGCTCGAGCCATGATCAGCAACTTTGTTATGATCCCAAACGAACAGTTCCATGAAGCATGGGATCGATTCAGAGAGCTCATAGATCGGTGTCCACATCACGATATCTCCAAGCCCCACCTGGTGCAGAGTTTCTTCTGTGGGCTGACACCGGAGCTGCAGGGGCTTGTGAACGCCTCTTGCGGTGGGTCCTATTTCTCCAAGGGAGAAGACGACGTCTGGGCCATTTATGAAGGAATGGCAAAGAACTCCACAGTGATGACCCAGGCCAGAGTCTACAATCAGCAGAAGCCCCCGCAAGGAGCGGGATCATTTCAGAGGATCACCCGCATCGATGCAGGTCCCAGCACAACGTCGGTAGCCGCAGCACAAGCCGAATCAGCAGCAACCGACATGGGCATTATCAGTGAAAAGCTGGACCGCATGGAGATCCTCGAAAAGAAACAGAACCAAGGTCTAGCCCAGATGGACCTTCTCACCAAGACAATGAGTGACCTGAAAACTCAAATTCTCTGTATTCAGGAGGCACAGGCCCATTCACAACAGCCTCCCAGGTCACAGGTTGCCTCCAGCAGCAACAATCCCAACCAGGCCTCCACCTCATACCGCCAGGTGAACCATATCCAGGCGGAGCCGGTTCCATTGTTGCAGTACCATCCAGAGCAACCGCCATCTCAGGAGACGCAGATGGTGGTGTATCAGCAGGAGCAGCCACTGGCAGTTCTTCCTCCACCCTCCTTCGAGCAGGAACCGTTGATGGAAGTCAACGGGATTTGGTATGACCGATACCCTCAGCCAGCGATTCGCAGGGATCACCCCGGATTCCGTTGGGGTAATGGTGGATCCTCATCCCAACAGCATTCCCCTGCTCAAGGACAGCAGAACGGCCAGCCACAGCAACAACACCAGCAGCCCCAGTACAACCAGCCCCAGCATTATCAGAGTGGTCCTCGTCCCGCCTATCAGGGACAGCAGTGGAGGCAGCGCCAGCAGCCTCAGCAATCTTATCACCAGCCTCCCCCCCAATATCAGCAGCAATACCAGCAGCAGCAGCCCCATGTCCAGCAGGGACAGACATCCGGTTCTCAGGGTCCAGCCTATGAGAACCCAGCCCTCGATGATCTTGCCCGCTTGCTATCTGAACAGCGAGCATCTTTCAGGCAAGAAATGGATGAGTTCCGGCAGGAAATGCGGGACATCATCAAAGGCAAGGCCGCCATACCCGCTCAGATCGAACCTAATCCTAATAATTTAAAAAGAAAATCTGAGCAGGTAGAGTTCATAGAGGATGCCTCTCCTAGTGACAATTTGAATGATATGTCTTCTTTTGTGAATGATGCTGATTTTGTGACTACTAGGAGCGGTAGGATGCCAGCCGGCGGTGCCTCTTCTGAGCGACGACCAGATGAAGAATCAGGAGCGCCAGAAGAGCAGAGGAGCGGTGCTGATGCTGCTACAGATGATATTGAAGACGGTGGTGCTGATGCCACCAATGATGGAGTCCAGGACGACGGTGCTGATGCCGTCGTGATACCAGATGCAGACGGTGGTGCTGATGCCACCATTTTGGATGCTGAACCAGAGCGCGGTGCTGATGCCGCGAAGACCGGTGCTAGTGGTGGTGCTGAGGCCACCACATCCACTTTTGTTGAGCCATCTGTGATGTTACCACATTTTGTATCTAAAGACTGTGGGAACAAAAACAAAAAGAGAAATATGAATAAAGGAAAGGTTTCTGTTCAAATTACGGATCCATATGTGTTGAATAATGATGATTGTATGGATTCTCCGTCTTCACAGGCACAGGGACCGATTCCTAGTCCTCCGTCTGAGGAGGCCCCTACCATCCCCTTTCCCGAGGCACTCCGCCGAGCGAAGGGGAATAAAAAAGAAAATCCTAAAAAGAGCCAACAGGTAGAGTTCGGCAACGAGATGATTGACAGATTTCGCATTCAGCTGACTCTACGAGAAGCATTTGAGCATATCCCCTTCTTCGAGAAGAATTTGAAAGAGACAACTACTGTTCGAAGGAAGAAGAGGCACAGAGATCAAATCCATATGCTCACTCATGACACTTGCTGCGCCATTCAGAAAACATTGCCAGCCAAGCGACCAGACGCAGGAGCTCCTTATGTCAAATGCGAGATTCAGGAGCAGCAGTTTGATCGTACTCTATTAGACAGCGGCTCTTCAATTAACCTCCTTCCGGCAGCCCTACTCAAGCAGTTCGAGTTCGGCCCTCTTCTTCGAAGCAGAACCGTCCTTCAGTTTGCTGATAGGTCGATTAAGAGGCCGAAGGGGTTATTGAAAGACGTGGTCGTTACCATTCAGGGCCTGAAATTCCCCGTGGACTTCGTTGTGTTGGACATGGAGATCCCTGAGGCGGTAACTGATGCCCCCATCATTCTCGGACGTCCATTCTTGGCCACAGCCAAGGCGGTGACCGACCATGATAGCGGGAAGGTATGTTTTCGCGTAGAGGGCGAAACCATACAAATAGAGACGATCGAGGAGATCAGAGCCAGAGAAGCAGAATGCTCAGAAACATTCCAGCGAAGCCGAGCAGATGACAGAGGAGGAGCTAGACATCCACCAGGTTTGTGATTTTGAGATGACCGATGATGAATCCAATTGGAAAGACCCCGTAGCACCGACCCTCGCCTTGCCGACCGATTCACTGTATCTCAAGCTCATGGCAGTCGAGAGCCGGGAAAGCACATCCCTGGATGAGGATACTTCTGAGGCTGACAACGTTGTGATGAGTGGTGCTGAGGAATTTCAATCTTGCTCATCGTCTTCTGATCCCTCGGATTCAGACATTGATTGGGATGACTTTGATGACTATTTTCCTTGTCTGATTCCTACTGAGTTGACAGCCATGACAGAGTGCGAGCCAGTGCAGTTTATCGATGATCCAGCAGGCCGCCCTTCGTCAGCAATTCAAGCCGAGCGAGAGTTCTCCCATGCAGACCTGGTAGCATTTACACAGACTTATCAGAAGCCAGATCTGCCACCTCCCAATTGTCCAGAACGGAAACCTCTGCCGCAGTCAATGAAGTACAGATTCCTTGCTGGAGAGCCAGAAATGCACCCAGTCATTATCTCAGCAGATTTGACTGGAGAGCAAGAATCTCGTTTGATGGAGGTTCTTGAAAGAAACCGCAAGGCAATCGGTTGGAGTATAGCTGATCTCCAGGGGCTGAGCCCAAATCTTTGTTCTCACCACATTTATCTTGAGGATAACGCTAAGCCGTCGCGTGAGTTCCAACGACGGCTGAACCCGAATCTTCGAGACGTAGTCATGAAAGAAATCTCCAAGTGGTGGAGCGCTGATTTCATCTATCCCATCTCCGACTCCAAATGGGTAAGTCCGTTACATGTGGTACCCAAGAAGACGGGTATCACTACAGTTGTCAATGAGTCTGGAGAGGAGATCGCTACCAGAGTACCAACTTCTTGGAGGGTCTGTGTGGACTACAGACGATTGAATGAGGCCACCAAGAAGGATCACTTCCCGCTTCCCTTCATTGATCAGATTATCGAGCGGTTAGCCGGGAAGAGTCATTACTGCTTTCTTGATGGGTACTCTGGATATAATCAAGTGGCCATTGCGCCCGAAGACCAGGAGAAAACGACATTCACCTGTCCGTTTGGGACTTATGCTTTCAGACGGATGCCCTTTGGTCTATGTAACGCTCCGGCGACATTCCAAAGGTGCATGTTGTCCATATTCTCGGACATGGTGGGTGACTGTTTAGAGGTCTTCATGGATGACTTCTCGGTCAATGGCGACGGGTTCGACGCTTGTCTTGACTGCCTAGACCGTGTGCTGAAGCGCTGCATTGAGGTCAACCTTGTCTTATCCTGGGAGAAGAGTCATTTCATGATGACTCAAGGGACGGTCCTTGGTCATATCGTCTCCAACAGGGGCATGGAGGTCGATCCGGCTAAGGTGGATATCATCAGAAAACTCAATCCGCCGTCCAATTTGCGTCAGTTACGGTCTTTTCTAGGGCATGTCGGTTTCTACCGACGGTTCATTCAAGACTACAGTCGAATTGCCCGACTGCTTACTGACTTGCTGACCAAAGACACCGAGTTTATTGTTAATGATAAGTGTCTTGAATCTTTTGAGACTCTCAAAAATATGGTTGTTTCAGCTCCTGTCCTTCAGCCACCCGATTGGTCTCTCCCATTCGAGATCATGACGGATGCTTCAGATTTTGCCGTTGGGGCTGTGCTTGGACAGAGGAGGGATGGTTTACCCTTTGCCATTCACTACGCCAGCCGGACTTTGGATGCCGCTCAGCGGAATTACACTGTGACTGAGAAAGAGTTGCTGGCCGTAGTCTTTGCTCTTGATAAGTATCGATCATATATTCTCGGATCTAGAGTAACAATCTACACTGATCACACCGCCATCCGGTACTTAATGGCTAAGAAGGATGCCAAAGCACGTCTCACCAGATGGATCCTTCTACTCCAGGAATTTGATATTGAGATTAAGGATAAGCCTGGAGTCAAGAATGTGGTGGCGGATCATCTCTCCAGATTGGAGAATCTTGAGGAATCTGAGCCCAGCACACCTATCACAGAGACATTTCCAGATGAGGCGATCTTGGCTGTCACCTCACTCCCATGGTATGTTGACTTTGTAAACTATCTTGTTGCCAAGACAGTCCCTCAGGGTTGGCCCAGGCAGAAACTTGAGACCTTCCTCGCTAAGGCCAAGTTTTACCATTGGGAGGATCCCGTCCTTTATCATGAAGGAGGGGATAGTATCTGTAGGAGGTGCATTCCTCAGGAAGAGCAGCATAGCGTCCTCACATACTGCCACAAGCTTGAGGCAGGAGGACATCATTCTGGAAAAAGGACAACACAAAAGGTGCTTCAATCCGGCCTATGGTGGCCTACTCTCTTCAAGGATTCTGATGAGTTCGTGAAGAGATGTACTGACTGTCAGAAAATGGGAACCTGCGGCAGAGAGACATGATGCCCATGCAACCCATTCACTTCTGTGAGGTTTTTGATGCATGGGGGATTGATTTCATGGGCCCATTTCCTAAGAGTCAGGGATTCGAGCATATTTTGCTCGCTGTAGATTATGTCAGCCGATGGGTTGAGGCCATCCCCGCCCGAGCCGCAGATGCTAAAACCGTTTGCAAATTTTTGAGGAAAAATATCATTTCACGGTTCGGAGTACCAAGAGTCTTGATTTCAGACGGGGGGTCTCACTTCATCAATGACAAAGTCAGGGCCCTTGCAGACGAGTTCGGCATTGACCATCGGGTTGCCACTCCTTATCACCCTCAGACTAATGGTCTTGCCGAAGTATCGAACAGGGAGATAAAGACTATCTTGCAGAAAGTTGTCCGCCCAGACCGAAAGGATTGGTCACAGCTTTTGGACTCGGTCTTGTGGGCTTATCAGACATCTTTCAAGAATCCATTGGGAACATCTCCCTTTCGTCTCGTCTATGGCAAGCCGTGCCATTTGCCAGTGGAGATCAAGCATAAATCTTTTTGGGCAGTTACTGAGTTGCTTTTAGATCCCGAGAGTATAGGAGAACAGAGAAGAGCAGAATTGGCAGCCCTGGAGGAATTGAGAGATACAGCCTTCTCCAACAGCCTACAGTACAAAGAGAAAGTGAAGACATGGCACGATTCGCATATCAGCCATAAACAGTTTGAGCCAGATCAGAGAGTATGGTTGTTTGATTCAAGGCTAAAGTTATTTCCAGGGAAGTTACAGAGCAAGTGGAAAGGACCGTATGTGGTCAGGAAGGTACATGACAATGGCAGCATCGACATATCCGAACCGTCATCTTCCTCTACCTTCCGCGTCAATGGTCAACGCCTGAAACTATATCTTGATCATGATCCGCCGACCATTGACGTTGCCCCCATTCTTCTGGTATGAGATGTGTCCTTTGACTCTCATCATCTACATCTCATACATGGTGATCAAATCTATCTTCCGCTGTACAGATCCATCTGTTTATATCACTCTGATGTCTGTTGATTTATTTTCTTATTTTCTTCTTTTCTTCTTTTCCTTTTCTATTTTCTGTATCTATCAAAAAGGTGCCGCCCTTGTAGACAGTTTTCCATACTTAGGACGTACTTTGTCCTAAGTATAGGGGGGTTGGCACCCCGAGTTCATCTATTCTTTTCGATCCTCTCCATTGTCTCCTCTTCTTGTCTATACTTAGGGATATCTTACCCTAAGTATAGGGGGAGACAATCTGAGTACGATCTGTTCATTCCCACCCTTGACCCTCCCTGCGTTGTGTACAGTCTGCTATACTTAGGATTATTTGATCCTAAGTATAGGGGGGACGGTCAACTTCTCATTCGTTGATTCATTCATTCATGTATTCTTTAGACTTGTCTATACTTAGTACGAGTTATGTCTTCTCTTTTCTCTCCGATCTATGAGGACATAGCTCAAGCTAAGTATAGGGGGGTCGTATATACTACGTATATACTTTAGCCATAACTCGTACTTTCGTATTTTTCTTAATAATATGGCTAATAATTCTTTAAAATTCATTAAAATCCTTAATAAAAAGATGTGGTTATTCCTCAAATTCTTTTTGTATTTACGGATTAATAAATCAGGTGAAAATGTTTTTTGCAAAATGTTTGAAAAATAGTTTGAGAATCTTTGTGAACATCTATTGAAAACTATTTTGAAAATATTTTGTTGCATGTTTTCAACCTTTGTAAAAATGTGTGGATTGTAAAATTTCTTTTCTTTGTGTGAAACAAAATGTTTGAAAAATGATTTGCAAATGGTTTGAAAAATGGTTGCAAAAATGTTTTGAAAAACCTATATATACTGTTTTGAAAACCTTTGCCAAATGATTTTCAAATGTGTGTAAAATGTTTGTAAAAACTATTTTGGACTATAGTTTTCAAAAATTGTGTGTAAATTGTTTTCAAATAAGTTTGGGGAATATACACATCACACCAAAATCCATCTTATGTATATATGTGTAAAATTGACCACTTACCCTTGTAAATTCTTAAAATCCACTTCTTGTATATATAAGAAGCACTCCCGTGTACATATTTTAACCCATTTTCAGCCAAAATCTTTTGTTTTCAAAAAGCCCAAAAACATTTGCAAAATTAAAATCCAAAAACATTTGAAAAATCTTTTTGAAAAATACAAAAAAAAATTTGCATCTGCATATGCATCATCATCATCTTTTCAAAATCCATAAAAAGTTCAAAATCTTTGAAAATTGCATCACAAAAATATTTTCTGCATTGCATTGCATAGCATTCGCATTTTTCGGATTGAGTTTGATAGTTGAACAAGTCTAAGTAAAATCCGGAGATTGGAGCTTGATTGGACCTTAAAATCTACCTAATAACAGGAACCTTATAGTAATCGGGTTTGAGGTACTTCAGGTCTAGTTGACTTAATTCTTTGAGGATCACGGGACTTGGTTCAATGGATTCTTGACTGCCTAAGTAGAGTATTTCGGAGCACACGCATGACTCTTGTTGATAATGACCTAACTTGGATACCTGCACCTTTCACATGGCTCAACTCAGTTGGAATGGTGAGGGGATTGGATTTGCCGGTATGAGACGCACACAAGTGGAAACATTTGTCCTCCTCTAGGGAGGGAAGTGCACCCCAACCCGTCCAGTGATTAGGAAGTCTAAAGACAGGAGGCTGTGGGTTGCGATAAAGCGTCAAAAGAGCGATAGTCTACTGGCTCAAGAGGAAAAACTCCTTATGTAAATGCTGCTGTATATAGTATTCAAAAAAAAAAATATTCAGGCATGTACAAAAATAAAAAGCCTGCAAGTACAAAGTCAATAAGCAAGCTTGAGTTCCAAAGTCATATCATGTGAGCCTGCAGCAGGATGACTTGACTACACTGGTCTTGCATCCAAGGATAGGTAGCTACACTGGTTACCGTCCATTCTTCTCTTCACCCCCTCCTCTTGAGCTGGTTGCCACTTGAACTTAGAAGGGAATACCCCGCTCCTCGAGGATGGAGTTGTTGGATTGGGGAATCATTGGGTTGTCGTACTGGAGAAGTCAGTTTCTTTGTCATTCTAGTTGGGGAGAGCCACCATCACTTACACTGTACAAGTCAGATTCATGGTCGTAAGAGTTTGCGTATGAGTTGGAATATTTCTGACCTGGCTATTGAGGAGACTTGAACAGAGTTCTGGGATTCTCGAGGACTGTTGGATTTCAAACACGGTTCTCATTAAGGTTCCGCCCGCACTAAATTTCCAAAGGTCCAACTTAAGCTCCAAACTTTGATTTTGCGAAGACAAGTTTGATAATCGAATAAAATCCAAGTTCTTCTTTTTCTTTTCTTTCCTTTTCTTTTTGCACTTATTGCATAAGTGTTTGCTAGGGACTAGCAAAGGTAAAGTATAGGGGGATGATGAATCCACATTTCATCATCTTTATTCTATCATTTTGGCACCAAAAACCCTAGCAAATACCTGTAAATACCCTTAAATAGAGCATCTTAGCATTCATGCATGTGCATCTAAACAGTGTGTAAATTACTGTAATTAAGGCCAAAATTATAGAATAAATAAAGAAAAGAAAAAGAATAAAATATTGTAAATATTTTATGACCCAAAACCCCCGAGACCTAGGCATCTTGATGAATAGGTCGACAAGGAATAAAGTAGGGGGAGATAAGGTCAGCATTACAGAGAAAATACCTAGACTTTTTATTCATTCTTTATTCATTTTGGGACCTATTTTTAGTTCCACCTTTTATACATCAAATAAAGAAACTTTGTACATGAAAGTTGTAGATAAGTTCATAAAGAAAAATACAAAATTGATTTCACAAGAAAAGAATGTACAGACAAAAAGATATGGTCTGAATAAGAATCCAAAATCCCAACTTCCCAGACCCGTATCTCACAAACGACAACTCCAAATGCATCAAACTCACCTTTAATTGTATATAGAATAAAATAATCTATCCAATGGCAGTGGTTTCGCATTTGGCGGAGCTACGGTCTGAAAGTTGAGTTTTGGACACCTATTGTATACTTGTACTGAATAAAATATTCAATTTATTCTTTATTCATTATTTATTCATTTTT
Source organism: Ottelia alismoides (assembly GCA_037367405.1). Lineage (NCBI taxonomy): Eukaryota > Viridiplantae > Streptophyta > Magnoliopsida > Alismatales > Hydrocharitaceae > Ottelia > Ottelia alismoides. Next base: position 1,297,472 of record JAZKJV010003948.1, on the reverse strand, counting down.
TTTATATTTTTATAATTTTGTAAATATTACTTATAATATATATGTGCATTAAAATTGAAATAAAATGCAAAGAAAAATAAAAATAAAAATACTTGTATAAAGACTACATAGGTGTACTGCATCTACTTATACCTATATAAAATACACTTGTATTTTATTAAATATATAAAACATCTCAGAAAAATAAAATAAAAATATACTTATGTATATAAAAGTATGTTATAATTTTACAAAATCATAAATAAAAATAATAAGATTAAAAATACATAAAATAAAATAAAATATTAAAATACATAGGTATTATACCTATATAGGGTTAAAAAGGTAACTTGTAAAAATATAAGTCATAAAAATAAATAAAAATCAGAATTAAATACTACATAAAATTTTGAACATTTTTTATTTTATAACTTTTATTTAATTCGGCCATTTAATATTTTAAATTGATTTATTAATATATTTCTCCAGGGTTTTTCCTGGTTGGTCCACGTGGACCAACCAGGAGGCCAGGACTGTTGACCTCGGTCAACAGTCTGACCTACCCCCTGTAGCCTTGTCAGAGGCTTGTTTTTGGGTCGATTTCTCGATTTTTTCGAGGACGATAGGCACCTCATTTCGTGCTTGTGTCTTCTTGACTTTTGATCATCGATGATCGAGGAGGCTCGCCCATATCTTACATTGGATTGTGGATCAATGAATCGCTCCAGAACTCTTGGTCTTTGGACCTCTGCCACCTCGGGTCAAACCACATATAACCGACCCCCTTCCTTCCCTTTCAAATTGAGTCCCCTTGGTCCACCCCTCTCCGCCTCTCCAGCGCTCTGAGCCTTGCCGGAGGTGACAGCTCCGCCGTGAGCTTCTCAGCTAGGGCGAACGAGGTCGAGGACGACTCCAGCACCTCCGCCAACCGCCGGCGTCGAGGTATCCTTCATCCTCTGGTTCCGGCCATTGAGGGCTTCCACCCGCTTCTTTCTTTCTTGCATCTTATTCCTGTTAGCTTAAAGATCAAAAACCCCAAAAAAATTGTGAGTTTCATCGCGTATTTCGCCAATCCCAACATCCTCGCCGGAGCGCACCTCCGGCCACCGTCGACCACTCCCCTTCGCGCTTCGATTAGGTCCCCGCGAGGCCCAGGCAATTTGCCCTGGGCCTTCTCACCACTTTTTGCAGGTCAAGGAGCTTTGAACGCACCTGTAAGGCCGTTTTGATTCATCGCCGGAGATACCTGGAGCGTAGAGCTCCGCCGCCTTCGCGCCCGCACCTCGATGCTCCTCCGGCGAATCTGAGCCATCCAGTCCATAGAGAGACCTCCCAGGAGTCTGCAGCTCCATTTTGGAGCCTATTCATCGCCGGAGAAGCGAGATCGGAGCCGGGGAAGTTCGCCTTCGCCGGCCTTCGTCCCTGTTCTTCCTCCTCGCGTCTCCACCGTCCGATCGAGCCGCAGCTCCAGTTCGCGTGTTGGCCGTTGGATCATCCTTCGCTTCGACCGTCCGATCCACCAAGGAAGATCTAATCCAGGCCGCACAAGCCAACCGTCATCGCTCGCCCAGAACACGCCATGTGGATAAGTGGATCGCCTCCAGCCGCTGGATCGCGCCCCGTCGCCCAGCCGTTGGATGCGAGCCACGCGTCATCATCGGAGCGTCGCGTCGAGGGTATTTTGCATCTACACCCTCGCGCCTTTTGTATTTAATATTTAGTTTTTAAACTTTCGTCTGTAGCGTAAATATTTTGTAATATTTGCATCGAGACCCCCGAACTTTGCTTATTTGCACTTAGGTCCTCTGCCACGTCACCTCACGTGACCTGTACACGTGAGGTGGGGGCATTTTGCAGAAGGACCCTCGGTTGTTTGTTTATTTCGTTTTAGTCCTAAAACTTTCGAAGCACGTGTAATATTTTTGGTTATTCTGCAAAGAGACCCCCAGGCTTTTGTGATATTGCATTCCAGTCCTTCCCAGGTGCGTGCAAGTCACGCGCCCTGGTGGGAAAATTTCGATTAGGCCCAGGCGGGTTTTGTAATTGTCTTTTGGTGCCAAAAATTGAATATAAAGTGTATATTTTTGTGGAAAATTGCATGTTTGCCCCTGGATGTTTGATATTTTGCACATATACCCCTGCCAGGACTGTTTAATGCTTTGATGCTTGTTGTATTTATTTGAGATATCATTTTAAGCCCAAAAATTCCACAAAAATAGACTTAAGCTCCTGGACACGTGTACTTTCACGCCACCTATTTAGTTTTTGATTTTATTTTACTTTCATATTTATTAAAAATCAAAAACAGCCTTTTTGTGTACTGTCTAGCTTAGAAAATACCAAAAAAATATCAAAACCCCTCCAAAAAAATTCCAAAAAAATTACCTAGTGTCTATTTTATCATCTTTTAGTGTCAGTCCAAAAATCATTAAAAATTTCAAAAGAAAAACACTAAAAATATAAAAACACTCAAAAACTTCAAAAAAATATATAAAATAGTAGAAAATTCAAAAAAATATAAACTCAGCTTCTGTTTGTCCCTATTTTATTCTCTTTATTAGAAAAATAGTGAGAAATATTTTTAGTACGGGTTGCTATTTTTAAATTGCATTTTATTCACAGCCAGCCTTATTTCCACTGTTTTCCTTTATTTCAGTTTTTAAAAATATCAAAAACATCTTGAAAAACCCTCAAAAATCACAAAAACAGTAGAAAACCTTAAAAATACCAAAAACATTTTATTTCTGAATTTTTGAGCATTTTTGTGCATTTTTATAAATATCTTACCTTGCCTTTTCTTATATTGTCTTTACCTTCCAATATTGAAAAAGAAATACAAAAATATAAAATATAAAATATAAAAATCAAAAAATTCAAAAATCAAAATACAAAATTAAAAATAAAAATAAAAAAATTAAAAAATTAAAAACCCACAAAAATTGTAGTTGCTTGCTTGCTTAGTGTAGACACCACACACTCACACACACTTCAGCACCTTTGCTTGAATTACACTGTTTGCTCCCTGTGTTCGAACTCTCTGCATACTTGACACTATACACCATTTGTGCAGAGTTAAAAATAAATTTTAACTCCACATTGTTTCTAATTTGTTGATCTTAGTGTGGGTTAATTGTTGATTAATTTCGGAATTTGTGTGGTCAAACACCGACTGTTGACTCGCCTTGTGAGTCGACATAACCGCATCGAAATTCCGGGTTTATCAATGATGATTCTAATCTCCTCCCTTGTATGGAGGAGATCTAAAAATTCAAAAAAAATGTTGATTGGGCTCGAAGTGGTGACAGCTATTCAAGACATTATTGAGTCCCCACTTTGCCAGGCCATTACCAATTTTTATACTCCTCAATCCAAGGAGAGAAAGCAGAGGAGCAGCTCTGAATGTCATATCTTGACCATGGCCACTACCCACGCCATCACCCACCATCTTTATTCTAGGAAAGGGAACACCGCTTCACCATTCATTAGATGCACATCTCTGACTATTCTTGTGATAATACTCTCCTTGACGACAATGCTTCAATTAATATAATACCCTTCTCGTTGTACAGTCTCTTAATCTTGGACCTCTCGAGAAAACTAGGATGGTTGTTCATTTTGCTGATGGATCTATCAAGAGGAAGAAGGGTATTCTAGAGAATGTCGTCATTCAGATTAAGGGCATGAGCTTCACTTTCGACTTTATCGTATTGATCATGGAGACCTCTACCCCTGTGTAGCGACCTTCAATCATCCTTCGATGGCCCTTCCTCATCTCGGTGAGAGCTGTTATTGATTATGAATCTGGAGAGATTCGCTTCTATCCTGATATCGGGAGCAATGTTTTGATCACTGCACCCATTGTTGAGCAGAGACCCGGAGGCCGAATTTGATCTTATTGCTTTTATAAATGAATTTGGATCTTTTGATGATGACATAGTTGAGACCTCACAGGACGAACCTGACCTGAGTACTTCCATAGACGAGTTCGTTCCTTTTCATTTTTATGATGACCTAGTGGAGGCTTCTCAGGTCTAACTCGACCACACTACTTCCACTGACTAGTTCTTACCTTTCCGCTTTGAGATTGTTGAGGACCTTCACCAGGTCGATCCTGATCGGATTGTGCAATAAATTGGTTTAATTAAAGACAAATCGGTACATGTTATGCAAGAAATTGATTTAATTAAAGATAAATCATTATATGTTATGAAAGAAATAGTTTAAGAATAATACACCGTCACAAGTATTTCAAAACCTATTTAAGGGGTTAATATGAAAGAATGATCTAAATGATAAAGAAGGCATGTACATGTTATGAATTTCATGAAACCTACCCCTTATGATGAAGAATGACAATTTATCTATTTTTATATATATTGCACGTGCATATTGTTATTTTTGAAAGAAACCAATAAGTAACTTGTTAGGAAATGACTTAGAAATGCATGGGACATCTAGATACACAATGATTAGCTTCCATGAGCACTCAAGTACAAAAAATATAACGGGTTAAAAGACTGTTAGAGTTTCTATGCTTGTACCTCGATACATACTGGATATTAGGCTCATGCAAAATTATATTTTTTTATTTCAGGTGAAGAAAAAGTTTGATCAAGTACTCAAGTTCATGCGCCAGACTCAACGAGACAATTAACATAGTATGGATAATGCATGGTTTGAGTGGATATCTTTATACACACCGGAACAGAAAGTCATACGTGACATTGATTTAGCTTTTCTTTTCAAGTATACCCTTACTGATGTTGTGATAAAGGAATGCTCGGTTGGATTGGATTTTTCGATCCTTTTGAGAATGACTTTTTGTATGCTCATTAATTACCATGCATGAATCGATAATGATTCAGTCGTGAAAATTAGTATTGTACACTTCCATCGATCAGCGCGACCCGTTCTGTTACACCATGCAACTGCGACTACAGCTTAATGGCCTACCCTACCTCCGAGATCTTCTCCACTCACCTGTTTTGTTTCTGTGAGAACGCTTCAAACTTGAGTCAATTGAAAGATTTACAAGAACAGGTACATCATCTGGACCTGCAGCGTGAAGGATATCAAGGGTTCGTTTGGTTGCAGGGTTGGTCAGGGTTGGATACTATTCACAGGGCTGGGTGAATAGTAAACTGTGAGGAGGGGATACCCCTGTGAATAGTACCCAACCCAACCCTGCCCAACCCTACAACAAAACGAACCCCAAGGGTCATCAATGCATCGTCTAGAGCTTCGTCGAGTCCACCTCTTGAGGATGATCGACACCTAAACATCTGAGCACGAGGAGCTTCGTGAAAGGCTTTAAATGTCAGATTTCGGTTTCGTTTCGGTGACTGACCGAAACGACATTTCAGCCGAATTTCGATCGAAATTCGACCGAAATTTTGGTCATTTCGGTCGTTTTTTGAACTAAGACCCCAAAATTTCGGCTGATATATGCCATTTCGGTCAAATTTCGATTACCCACCGAAACCGAAATTTGACCGAAATTCGGTCGAATTTCGGCGAAATTTGAGGCCATGCGTGAAGCAGGGGCGGACCCAGGCTTTTGTGAGACCGGGCACATGCCCCCCTCCCTTTTCAATTTCCATTACATCCTAGTTAAGATCCCTTGATAATTATGCTAAATAAAGAGCGATGCCCCCCTATTTGCCAATTGTATCTCTTCTCCAGTTTGTTTATCTTCATCCTTTTTTAGTCCTTCGATGATTATTAACTCTCACTTCATTAATTCCGCCCCTTCCCATTAATATTCATGTAAATAATTCCCGCCTACATATTAATCTCATCCATTAATACTCGTGCGGTTGATCCCCTTGGTCTAATTAAATCATTTGTGCTAAACATTCATTCCAACTTAGTTCACCTCTCAAATTACTATCCACATTCCATAGCGGTCATTCCCAAAAAAATCTTACTCCGTCAACAACTAGTATCTTCCAAATCTGGTTCAATCTTCTTATATGTATAGACAACATTTCTCATTAGTATAGACGACAATTTTCAATTGCACTCCATCTATCGAGTTTTGAGCACCATCAAATGATTGTGAGCTTGATTTATCTCACTTTTGTTTAATTTTCAATTACATTTTGATTGTTAATTTGACTTATATATTCTAATTGCATGTGTGTGTATATTGAATGTAAGAATGATACTTTACTTATGTATATTTAAAGGCGTATATTTGATTTTATTAGTGATGAAAATGGCATGAATTGCTCTTAGTATATGAAAAAAAATTACGTTAATTGTAAATGAAGGTACGAATTATTTTTATTGCATTCTTTATCAATTATATTTTTATATTGGAAAATATCTTGAATTTTGAACATTTTCTTTAAAAGTATTTTCTTAATAAAAACACGATATAAAATTTAACAAGCACAATAAAATGAGTGCCCCGCCTATCATGAAATCCTGTATCCGCCACTGTCGTGAAGCATCGAATAGACGAGCACAGAGAGGCCTAAAGCACAACACCTGCAATCTTCGGATCCGAAGGTGAAAGGCCTAAAATCTTCTGCAGCAGAGCACCTTCGACGATCCATTCGAAGCAGTTGGAGGCGGATTCATAATGAAGCAATCGAAGACATTCACCCTTATCATTTGAAGAAATTCGAGATTAGAAAGCACAATCGAGCAAGGTTCATCATCGCACAGTCCTGATCGAGAGAGCCCGTCACCTGCAGTTGGGGATGAACTGAAGCTACATCACACGCCTGACCAAGGTTAATGTCAAGCAACCATCCGATCGAGTACTGTCTTTCACACTCTCAAATCTGTTTTTCATCCAACTGTAGCGAGAGAGATACTTGACCACCTCCTCTCCTTCAGATCCAGATCCACCACCCGATCAGCCGTGCACTGCTTGAAGCTAAAATTTGGGGAAGAACAAGCCCCCATTCCAGATCGATTCGAACCCGCACGATTAGAAGCTTCGTCTGGAAGCTTTCAATTTAGGGAAGAACGGGAACTTACTTCAGATGCAATACAAACCGTCAGATCCGAAATGATCCAAACTCCGGATCCATCGTCGCCCACCGTTCAAGCGCTCACGTGCTCATCACGTGATCAAGTGAGATGTTTGTGACATTTGTGCTGGTGCCTTTCGAACTTAATCTAATTGCGCATAGGTACAGGACGTTGAGCATGACGTGTTTAATCACGTGGTACTATGGAATAATTGTGTAGAGAATCTTCGTATTATTATGTATTGCACACAGGTACATTTGCTGAAGGAGACACGTGATTCACACATGAACATGGGAGAATTTGCAAAGCTACACTTCGATTTGTGTAATAATCACAACAGGTGCAGGTTCAGGAGCTTTCACATGGTCACACACGTGGATTTGCTGGAGTTTTTGCATGCTTAACCCCACGATCTCATTTATTTATGCATGCCCGTATTAGTTTTTCATATTAGACTTAAAGTCCTCATATAGTATATTAACTAAATACATATTAATTCCGTATAAAATCACATACAAAATATAAAAATCTAACATAAACACGTATAAATACCCAATATTAAATTCTATAAACTATAAAATCATTTTTCAAAAATAATATTCATTTACTACTTTTAATAAATAAAAAACAACATACAAAAATACATAAACTACCAAATTACATAAAAACACAAATACTCATCTAAAAATTATGCAAAAATTATATTGCCCTCATTTTATTATATTCCAAATATAGACCAAAAATAAACTAAAAATCAAACATAAAATCATAAAAATCCTAAAAATAGTTCAAACTTCAAAATACGTAACTAATTAATATAAAATCCTAAAAATATGTACAATAATTGCTTTAAGGTTATTCTCATATTTCATACAGTAAAAGTAAAACTAAAAACGTTTCCTACTATTTAATATTTGTAAAATCTAATGTACTTTACAATATTATTTATGAAATTGTTTTCTCATTCCAATTCAATTTTAATACAAAATAAAGTATAAAAATTAGCTGAAAATCACTAAAAATAGTAAAACCAATTAAAAATAAAAAACTGTAAAATATAAAATCAAATACAAAGATATAACACTAATACCTATATTTATTTACATATAGGCATAAAAACTAAAAATAAAAAAAAACCACTATCCTAGTTTGCACAGTTTGCCTCAATGAGTTCGACATTCGTGTACTTTATACTATTGATGAATACCCACCCATTCATCTTTATTCTTTCATATTGGTTAAAATCCCTAATAAAATAAATGTGAATACTTCTAAATTGCATGAATTAACACAATAATATTCGTTTGCAAATAGTGTATAAATATATGTATTTTAACCCATAATAAAAGAATAAAAGAAAGAAAATTAAAATAAAGGTAGGATCTATGATACCGATTGACCTTGAACCCCGAGACAAAGTCAAGCATTGACTAGGTCGATCAGAGATAAAGTAGGCGGAGATAGGGTGAAACAATATACAAAAAATAAAGAAACCCTAAAAATCTAAATACATTGTACTATGTAAATAGCTCAAACCTCTAGTATTTTACTTATCATCACACACCTCTAATAATAATGTGTTCAACACAAATATTGTACAATAATATATACAAATAATAAAATTATAGAAAAAATAAATCATGCACATGCCACTCAATATACACATATGAAAAAGCCGTAAAGAATTCACATGATCGATATATTCTCCATATTAAATCAAAATGAACTAAACTCACCTCCATTGTATTTCAAATTCAATTATCTTTTGAAATGAAGGTCGTTTCATTTAAAATGGAGTTAAGATGCAAAAACTGGTTAATTGAGGTACTACAGTACTTGTACATTTGTATAATAAACCAATTTTATTTATTTTATATATTCAAGATTTTCTTTTATTTTAATTTTTTGTACATATTATCTAGAATACATAGAAAATAAAAAAAACACACAAAAATACAAAAAAATAAATAATAAACCCTAATATATATGTATAATACATCTACATGGTACATAAATGACAAAATAGTAAAATAATAAAATCCCAATTAAATATGTAAATACATATTAAATATTATTGTAAATAAATAAATTATTTAAATATAGTATTATGTATAAAAATGACAAAATAAAAATGTAAATACATAATAATATAGGTATAAATAACTATGGAATAGTATATAAATAATATTACCCATTAAATAAGTTTATAAAATATTAAAAATCACTAAAAATAGTTTAGAAAATAAGAAACATTTTGTATGCTTTGAGTTTTTAAAATAAAATCGTTTTATATTTTATATTGCATTATATTTATTTCCCATTTCTATTTTATCTTGTAATGGGTGACGTGGCCCAATCAAGAGCGAGGAATGATTCACCCTTGGTCAATAGTCCCTTTCTCGTTTGGTCTGTGATGAGCCGCCCGAACGACTAAGGTAAATCAGGTGTCACTAAGGTCGTTGTGATCTCAGTCACTCGGGACTCTGAGCTCAATCAAGAAAAAAAAGAATCAGACCACCAATCAGAGATAAAAATCGATAAAAATCAAAATAGCGGTCTCGCTATGATATTAACCTAGTATAGCACCCATGGTCGAACTCGAGGAGTATGAGTTGGCCTTACGACTTACGAAGTAGTCTAAAGATGAATAAAATATAAACAAATATTTTTTGATGGATTTTTAATATTTTTATAATTTTTTGGAATTTTTAATAATAAAGAAAATAAGAAAACAATGAAAATAAGCAACTTTCACCAATTATTTAATTACACTAAAATAGTCCAAAAATTCAAACAAAAATATTTTTTCTAATTTTTATATTTTTTACTGTTTTTGGTGAATTTTTGAGAATTATCTGATTTTTAGAGAATTTTCTAAAAATAAAAGAAAGCTGAAACAAGGGAAAACTGTCCAATCAGGCTCCAAAGACCATTTAAAAATATCAAATGGTCTGATCAAGGACACAAAAAATGCTCAGAAAATTAAGGACACAAAAACACACAAAACCTATTATTTGTAATTTTTGAAGAGTTTTTAATATTTTTTTATGAATTTTCAATCTGGACAGAGGCAAAAAGGGGTGTTTTTGAATTTTTAAAAATAATAAAAGGGCTCAAAAATGTACCCAAAAATTGGTGAAAATTTTACACAGTAGCAGGAGCCACGTGTCCAATTTTCACTCAATTTGGATTAATTTTGATATTTTATTAAAATCAAAAACAAACAACTAGTGCACAAGGACCTAGTTGTAATAAAAATATAGTCCAGGGGCCTATCAATAAAACGACATAAAAGATCAGGGCCAAACATGCAAAAATTCCAATAAATCACGCGCCGCACACGTGGACCAGGCCTGGAAGGACTGAAATGCAATTCCTATTTATAAAATATCAAACATCAACACGCAAGGACTGTAAGGGAAATGATGCAAAAAGCCCACTAACGCACGTGTCGATGCACGTGGTCAATACACACAGGGACTATAATGCAAATATACAAAACAAGAAGGTCTTCTATGCAATTTTACCAAACTAAAAACAACTACGAAAAATATTTACAGGACTAAAATGAAAATGCAAAATAGGAGGGGGCCTAAGGGATATTTACCCCACTTATTATCCAAGGGCTGGGGCGCGCCGCGTATGTGATCGAACGGCTGTGAATCGCTGGCGCCTCTTCGATGAAGACCTGCTTGGATCGGACGGTTGAGGGCCTCCCACGTGGAGGATCTAACGACTAAGGTGCGTTGTGGGTAAACCCTCGCTGGATCAACGGCTCTAAAGAGGGCACGTGGAGATCGGAAGGTGATGGCTCAAGGGTGCCTCTTTGTCTGATCATGCGGTCCTGATCAAGCCTCCAATGGATTAGACGGTGGCGTGGCTCCTCAAATGAAGGGCTGAGATCACATCTGGAGCTGGAGGGCTGAATGGACGGCTGAGGAAGGTCCTCCAAGAACTCGACGTCGACGATCTTCGTCGGCCTCCTGTGCGCGCTGAGGAACTCCCTGGTAGCTGCTAAAAGGTGGAACACGTTCGCCTCTGTAGTCTGCAGCTATTGGATACCTCCGATGAGGCTGGAGATGTCAGAGACGCTCCGGCGGCGAAGAGGCTCGGAGCTCGGGTGCCCAAAAAACTTGACCTCCCAGATGGGGTCCTTTGACCTGCACAGTGGCACCAAAGCAACCTCGGGTCGAGGGCAAATTGCCTCAACCCGGTTAGAGGTGAAATAGGTGACTAGATGGGTCGGGGCGACACCCTCCGGCGATGCGACGGCAGAGGAGGGTGGAAGACCTGCTCCGGGCCGAGACAGGGGGTGGCTGGGTGAAGAAGATGAAGAGAAGTATGGCGAAGGTGGTGGCTTGGTCGGGATGGCAAATGGTTGGACGGAGATGGCAGGCGAAGGCGACGGAGCTACAGGAACCGAAATATAAAAAACTACAATCTACTCTAACCTACAGTCTAAAGAAGCTACCTGGCGGATGCATTCGACTAGGTTGGAGCTCCTGGAGCTCCGGGGGTTATGGCCTCAAGGGGTCGTCGAGTCCCGAGGCTTAGCGCGCTCGCGGCGGTGCACAACGGTGGTAACGCAGGATCAGCGGCTTCCCAGCTGCCCGAGCCTCACTGCTACTCCCTCTCGCTCCGCTGTCACTCAGGCAAGGTGGAGGAGGTCACTGGCGTCGAGGGGGATGACCAAAGATGAGTTGGAATATGCGGCGGAGCTGAGGTTTTATACGAGTGAGGGTCCGGCAAGAATAGGTTGGGCATGGATTTGTGGAGCTCGGATCCCTAGGATCAACCCCGGGCGTGGATCTCGGATGTAGGAGGGATGATTAGGACCCGGGGTTTAGGTGAATGGGGCTCAGATCATGCGGGGATAAATAAGTGAAGTCGTGTTTGAAGCGCAGGATCCGGCTCTGGTGGTCCTGGGGGGAGAGTTGACCGGGGGTCAACATTCCCCGTGGACCAATCAGAGCGTGCCACTTATTGATTATTTGTAAATTAAATAATAAATATTAAATGGACGAATTTCAAAAAAGTTAAAACATGAAAAATGTTTCTTTATTTTTAAACTATTTTTAGTGATTTTTATTTATTTTTTTGAAAAAAAATTAGGTATTTACAAATTTGATTATTATATATAGGTATATACAATATTCATTTTTTATTTTTGATTTTTAATTATTTATTTTTGTATATTTTCTTCCAATTTTATATTTTATTTATTTATAAAATAAAATTTGGAATAATTTGGTATTTTTATTTTATTTTTGTTATTTATTTACAAGGGTTAATTAAATACTTATATACATTTATATACATGGTATATATACAAGGTTGGGTTTGGTTTTATTTTTATTTCTTTTTATTTTATTTTTATTTTTGTAAGTTTTATCTTATTTATTTACATTATGAAATATAGAATATATACACATTTTTATTGGATTTTTATTTATTTATTTATAAGGGTAAATAAATAGATAAGTGGTTTTATGTAAATGGTGAATATAGACAATGGAGAAGAGGATTTTTATTTATTTTTAATCTTGTTTTATTTTAATTTTATATTTACAAATATATACATATAAATACACACCCATTTGAATAAGAGGAAAATATTTTTTTATTTTATTTACAGGTGTATGTACACCAATGAGCTTCCTTATCTCTCTCTACTTTGGTTTTTTTGCGGTCAGGCCCGTGCTAAGCCCTCCCTTGGAATTAGGTCGCTCAATATTTATTCTAAATATCTCCCTCTTTTTCTTTTATTTCTTTATTATTTTATTTATGCACAAAAACATGCTAATTATGAATATTTACACAATGCATGCTATTTGACAATTATTGCTAATTACATAAATATACATGTGTTTTGCATGGGTTTTATAGCTAAAATAAGAGAATAAAGAGTGATGAATGGGTATTCATAAGTCTGCTAGATAATATTGTCTATCGCCCACCTTCTCCAAAATTTCCCTTTCAAACCCGACCTCATATCCTCTCGATTTCTTCACGAAACTTGATGAATGGTGATCCTAGAATCACGCGGAGCAATCCAAACCCGAGAGATCCCCCTCGATATATGTGAAATCAACTCTTCTATATAACCTCTCCTAAACGCCTCCTCAGATCTCCAATCCATTTTTCTAGCATCGTACCCCCTAAGATCTGTGCTGGAGAGCATGCCTTCATGACAGGAGGGCACCCCCATTGGTTCGTGGCATGGAGAAGGTGGAGGAGGATTGGATTCAACCCATCCACGGAGATGCTTCGTTGGGTTTTTTCTCTCAGGTCATAGAAATCAGGTGAGCCTTATCTTATGTGTGCTTTATATTAGCATTTATATTCTTAGCATAGTTCAGCATTTTATTTCGAATCATTTCATCTTGTTATCTTTAAATCCAAAAATCTAAGTATGTCGGAGATCTAGGCTCTGGTATCAATTCACCATATACTAGCACCTGTTGCTACCCCCAGAGCATCTCACCTCCTTCCACATACACTTCTCCATCATCTCAACCCATCAAATCACGTCGATCTTACAAAGATTGAGCATATAGGTCCCCTTCATTCACCTTCAATGGAGACCTTCACGTCACCTTATCCCCTCATTTATTCCCCTCAATAATTGGTCGGAGAACTTGGCCTTCATGTCGCAAAACTTCTAGTGCAGGTCCTGTGCCATACAGGCTCCATCTAGGACGCTTCGTCTCCAGGTCCAAGCTTTGTAGATGACCCGAGCTTCTTGAGCTCCATACCTCTTCCCAGTAAGGTCTGGAACCCTAGAGTGCCACCTCTCGATGCGGAGCATTCCCAGGTACATCTCGAGACCTTTGGGAGCTTGAGGAGTTGTCAAAGCAACCATATACGACCGGATGAAGAAGCTACAGATGTCGGTTCACCTCTATTCTAGTGAGCTATATTCTTCCGATCTAGTAGGAGATCCATTTCTAATATCGACCGTCAGATCGAGACACATCCCGACCATTAGATCCACCCTTGATTTTGTCTCCACCATTAGATCTGGCGAACTGATATCTAATTTGGGCCACTCGTCACTTAAATGAGCGCTCTTCAGCCGTCTAGTTATGGTGCGGGTATTTTACTCAAGACTTCCTCTGCCTCTTATGCTTTATTTTATTCCAGGAACTATGAAATGACACATAATTATTTTGAATTAATTGGATGTGGAACCTCATATTATCTTTATTTACAGTTTAGTCTAGTCCAGTTCACCTAACATGCAATCCCACGTGAGGCGCTTTTGTGGGTATTTTGTAGTTTATCTCTTATATTTTTGGACTTGTTATTAAAAGGTTGGAAGTTTTATGTAATTGCAATTTAGTCCCTACCAAGCGTGAATTAGTTGATGTTTTTAATGGATAATAATGCATATTCGACCCTTGAGTTGTTTTAAATGTTAACAATTGCATGAAACCTTTCTAGAAATTGCAAATAGTTTCCTATGCTATTGTTTTATTTATTTTATTTGTTTTATTTTTATTAATTGCTTCCATTATTTCAAAATTTGTAGGAAAATTGGGATAATGGAACCTTGATCTATTATGTATAGTTTGATTTGGGGTTTAACTTGAAATACAAAGACATTGTTTTTTTCCTTTTTTGATTTTTAAAATCCATACAAATTAAACTATCTATCCAAAGATTCCCAAAAAACTATACTAGGTAGTTTATATCCTATTTTAGCACAATCCAAAAACCAGAAAAAATACAAATTAGAAACTAAAAAATATAAAACCCTCAAAACCTTATAAAAATCATGAAATATTCTACAAAAATCCAAAAATATTGATTCGTGTGCCTTATTTTTATCTATTATATATAGTTTCTGTAAAAATTAACTTAGGGCTATTTTGTACTGATACATATTTTTAAAACCTAAACAAGTTTTTGCATTTATCATTTGCATTGTTTGTGTTATTATAACATTATAAATCTATAAAAAATTAAAATTATCATAAAAATCCCTAAAGATATAGAAACATATTTAATATATAAAACATGTTATTTTCTTTATTCTTTGTTTGACTTATTTGAAAAAGCCAGAAAGAGTATTTTAATCATTTTTATATTAACCACTTAAATGTTCTAAAATTAAAAGAACTAAAAATTTACAAAATTTAAAAATAATTAAAAAACCTAAAAATCAGAAAACATAAAAATATAACAAATTAAATATTTAAAAAATTTAAACCCACAAAAAACATTAAAAAACCACAAAAGGGCATAAAAATAAGCAAAACAACACCTAAAAATCCCTTTTAATTGGAAATAATTATTAATAATAAACATCTATCATGACTTGCTCCCAGTGTTAGACACTCTTCCATATTTGCAACTATACACATGTTTTGAAGATTTATAATAAATTTTGACTCACATATACACTTTGATTTACATATCTATTTCTGGATTGATTGTTGTTTAACAGAGGATCAGTTGCAGCAGCGATCAAGTGTCCTACCCTCTTGTTAGGATACCTGATTGATCCATCCACCCAACAACTATACACATGTTTAGGAATATACATAATAAAATCACATAATTTTTATATGAATACAATTCGGTTGCGTAATGACACCGCTCTTCTTTTAGAGTAGTAAACATATTGATGTTCATGAGGCGGCGTTGTTGCCGTAGAGGCATCGTTTGGGTAGATAATTAAAGCCTTAGGTTTTAGGATTTCTTTTCGTTCTTACTTATACATATGATTTTTTTTCTTATTTAAATCTTCTGTTTCATTTTGTGTCTCTTTTTTTTATTTTGTATACATATGTATTTCCTAATCTGTGTTGCAACACCTAGGTATTGAGGTCGACTTCTTTGGGATCTGAGTAGCCACAACACTTGGAGATCATGTTTCTTCACGAGTTGGTTACATAGGAGTGACATGAGTCAAGGCATGTCTATTTTTGTTTTAGTCAGTGAAAGAGAGAATCTGACATGTGCTCCCTTTTTTTGCACTGGAAGAAGGGGACTCTAAGGGCATACCAACTTGTACTCGGCCTTTACTCCTGTCTCTAGGGTATGTTTCATCGAAACAGGTGTTAGGGAACCTCACGATAGTTTTGTTTTCATCATCTTAATTTCTTTGTTTCCACGATTCTCTATAAGTGGCTAGGTTCTTGATTGTGATGTCTTTATTATTTGTGCCCGTAGGATAATTATACTTAGGATTCAAATAACCTACCCAAAATAATCAGTTCTTCCCCATATAGAAACTTATCACTCTTTCTAGGTTATGTGTTCTATTTTGTGATTTTCACTCATATAGGTTAGTTTGAAATTCCTTGTGTAGATCACTTTACATGTAGAGTGCGGGTGACATGTACACATCTTCTATCTCTGCATGCATTCGTAGTTTTTTTAGCATTGCATTTCGTCTTCTCCCTTCATTTTTCCTACTTAGGATTAAAAGGAAGAAACACAAAAACATCGTTAGACATGTGTTTTATCAAATCAAAAAGATCAAAAAAGTGATAACCAAAAATAAAATTGGCACTATTTAATACCACTTGATTTTTAAATTAAACGTAATAGATTTCATACCATGATTTGGGGAGAGCAACCCCCACCTTGTTGTAGGTACTCTCTAGACTAAGTGAGATGTGTACACTTAGGGGTAAAGCCCAAAGCCCTAAAATTGTGCCCTAAGTGCTTGGACTCCTGACTCTTGAGGCTTATTATTGTTGCAAGAACTTGCCTCAGATGTTACATAAGTAGTATTGTGATAAAGGAAGCCTTTATCTTTAGGACTTGACCTGAGTTATTACAAGGATAGTCCTCTATTTGAGGGATTCACCTACTCGGGCATGATCTACTCTAAGAGTCTACAACTGTGAGCTTGTGATAATATAATCGAGTGATCATCTAATTTTAAATTGAAAAGATAATGAGTAAGCCTTTACGATCATCATCGAGTTGAGAAGGTGAACTGGAGGTTTAATTTTTGTATTATTTACGTTTAGTGTGGAGACTATCGCGTTCTTTTTATTCCGAGTTCAAGCAGTCAGTTTCATCTTGAGTATTGTCCTTTCTTCCCTTGTTTAGTTTTCCATTTTCTTGAGTCATGATGATGGAGATCTCTTATGATGGCTCATACGTCACTGATTCCATGCACGTATACCTATTCATCTAGGTTAGTTCAAGAGAATCCTCTCTTTGAACTTGATTTGTGTCCTTCTCATGTTGTTCTTGAGACTAGATCTCCCTTTTCATTGTCGTTCGGTATGGTTTATGAAAATCTTCTTTTTGGACCAATCCATGTGTCACCTTCCTCCTACAAGCGTGACCCCGACTTGAGAGTCGTCTTCTCCATTTCTTTATACTCCTTCCCTTTCTTTTCTTTTCTTTCGAGTCATCCTTCACCTTTACTTATGGTATCTGAGTAGAGATTTGAGACCCATGGGAGTAATTCATATTATAGAGTAGCAATGGGTCCACTAGTTTTCTGAGATAAAAGTATGGACTGAACAATCGACACACGATTCTTGAGCGAAGCCGATTTCTACATTGAGTTTATCGATTTTTAAGATTAATTTAGACTTCATCTTATTATTTCCAAAATTTCATGGGTAGTCAAACGAGGAGCTGCACATGCATGTTTTTGAGTTTGAGGAGGTATGTAGTACCATATCTTATTTAGACATTATACCTGAGACTGTTAAGCTGAAGGCCTTTCCCTTGAGGATGGAGTCGTGAGATGATTCTGAAGTTTGGGAAATGATAGAGCTAGTTTTGGTACATTATTAGCAAATTTTCTAAAAAATTCTATCCCATTAGCAAAGCAAGCTTCAAGTGGTCAATTATCAGAGACTTAACACACGATCCCATTGAGCCATTTCACATATGGCTCTGATTTCATATTCTTTTAGGAGATTCCGAACCATAGAATCCCTAAGTCAAATTTAGTTCAAATTTTCTACCAGGGGATAACTGCATCGCAGAAGGCATTAGTCAATATCTCGTATGGTGGTTTACACCGCAGTCTCGATGACGATTCACTTTGGACTCGTCTTATGAAGATGTCTGACTTTTCGATGGCTTCTCTTTCTACATGAGAGTATGTAGTCAAGACCAAATTATAGAGATGAAAGACCAGATAGATATGACCAATTTCATGATGATTTGGAGATTACATACTAGATAGTGGACAAGGATACTAAGGCAACATAGATGATGGACACTGAGACAATTGTAGAGAGTACACAATTTTAGATACCTATCCCTTTACCACTAATTTACTAGTCAGAGTATGAGTTGGTACGGTACTTTTCCGAGCACAAGCTCACATCATTTCAACCATTTTCTTAGCCTATGATATTTTCATAGTAGGACCAGTGTTAGAAGCTAACTTTTTTAGCCATGTGAGCCTAGGGCGAACCATTCTTACAATAAATATTATTGTAATGTTTGATATATCAATAAAATTTATTGGTTTATTTCACTCCCTGTCTGAAATTAAGTGAATGAATGCACTATAAGATCCATCTGTACAAATAAGGTTATGTACCATGTCTGGCTTGACATCATAAAGCTGTTAATTCAATTGTTGAATCATAGAGGCTGGTGCTTAGATAAATATCTAAAGAGTTAGATTGAGGACTCATCAAGCACCGTCAAATGATTGTCAAGATGTGATCTCCAGTCTGAGTGGGAGATGGCAATCCTAGATTTAAAGGCTGATATCTAACCGACCTCTTGATGCAGGTCCTCTGCATGGGAATCGAGATTCGGAGGCGTTAGAAAAGTTAGGTCAAGGAGTTGACTTAACGAGATCGAGATAACTAAAGACTTATGCCGTATGCTATCATGAGATAGGCATGCATCCTCTGACCTGAGATAGATGTGTTGATATATATCTGAGTATGTACATTTGGCAGACCAATAGGTTGATGGCCTAATCAAGGTCTATATACTGGCAATCTGGTGTGCATTCAAGGGCATATGAGTGAAACGATCTCTCAAAGAAATCATACATGTTCACTATCGAACAAGAAGACATGAGCTCACTCATGAGGTATTGGGATATATATTAATTTCCATGCATGGTCGTCTTGCTTTGGAAGCTTGACATAATTTATAGGTATGATATATGCTTTTGGAAAGCATATGATCGGTACCAAGTCCCAATGACTAAATGAGAATCTTAATGATAAAATCCTGAAGAAGATAGTCTAAAGTGATCTTAGACTTCGGGTTTACTCTAGGTCTTCCAGTATGCAGGATGTACATGTATTGGGAATGCCTGAGGGTGATGTAATCATAAATGATTGTATAACCATGACGCTTCCATTCCAAGGGAGTGATGAAACAGGTCTGGATTTTAGTGACTCCTCTTAGTAGAGAGAAGTAATCTAATCTGAGTCTAAGGACTGGACATTCGTCTGAATGAGATTCAGATGCAATGAGAAGATTAGATCTATGAACTTGATTTAATCAAGCATCTATGAGAGGTCCCTGAGATCTGGATTTGAGATATGATCTCAATATCCAAGTCATTATACATGGAACATAAAATCGCCCTGTCCTTATCTCCAAGTATCTACGGAGAAAGCACATTATTCTTAAAGGAGTTCAAGAATAATTCCTTCGATGAATTATGTATCCAAGCAACAGGATATTTATAATTAAAAGAGATTTAATTATCAAGAATAATATGAATGAGATTCATATTATGAGAATGATTATGCAAGACTATTAAATGAGATTTAATTATCAAGGATATGCGGAATGTGGATAGTACTATCCATGCTATCCATAACATCGATGTATATTATAAATATGATTTAGAATATATTGGAGAGAGCTCATTTGTAAATAATATTTACTAATTGATTATTGATGTGAATTAGATTCACATTGGACGATTAATTGGAAATATAATTTACATTTGGTTTTGGGTTGTGAATGTGATTCACAATTTTTTCAATGGAAATTTTGAAATATTCAGTAATTAATTTGGAATTAATTTAGTGAATATATTTGCAAAAAAGATGTTGCAAATAATTAAAAGATAATGAGATTTTATCTCATAAATAAAGAAGATAAAACTCACCAAATAAAGAAGTGGTGTCACCCTTGAATTGTTAAAAGGTGACGCCCCATCTTTTTAGGAGGAGGTTATTGTCCTCTTTATTATCTTGTGTTGATTAATTTTATTAAGTTAAATTATGTTGATGATAATGCAACATATATTTAATTTAATATAAATTAATTATTATTGCTTTATTAAACAACAATGATCATGGCTATTGATTAAAAGCACAAATCAATCTAACCGTTGATTTTGTGTATCCCATGGACTGTGATCCATGGACTCCCAAACTACTATATAAGAAGGGGCAACCCTATCCCTTCAATACACACATCTACTATCTCTCTCTCTCTCTATGCTCATTCTCACGCCCCATCTCTCTCTCTCTAAGGGTTCGTTTAGTTGCAGGGTTGGGCAGGGTTGGGTTGGCCCAACCCGGGTTACCCCTCCAACCAAACGGCCCAATCCTCCTCACAGTTTACTATTCACAGGGGTACCCCTTCCCAACCCAACCCTGCCCAACCTTGCAACCAAACGAACCCTAAGTGTGGCTGTCCACCTTGGGTGTTGAGAGAATTGCAGTCGTCGCTACGCCGTCGTCTTATTACCTCGATTACTCGTGGATCTCCATCTTCCTTGGTGCTTCTAGCACAAGTGGAAGACATCAGATTTTGTTGGACGAAATCAGGAGATTTATCGCTTGGATCTTCACCTTGGATTGCGGGAAGCACGCGTCTCATCATCGTTGGGGTTCGTGAAATTTTTTTGTCGCATTTCAATTTTCGCAGCCCTATTTTGTAATATTTTTTCAGCCCTATTTAAAATGTTTAAATATGAATTTATCACATGGATAATGTTTCCCATTAAACAAAAAAATGTGGAATTTGAGTTTGCATAATTTGGATTCCGTTTGCTCAAGATATGATCGTTTTAATGACCATATGTCCACTGTTTCGGGGATGGCGGTTAGAGACGTAATTAAGATGTTAATTACTATTTTAGAGTACCTGTAAATGCATCTTAATCATTTAATTTCTGTTTTAAATCAAATTGGCAATCTCTGAAAATTGATTTTGCTTAATTTGGATTTAAAATGAAAGAGATATGCTAATTTTAATTGGTGATGGTCACTGTTGAAAATTACATACTCAACTATGAACCTTATGATTGTCATTTAAGAATTTTGTGAAATTAATGGTTAATTTCCTGGAATAACTATGGATAATATTTGAGAATATTAGAACAATAATTGTTCTCTTAAATGACATTGCCTCAACCAATAAATGATTAGATTAGATCTAGATCACGAATTGGTTACTTGATACACTTTCATCAAACTTATTACTTGAATAGGTTTTGGGAATCTGTCTAGCAAATTTCGTTATAATCAAAATGGTTTTGATTATTACTATATGGTATAATTTCGATTGAAAAACTGATGGTCATCTCAAGTACAAAGTGATTCGCTCGACATTATTTTTTCCCGAGTCGGATATGATGTCTAGTCGGGGAGCGTTGGGGTAGCAGGTTGCACCGTGTGTCGTCTGTCCCACTTCCGTTGGTACTGGCCATGACAACGGATAGGGAACGAATGATGCCTGAGAGATCACGATGTATTTTCTAATTATTAAAGTTTAAATAATACTTATTTTGAGATAATACCACTATTTCAAGGAACAATCAAGTTTGATGATTGAATTGGATTGATAATTGATTTAATGAGATTAAATAAATTATATCTAATTGAAACACTCTATTATGAATAGATGTGTATTTCCCTTGGAAGAATTAATTACATTAATGTGATTCATGATAATTAACTATTGAATTTAAATAAGAGGTGGAGGATCACATAAGTGACATCCATGGTCTCCCATCAAGGCAAAGGGTTCCATCGCTAGGGATTGTATGTAGGAGACGCCTGTCGGTAGTGACAGCTCATGCATACAAGAGCATCTGGATCGAGCTCTTTGCTTCTCGAAAGAGTAAGGCTGTATGCGTAGTAACCCCGGTATCGGTTCCTCATATTATTGGGGCAATATTGGATTGCGCATAGCGAGTACTATTCCTGTTGACGGTTGGTTCAATTAACAACGAGTCAACATCATCTTAGGGGTGGTGGGCTCGGGTGTTAAAGACCGAATTAGGAAATGCAAGTTGAACTTGCAAGGTGGAATGAGTTCCCGCTTCTTTTTATCTATGTTATAGTTTCTTATATTATTGGGATGTAATAAGGATAAGAAAGGAGATCCCAGATCTTGCTAGAGATGTAGCGGTAAGTATATCTCTTAAATTGAAAGTGATTAAGGGAATGAACTTTCAAACAACAAGGCAAGACTAATTTGATTAAAAATTCCTTAATCAAAGAATTTAATTCGTATATATAATTCTTTATAGATTCTAATATAGTGCATTCATAATTTCAGACAATGAAGTCCATGAACCCTCTCAGCAAGCTTCTGGAGGTCAACCAGTTGACCGGACCAAATTATTCGGATTGGATCCATAATTTAAAACTTATTCTCTCGGCTGAGCGCATAAGTTATGTACTCACAGAGGACAAGCATGAAAGCCCTAAGATGAAGGAAGAAAAGCAATACAATGACAAGTATGATTAAAATCATGTATTGGCTAGATGTTACATCTTGAGTTCACTCTCCAATATTCTTCAGAAGCAACATGTGGAGATGAGCACATGCCAGGAGATAATGCAGAATCTGAAAGATATGTTTGGTGACATAAACTGCACCCAGCATTATAATATTATGAAAGAACTCGTTCGTTGCAGGATGCAGGAAGGGACTTCAGTCCGAGAACATGTACTCAAAATGTTTGGGTACTTGTCTGAGTTGGAGACCCTTGGGGCAAATATGGATGCAGACATGCAAGCTGACTTCATTCTGCTGTCTTTGCCCAAGTCTTTCAATAATTTTGTGGTTTCATTCCACATGAACAAGTTGGACTTGACTAACGCTGGACTTCTTGTTGTATTAAAGTCTGCGGAAGATGTAATGAATAAAGATGGTCCTTCTGGCAGTGCAATGGTTGCACAGGTCAAAGGAAAGCGTAGTCGGAAGCATGGTTCTCGGAAGGGCCCAGCTCAGAAGAGAAAGAAGAAGAATCAAGGAGTTGGCTCATCTTCTAGTGCTTCCGCACTGATGACATCAAAAAAGACCGATGTTTGTCACCACTGCAAGAAGCCGAGGTACTGGAAGCGTAACTGTCCAGACTACCTAGTAAAGTCCCAGCATGTATGAAATCTACTTTCATCATTGAATCTAGTTTTCTCATTGGATGAGAAGGTAGTTGAGTAGTAGATTCTGGTGCTTTTGTTCATATATGCAATTGTTGCATCTATTTCAGGAAACTAGGAATCTTAATGAAGGAGAGATAGTCATCCAGATGGGATCTGATGCAATTGTTGCAGTAGTCGCCATCGGGACCTGCAAACTATCATTATCTAGTGGGAGATTCCTCGTACTTAAAGAATGTCTTTATGTTCCAGATGTTAGAAGGAACCTTATATCTATATTTAAGCTTGTTAGAAATGGATATTCGTTCCTATTATGTAATAAACTTGTCATAAGTCGTTATGATAAATATACTGTGGATGGTGTTCTGACTTCTGGTGGACTCTATGAATTGTGCATTGATGAATCTATCATGAGTGTTACTACCACTAATAAAAACCCTAAAAGGACCAGGGAGGATGATTCTACTGTGATTTGGAATCAAAGAATTGGTCATTTATCTATTGATAGGATCAATAAATTGATAAAGGATGGACCCTTAGATTTTCTACCGGTCCAATATTTACCTACCCGCGAACATTGTATTCGAGGTAAAATGACCAGGATGCCTTTCTATAATAAGGTTACAAGATGCGAGGGTGTTCTTGACCTAGTACATACTGATGTATGTGGTCCCTTCAGTACCGCGACACGAAATAGATTTCGATATTATTTGACGTTTATCGATGAGCATTCGCGATATGGGTTTATCTTCCTATTGCGTCATAAATCTGAAACCTTTGAAAAGTTCAAAGAGTTCTAGGCTTTGATTGAGAACCAAACAGATAGGAAGATTAAACGGATTCGATCTGAACGAGGTGGTGAGTACCTCTCAGATGAATTCAAGGAATACCTCAAAGAGAATGGAATTGCCTCCAATCTCACTCCTCCTAGAACTCCCCAACTTAATGGTGTTGCTGAAAGACACAACAGGACTATCATGGATATGGTCCGTTCAATGATGAGTAAATCACATTTACCTCTTAGTTTTTGGGGATATGTAGTAGAGACTGCAATATATATCCTGAATAAGATTCCTAGCAAGTATATACCTAAAACTCCTCATGAGCTTTGGTATGGTACCAAACCTAGTGTAAAACACTTAAGGATTTGTGGCTGTTTGGTCCATGCAAAGAACGTGGATGCAAGTAAACTAGAATCTCGCACTAGAGAGTGCTACTTCATTGGGTATGGTAGAAATGGTATTGTATACTAGCTTTATGACCCTGAGACTCAAAAGGTATTTGTCTCTAGAGATGTAAAATTTCTGGAAGATGACTTTAAGAGTCAAGATAAAAATGAAAGGAACTCATTGAATCCCCTGAGGATACTGAGCTTCCTGAATAGAAAACGGAAGAAGTAAATGGAGTTGAAACGCATGTACCCCTTCGAATGAGTTCGAGGGTGGTTGCACCACCTGAAAGGTACGGATTCCATGTGTCAGCTAAAACAGACAATGATCCAACTTCATTTGATGAAGCACTTGCGGATCAAGACATGGATAGATGGATGCTAGCAATGAAGTCAGAAATTGACTCCATACAAAAGAATGGTGTATGGACCCTAGAGGATCCACCTAAAGGGGTAAAACCCATTGGGTGTAAATGGATCTTTAAGAGAAAAAGGGATATGATGGGAAGGTAGAGACCTTCAAAGCATGGCTTGTAGCCAAGGGTTACACACAAAGAGAAGGCATCGATTACGATGAGACGTTCTCTCCTGTGGCTATGCTTAAGTCCATCAGAGCACTGCTAGCTATAGCTACGTATCTTGACCACGACATCTGGCAGATGGATGTCAAGACGGCTTTCCTCAATGGATACCTCGAGGAGGATATCTATATGGAGCAACCCCAAGGCTTCATAACAAAGGAAGGAAAAGTATGCAAGCTAAAGAAATCCATCTATGGGCTCAAACAAGCTTCTCGTAGATGGAACATCAGATTTGACGAAACCATAAAGAGTTGTGATTTTGTTCAAAATATTGATGAGCCTTGCCTATACAAGAATCTTAGTGGGAGCACCATTGTGTTCATCGTGCTTTACGTAGATGATATCCTTATCATTGGGAATGATACAGGAATAATGACCAGTGTTAAGATTTGGCTATCCCATACCTTCGAGATGAAAGATCTTGGAGAAGCCTCTTATATCTTGGGTCTAAGCTATTCATAAATAGAGGAAAGAGGATTTTGGGATTGTCACAACATGGGTACATTAATAAGATCTTGGAACGTTTCCATATGGAGAATTCCAAGAAAGGCTTCCTTCCTTTGAGACATGGTATCCATCTATCTAAAAGAATGGCTCCCCAAACTGTTGAAGATAAGAAAGCCATGGCTGGATGCCCTTACGCATCAGCTGTTGGAAGTTTGATGTACGCCATGATGTGCACAAGGCTAGATATCTTCCATGTAGTGGGAGTAGTAATCCGTTACCAATCCTGCTATGGAGAACGACACTAGAATGCAGTAAAGAACATATTTAAATCACTAAGACGGAAGCAAGATTATATCTTGGTCTATGGAGATGGCGATCTCCAGGTCTTGGGATATACAGATTCTGACTTCCAGTCTGATATTGATGATCGAAAGTCGACATCAGGGTTTGTGTTCTTGTTGAACGGTGGTGCTGTGAGCTGGAGAAGCAAGAAGTAGGACACTATGACAGATTCAACAACAGAAGATGATTACATAGCCGCATCAGATGCTGCGAAGGAGGCGGTATGGTTGTGCAAGTTCATACTAGAACTTGGCGTATTTTCCTCTGATACTCCCATCTCGTTGCTCTATGATAACATGGGAGCCATTTCTCAGGCGAAGGAACCCAGGTGGCATTAAAAGAGCAAGCACGTGGAAAGGAAATACCACATCATTTGGGAGATTCAAAAGCGTGGTGACATCGTCATCACCAAGGTGGCCTCTGCCGATAATGTTGTTGATCATCTTACCAAACCTCTGACACAGAAGTTTTCGACCAGAATGTAATGAGTATGGGTTTAAGGATTGTACCTGAATGGTTCTATGGGCTAGTGGGAGATTGTTAGCCATGTGATCCCAGGACGAACCATTCCTACAATAAATATTATTTTAATGTTTGATATATCAATAAAAGTTATTGGTTTATTTCACTCCCTGTATGAAATTAAGTGAATGAATGCACTATAAGGTCCCTATGTACAAATAGGGTTATGTACCATGGTTTTCTTGACATCATAAAGCTGTTAATTCAATTGTTGAATCATAGAGGCTGGTGCTTAGATGAATAACTAAAGAGTTAGATTGAGGACTCATCAAGCACCGTCAAATGATTGTCATGATGTGATCTCCAGCCTGAGTGGGAGATGGCAATCCTAGCTCTAAAGGCTGATGTCTGACCGACCTCTTGATAAAGGTCCTCTGCATGGGAATAGAGATTCGAAGGTGTCAGATAAGTTAGGTTAAGGAGTTGACTTAACGAGATCGAGATAACTAAAGACCTATGCGTATGTTGTCACAAGATAGGCTTGCATCCTCTGACCTCAGACTGACGTGTTGCTATATATCTGAGTATGTACATTTGGCAGACCAATAGGTTGATGGCCTAATCACGGTCTTATACTGGCGAGCTGGTGTGCATGCAACGGCATATGAGTGATACGATCTCTCAAAGGGATCATACATGTTTACTATCAAACCGGAAGACATGATCTCACTCATGAGGTATTGGGATATATATTAATTTCCATGCATGGCCATCTTGCTTTGGAAGCTAGACAAAATTTATAGGTATGATATATGCTTTTGGAAAGCATATGATCGATACCAAGTCCCAATGACTAAATGAGAATCTTAATGATAACACCCTGAAGAGGACAATCTAAAGTGATTTTAGACTTCGGGTTTACTCTAGGTCTTCCAGTATGCAGGATGTACATGGATTGGGAATTCCTGAGGGTGATGTAATCGTAAATGATTGTATAACCATGACGCTTCCATTCCGAGGGAATGATGAAATAGGATTGGATTTTAGTGACTCCTCTCAGTAGAGAGAAATAATCTAATCTTGGTCCAAGGATTGGACATTGTTCTGAATGAGATTCAGATACAATGAGAAGATTAGATCTACAGACTTGATTTAATCAAGCATCTATGAGAGGTCTCCAAGATCTGGATTTGGGATATGATCTCAATATCCAAGTCACTATACGTGGAACGTACAATCGCCATGTCCTTATCTCCAAGTATCTACGGAGAAAGCACATTATTCTTGAAGGAGTTCAAGAATAATTCCTTTGATGAGTTATGTATCCAAGCAACAAGATATTGATAATTAAATGAGATTTAAATATCAAGAATAATATGATTGAGATTCATATTATGAGAATTATTATCCATGGTAATTAAATGTGATTTAATTATCAGGGATATACAGAATATAGATAGTACTATCCATGCTATCCATAATATCGATGTATATTATAAATATGATTTATAATATATTGGAGAGAGCTCATTTGTAAATAATATTTACTAATTGATTGTTGATGTGAATTAGATTCACATTGGGCGATTAATTGGAAATATAATTTACATTTAGTTTTGGGCTGTGAATGTGATTCACAATTTTTCAATGGCATTTTTGAAATATTCACTAATTAATTTGGAATTAATTCAGTGAATATATTTGCAATAAATTATGTTGCAAATAATTAAAATATAATGAGATTTTATCTCATAAAATAAAGAAGATAAAACTCACCTAATAAAGAAGTGGCGTCACCTTTGAATTGTTCAAAGGTTACACCCCATCTTTTTAGGAGGAGGTTATTGTCCTCTTTATTATCTTGTGTTGATTAATTTTAAGTTAAATTATGTTGATGATAATGTAACATATATTTAATTTAATATAAATTAAATTTTTTGCTTTATTAAACAACAATGATCATGACTATTGATTAAAAACACAAATCAATCTAACCGTTGATTTTGTGTATCCCATGGATTGTGATCCATGGATTCCCAAACTACTATATAGGAAGGGGCAACCCTAGCCCTTTAATACACACGTCTACTCTCTCTATCCTCATTCTCACGCCCCATCTCTCTCTAAGTGTGGCCGTCCCCCTTGGGTGTTGAGAGAATTGCAATCGTCGCTACGCCGTCGTCTTGTCGCCTCGATTACTCGTGGATCTCCATCTTCCTTGGTGCTTCTAGCACAAGTAGAAGGCATCAGATTTCGTTGGACGAAATCAGGAGATTCATCACTTGGATCTTCATCATGGATTAAGGGAAGCACGCGTCTCATCATCGTGCCCGTAAGTGCCTTATTCGTGGATCGGACTTGAGTTAGGAGGATCTCTTACTTTAGAGATCAAGTGATCGCAACCATGCTTCAAGAGGTATTTCTAATATTCTGTGGTTAGATGAAACGATCCAAGAAATGTTCTTGGATCATATGGTTTCATGGTTTAAAATTTTTTTAACTGCATCGAGCAACTAGTGTGACTAGTTGTTCCGATGGCGTTGGATGCGATCATCACGCTTTCGTGATGCGCTTAAGGGTTTCACGTATCCTTCAAACTTTACCTCAAGTAGGTATCACCTCAGATTCATATGGATACTTTGAGCCCTCTCGACAGGTAGGGATTGATTTGTGATGCCACTTTGATGTATCATGTACAAACAATCCCATGAATGAACATTTAGTCCCTCTTATTTAGGAGAATTATGCATATCACAAGGAATAGATGGATTTGCTTCAACAATTAGCAATCAGCTTTGTCACAAAGAAAGGATGAACATCTGACATTTAGTTCACTTCTGAGCTGATGAGTACTTATATTTCTAGTTCCCACGATGTTCAGAGACAACCTACAGTTGTTAAGACATTTACTAGTAAGGAACACATAGTAAACAATGTAGAGTCACATATTCAACCTGATTATCCATGTAGCGAAGGCATAAAGTCACAAAAAATAAAAGAAAGAGAAAAATAAAAAAGGAATAAAAAAGACTTCTTTTGCTAGTTCTTCTTCCTCTTCTAAGGAGAATGTGTACGTGGTTAGACCCAATTTTCCAAAAAATATTAGTCTCTTTTTCTGATCCTCCTCTCGTGCATACGACCGAGGAGGATGTACAGATACCTTTGATAGAAACACTGAATTTAGGGATGGGAGTAAAAATAGAAAATTTCAGAAAGAACCACTAGATGAATTTCATGAAAGAGATGTTAGACAAAGTTGAGATAGCGATCATTCTTTTAGAAGCATTGGTTCACATTCATCTTCTCAATAAGTTTTGAAGGTACACCCCACACCTAGAAGAAAGAAGAGGAGAAATCATTATTCTGAGAAAGTGTTGACCATTTCTACATGTGACATTCGACATACATCTCCCAAGAAAAAGAAGAAGAATATGGGATCACCCGTCCTCAAATGCAAGATTTCAGTTCATGAGTTTGAGCATATACCTTGTTAGATAGTGGTTCATTAGTGAACATGTTATCCTTCTCATTGCTTGAGATACTTATGTTTGTCCTCTTAAGAAAGCTAGAATGACTCTTCAGTTTGCAGACCAATCAGTTAAGAGATCGACGGGTATAGTAGAGAACATTGTGGTGACAGTTTAAGGCACATATATCACTGTGGATTTCATTATCTTAGACATTGACTCTTTATTGTTGCTACATGATACTACTATTATTCTTGATCAACCTTTTCTACATACATCTAGAGCCATGATTGATTATGGGACAGATATGGTGACCTTTCCCTCTAGTAGTGAGAGTGTTATCATAGAGATGGTCCATGAGCCAATAGAGAATCTCTTGTCAGACGAGTATGGTGCCATACCACCAGACGCAAGTGCATATGACATCATAGCAAAAGTTTGAAATGAGACCATTTCTTTGGCTGATATTGAGACCCAAGAATTCCTCACCATGGAAAACTGAAAGAAGATTATATAGTAGATGACAGATTGATTTATGAGTGAAAAAAAGTCTTGCAGCTACTTTGATCCTTGGCTATGTGGAAGATAATCCATAAGGGTCAGAGGGCGTGTCTATTTTGTCTTCTCTATAATACAGAAAGCATTTGAGATATATATTCTTGATAATCGCGAGGAGGAAGGAGGTATCTACGTCGAAGTAGAAGGACCCTAAATGAAAGGGATTGCCTCTAATATAATAAAGAACGTCAAAAAAAGCTAATAGTTCTAATAGTACAGTAAGTTGGTGAGTGCTACACTAGAGGGAGTAGAAGGGCGAGGCAAGGAAGGGGCTTAGTATGTCCGTCTGCTTTGTAGTACTTGAAATTAGTTAGAAATCAAATAGGAGAGAGATTTTAAAAAAAAAACTTGGAAAGCATAGGTGGTCATGATCTACTTACCTGGGTTTGAAGATGCATTGATGAGATTTGTGGCATATATGTTTTCGAGTCTAAACCACTGATGGCACATGAATGTGGCTCTCTTGAGCTCTCATTTCACTTAGACTATGATAAGAGATTTTTTGATTCGTATATGGAGCATATTGCAATAGAATTCGGCCTCTTCATCACATCTACTTTGGATTTCACAACCCCAAGGTCTCTTTGGCCACATCAAGATGATAATCCAATTTTGGAAGATGATTAAAGAGCATATTTTGATTCATTTTCTTATTACTTCAGTGATGATGATGATTCTGATTCAGACACTATGGTGCATCTTACAAAGGTGAGTTATGTTTTTCTTTTAATCTATACGGGTTATACTTTTCATGTCAACAAAGATCAGGGATCCGCTGATTTAGATATGGACATATCTGAGGATGACCATGATGTCAACCTCTCTCTTGCACATTCTATTGTTTCAGTTGCGTAAGAAGATCAATCTTTGGCATTCTTGAGCTTGTATAGTTCACTCTAATTTGTTCATTCTTTTCGCTATGTACATATGCGTTTTCTATTTTATTCATTCATTCTTCGGATTTTTATTTTACGTCCTAGGTCTTTCTTAGGATTTTTTCTATACTTGGAATGTACTTTATCGTAAGTATAGGGTGGCGTAGACATTATGTTGTTCATATTTGTTATGTTCTATTACTCTTGTTGTTTCTTATACTTAGGATGGCCTTACCCTAAATATACGAGGAATAATATCAATCATTTTCATCTTGATTGTTTCCTTTTTACTTTCTTCTATTCTCTCACTTGTCCCATAGTTGTTGATATTTTTTCCTATACTTAGAAATATTTTACACTAAGTATGTGGGGATAAACTGAGTCATTGATTGTGTACATTCTCTCGAACATAATCATCCTCATTTTTTAGTCTTCTATACTAGGGATTAGTTTATCCCAAGTATAGTGGGGATGACCGACTTCTATTCATTAGTCTTTATTCTTTGAGCCACGATAGTATAGTATTCTTTTCATCAGTCTATACTTAGCTCGATTTATGTCTTTCATTGTCACTTCATGGTCATTATAAGGACATTATTCGCGGCAAGTATAGGTGGTGTCATGTGTGTGTATTCTATACATATTTTAGAAGCCATAACTCGTCTTTTGTTGTTTTTTAATAATATGGCTCTTAAATTATGGGTTAATATTTTTCTTTTGGGTTTTTAAATGCCATTAGACAACTATAAATGTGAATTGTTAAAAATGATATAAAATGTGTTGTATAATACTTGTACATGAAATTCTTAGTTATTTAAAACTTGTGAATAAAATTCGTTTGTGAATTTTTTTTATAAAACTTGTATAAAGTTGTATATATTTAGATTTAAAATCCTTTGTAAATATGTACATAGTTCTTGTAAATACTTGTAATTAATCAAATTCACTAACTCTTTCAAAATAAAAAAAATAAAAGTTTAAAACTCATTAAAAATTACAAAATTATTTAAAATCTACATAAAATGTTTAAATCAAAAAATTAACTTCACAAAAAATGGTTGCATTCATTATCATTTTTCAGAATACGATTCATTCTTGAACCAAATAGAGCTAAGTCTGACACATGGAGTTTGATTTAGTCCTTAATCCACTTAATTCTAAAGGGACTTTAATAGGAACTGGAATTTAGACTCTTTAGATCTTTGACTTTATTCTTTGGGTTCCATAGGACCGTGTTCAGAATTAAACTTAAACTTACCTCTGTAGGACACTTGGTGTCAACCATATAACTCTAAAACAACAGACCAATTCTAACTCACGCACCGCACTTAGCTCGACTCACATGGGGTTGTGAAGGGCAATTCATTTTAAGGGTGTGTTTTCATCCTTGTCTAGTGGTGCATATGTCTAAAGACATGAGTTGCGGGGTTGAAATAAAGCTTCGTAGGAAGATTGGTCAGCTAGCGTAATTTTTCTAATACATCAAAACACGAGCGGAAAAAAAAGATTCTTTATCTGTCGAGGCACATAAGAATGCAATGCAATAAAATTCATACCAAAAGAAGCCAAATTCTCAAGTACATTCTTGACCACAATGGTTCAAACATCAGATAGCATGTATATCTTGGTGAAGACTTGGCTAAATGGGCCAAACTTCAAATGAGATGTGGCTACATTGGTCACACTCCAGTTCTTTTCTCATTCTTTTAGACTTCTCCCTCCACGTACTTAAACTCAGAAGGGAATACCCCCATCCTCGAGGATCGAGTAGCTAGATGAGGAGCCTGAGGGAGTGTATTACTAGAGTGGTAGTCTTCTTCGCATCCTTAAGCAAGAAGAGCTAACACCTTTTATACACAGTACAAATTTGACTTCAAGGTTAAGGAGTTCCCGTGATGGATGGGTGGATCTGAGCTGACTGTTGAGGTGAACCTGAATAGGGATTTGTGGAACTTGAGGATTGTTAAGACTTAAATCCTAATTCTAACGAGGTCCCGAAAAGATATTAGTCCAAAGGTCTACTCTAGATTATTGTATTCGACTAAGTGAAGTTCAGTTTAAAGAAATAAACTTATTTTAATTTTTTCCCTTTTCCTTTCTCTTTTTATCTCTCTCTTATTCATATAATAAGTGTTTGCTAAGGGACTAGAAAAGTTAAAGTATAGGGGAATGATGGATCCATGATTCATCTCCTTTATTCTTTTATTTTATTTAAATTCCTTGATAAAAAATATGTAAATATGGACTAATTCTCATTAATTAATATATTAAGTCTAATTGTTAATATTATATATTTAACACTTATTTAATTCAAAATCAAAGAATAAAGAGAACAAGAAAAATAAAAGAAAGAAGGATGTAAACTGGCCAAACTTCACAGGAGATATGACCACATTGGGTACACTCCATCTCTTTTCTCATTCTTTTAGACTTGTCCCTCCATATTTGTTGTGAACTAACACGTACCTTAACTCAAAGGGAATACCCCTTGCCTCGAGGATCGAGTAGCTAGATGAGGAACCCATGGAGTGTATTACTTGAGTGGTCGGCTTCTTCGCTTCCTTAAGAAAGAAGAGCTAACACCTTTCACACACTATACAAATTGACTCCGTGGTTGAGGAGTTCACGTGATGGATGGTGGATCTGAGATGGATGTTGAGGTTAACCTGAAGAGGGATTTGCAAAACTTGAGGTCTGTTGAGACTTAAATCCTAATTCTAACGAGGTCCTAACAAACTTTTAATCCAAAGGTCTATTCTAGGTTCTTGAATTAGGCTAAGTGAGTTCGGTTTAAAGAAACAATCTTGTTTAAGTTCTTTCCTTTTCATTTTTCTTTTCTCTTTTTTGTCTATCACTTATTCTTAGAATAGTTTGTTAAAGGACCAACAAAGATAAAACTATAAGAGAAAGATGAATCGATGATTTATTTCCTTTATTCTTTCATTTTGTTCAAAATCCTTGGTAAAATACATGTAAATGTCAACTAATTATCATTAATTAACATACTAACTCCAATTGTTAATGTATATTTAATACATATTTAATCCAAAATAAAATAATAAAGAGAAATAAAAATAAAAGAAAGAAGGATGTAAATATGAAAATATGTATATATACATCCTAATATTAATACCATGTCAATATTGACTTTGGTCAATGAGATAAATAAGTGGGTAGAGATAAGGATCATAACATATAAAAATCCAATAAAACATATATCACATGTTGTATATATAGACACTATTCACATTGTACATATGTTCAAGCTTATTTATCATTATGATAATATCAAAATAGATTATTATCTTCTTCAAACTTGTTTATAATAATGCATATTAATTTATAAAAATAGAAGAAAACTTTTTAATGTATAGATAACATGGTATAAAGAACTGAAAATGCCTTAAAATTAACATTCAAAACTAAATACATACTCTGAATGAACTTAAAATTTACAAACTCACTTTCACCGTATTCAGAATTAGATTATCTTTAAATTAAAGTGGTTTCATGAAAATCGGAGTTAATATGCAAAAGTCGGCTTTTTGGGTACTATGGTATCTATATAAATGTATAATATTCTTTTATTATTTTATTCTTCTATTTTTTGATTATTTATATTTTTATTATCATATTTATATTTTCTAATAGTTATATAAATATAAAAAAATAAAATTATCGAAGCTTAAAATAACAAAAAATAAATGTGTATATTTATTATATAAGTACAATGTACCTATATTGTACATGTTACTATTTATTCTACTAATTAAATAAAAGTATTAAAATAAAAAACATATTTATAATCCATAATTTATATATTAAATTAATAAAATAATAAATAAAAAACTTATATATCGAAATAAGTAATTAAAAATCAATTAGCCATTATATATATGTAATTTATACCTATAAAGTATCATAGTTATAGTATTTAACTAATTATCTTCAATTGTTTAATTTATTGGAATCTATAATTAAACTAATTATTAAATTAATTATTTTTAGTTCTATTATGTATTTATTTGAATTTATTTATAATTGAATATTTAATATAAAATATATTTAAATATGTTATATATGAAGACGATGGTTCGCACCTCCTGCATCACAAAAGCTTGAAGATCGCATCATATACGAGCTAGGTCGACTACTCACGCTAGTCGTGAGGGGTAACATAAATTAAAGTTTTTGATGAAACCAAATGGCATGGGAACCATTCCCATGTCATTTCATCTTGATCGCAAACAAGTATTAGGATTACCTCTTTGAGTGTGGTTACGATCCATGAGTCTCTAAATAAAGAGACAACCTATCTCAAATCTGATCTAATGGCGTGAGCAATTACGGGTGCGTGAATGAGACGTATACTTCTTGCAATCTTATTTGATGATCCAAGCATGGAACCTCCTGATTTGGTCTCATGAAATCTGTTGTCTTCTTCATGAGCACGGGGCACCAAAGAAGACGGAGGTCTTAGAGCAGTTGATTCGGCACCACAATAACAATGCTATGACTATGGATTTCTCTCAAATCCTAGGTGGATGGTCACCAAGAGTTGAGAGAGAGAGAAAGAGCTTGAATGTGTAGAGAGAGAGAGAGAGTTGTTGCAACTTTTACTTCAATTTAATTGTGTAGGGAAAAGAACTAGGGTTATACAAAATTGTGTAGGGAAAAACACCCTGACTTGCTCTGTATTTGATGAATCTGACAGGTGGGAGGAAAAGGTAAAGATCTCCGTGGGGACTGAGAAGAAAGTGATTGCTGGTACTGTAACTGCATCTCATCCAGCTTCTTCGTCAGATCCCTCATCTGTTGTGGTAATGATGAGAGTTTTTCCAACTCTCGCAACTTCTACAAGTCTTGTACTTGCTTCTAAACCACATCGACTATTGTAAGTTTCTCATTGATAAAGCCTGTGTCGGCAGATAATGACTCAAACTCAAAAATGGGTGCCACCTTTTGATGATCTCGTTGGTGTAGTGGTTATGAGGCCTTCTAGAATGCCCAAGTGGAATCTACAACTTTCGAATTCTCGACCATACCTTCATAGATGGTCCAAACTGACTCGACATCCCTATTCAGATAACTATCACCACATGTAGCAGACACTAACCCCAGAATGTCTGGTTGGATTCCTCCAAAGAGATTTTATACAAGCACCTTCATAGGTACTTCATGATGATGGAACTTCATGGTCATATCCTTGAAGCATTCCCATGCCTCGTAGAATGACTCATGTGAATGTTACGTAAAATTGGATATTTAGCTCCTCACGTCCGTCCATCCAAGAGGAAAGTATTTATGCAATAATGTGAACTTGAGGTCCTCCCAAATTGAAATCTCTCTCCCCAAATGGTCCAGCCAATAGACTGCCTTATCTACTAAGGTGAACGGGAAAGCCTTGAGGTGTATAGACCACTACATAACTCCTATCAAACTCGACATCACAAATCATCTCAAACCACTGCAGAAAGGTAAATGGCTCCTCTGTCATGTTCCCATAGACCTTGGGAAGTAAAGAATTGAAGGACAATCTCAGGTCGTATGGCCCTTTATTCGGTGGTATTTGAATCCAACGTTGTAACGTGCCAGCTCCAGGGTCATACTCATCTCGCAAAGTAACAACGGGAACTGTGATAGCTAGTGGTGGGTTCCCTACTCCTTCTCTCAGTGCAGCGATCTCAGCTCTCAACTCATTCTGGACACTAAACTGATCTCTAATCTATGTGCTCATCTACAGAAGTATGTCTAGAATCCCAATTGTAACATATGTAGCTGGATTTGGTCTCTCATATGTATGTCTCTCCTCAGTTGATTCTCATCTACTGGTCCCTTCCCTCTAGCCATCATATCAGTCAAGTCCTCTGGGAAGGAAAAAGTCTCATAAGCACTCAGAGAAAAATGTACAGGTGGAACAGATGAAAAGTCGAGGTGAGGGTCTTCCTCGATTGAAGGGATGACATGTGAGGGATTCTGAGTCTGACTCACCTCATGACTATGTAGAACTGACTCGGGAAGAGGGTCATCCTAAGTCTGTGAAGACGTACGTGAGATGGTGGAATATATTGGCTCGTAAAATCCGAGCGTAAAGACTATATAAACATCATACTGAACATCAAAAGAGTCTAAAATGGAGTACAATGTCAAGATAAGAGAAAGAATTTGAAGGCGTGTAAGATGATGAATATGCACACCCACAAACAAACACAAAAGAAATCTCCCAATTCACCAACTTTGCACATTGATGTATATAAGAGTTCAATCGTTTATCTTTTTAGTTTTAGTTAAGTGGTCCAATTAGTTATTTAAAGCAGACTCACAGGTGGTGTCACCCTATCATCCAACGTACGTCTTCACACTCCCCCAAATAGTGGAACCATCTACCCAGGC
The DNA here is from genome assembly GCA_037367405.1 of Ottelia alismoides. Taxonomy (NCBI): domain Eukaryota; kingdom Viridiplantae; phylum Streptophyta; class Magnoliopsida; order Alismatales; family Hydrocharitaceae; genus Ottelia; species Ottelia alismoides. Next base: position 1,259,909 of record JAZKJV010003948.1, on the reverse strand, counting down.
TATCGGGTTATAACAGGCCCGAAGGAGAATGGGAAGTGGAGTACAACAAAACGACTTTCTATGGTCGGAGGCAAGTGCTGGAAATTGTTATCGTGTATCGAAAAATGATACATGGGTACTTAGGGTTCAAGTCCATGGATTTCTGGATCTAGTCCTTAGGGATACGTCCTCACCCACTATGTCTGGAGGTAAGCACCTGCTACAATGAGGGTTTTACTCTCACATTACAGATATGTGCAATTACTTTTTTTATTTTTATCAAAGTTTCAAAATAAAAAAATCTTTTTATTTTCAGGGTGTTCACATTTTTGGGGTTTTCAACAATCTAACAGGAAGTTGGTTTTCCTTTATCAGTTAACAATGTATCGTACTAAGAGAGAATCACAGAATGCCGCAAAAAATCATGATGCATGTGAAGATAGAAGTCATACCTGACTCCAACACTCTATATGCAAGTAATCTACGTATAATTGAAAACATAATTTTGATGCATGCAGAAATCGATAAAATAAAACCCTAGATAGATAGCTCAAGTGTAAGAATTAGTTGATTTTCAAAAATTGTCTATTTTTTACGCCTAAGCATGGATTAGGATTTTGGGTTCTATTTAGTTGTCTAATCAAGCATACATTCACTCCTCGGCTTTACAAAATCATGGGAATCAAACAAAAAAAAGAAAAACCAAAATATGTGATGAGGTCCCCCAAGTGCATTGGCACATGGTGAAACAAACCCTGAGAAAAAGTGTCTAAGTCTGGGTACAAGTCGGGATGTCCTTAGGGGACCCCTGTCTACAAAATGTAAAAACAATCAAGTGCCCCTTCCTCTCTCACAAAAAATAAAAATGAGCAAATGCCCTGAACTCTCACATAAAACATAAAAATGTGTCAAACTTACTCATGTTTCTCCTCTGCAACTAGCTCGCATAGAAAGAGCTCAGTCTCTGCTCTCTCAATTGAACTTGTTTCTTAAGAAATTGGCTGATGTTGAAGGCCCTGCACCACTTGTTAACCCAACAAACAACAAAGAAAATAAAAATAAAAAGCAAGAGAAAACTGAGAAAAATCAGAAATAAAAAAGGTAATCAAAATAAACAAAAACTGAGAAAAACAAAAGAGAAGAAAATTGAGAAAAACACAAAGAAGAAATCGAGAAAAAAAGAAAGAAAAAAATCAAAAAATAATATCTCAGAATCTAAGTATGACTATGCCTCCCCAGCAACGACGTCATTTTGAAAATTGTGTTTCGCCTCACGGTTAAAAATATGTTGGTTGTAGAAATGACAAGAGAAGCTTGTTTTTCAAACAAAATACAATAAAATAGAAGAGAGAAAAAGATGAATAAAAGGGAATATGCTTCTCTCTTATATCTTATTGTTCACTAATTATTAACCACGTAAGTGTCCATGGGTCGAATATAAGGAGGCATAACGTATATTCAGATTTTTGAGGTGGGATATTTTTGTGATTTTTATTTTCTTCTTTCATTGAAAATAATTGTTTTGTGGTTGTTATATTTTTCTTATTTTTTATTGGTTTTATATTTTGCAAATTTTTATTTTAATTTCATTTTGTATATTTTATTTGACTATAAAAAGTGATTAATTTTGCAAAAAGATGATAATATATAGTAGATGACGTATAGGGTAATATACTATTCTATTATAAAGGGAAAAAATAAAAATGATTTTTTTATTTTTCAAAAATAGGGAATATATTTTCAAAAGATCTACAATATAGTGTATAGATGGTATATGAATAGATTGTACTATATAGGTAGGCGATACGAAGAAAAGAAACACAAGAAACGTGCTCGAGGACACATAAAACAAAATGCAAAATGGAGTTGAATTTCAACAAACTAAAACAAAACAATAAGGTGAGAAAATATGTGAAAAATACAACAAAACCTCACAAGGGGTAGTTAGCTAACTGCCCTTGAAAAACCGTCACAAAATAGTCTCTATGATATCAAATGTTCACAATATTTGTAGGGGTACAAAGGTAAAAGAAAATATAAAAGATTTATGCAATTTGATCCCTATTCAAGGACCTAAGTAAAATAAAAACCAAGTTATTTTGCACTTAGGTCATCATACGGGAACCTAAATGCAAATAACTAAAGTTCTAGTTGCGTTTTGGAATTTCTGGAAGTGAGCGGGCTGAATATTGAATTTAGTCCGCTGCTTGGAGTCGGATGATCTAGATTAGATTGTGCGGGTAGATCTAGACCATGCGTAGCAGACACGTGGCACAATTATGCACGATCTAGGAAATGGAGATGTTCTACCCTAAAATAAGAACATGCGGCAGCGGTTTCTTGATTTCACTTGACTTCGGGGAAGATTGAGGCTTTGGTGTTTAGCGGCGATGCACGACAACTCTAGCAGAGCCATAAGGGGTATCCTTCCCCCTTCGAGCTCACTTACAGCTAGAGGCTCAAGGAAGATGATGTCGACTCCTATTAGGGTTTCCAGACATGGAGTGGGTTCCAGATCTTTGTCGCTACAGATCCCAATTAATGCTAGTATTTAGCTTCAGATGATGAGAACCACCTGCAAAGGAAGATCTAAGGCTCGATTCCACAAAGGAATCGACCTGGGAGAAGATGGTTATGCGGTTCTTGCGTAGTACTAGGTGTTTCAAAAACTTGGGATTTGCGGATCAAATTGAAATGAAATTGGGTCGAATTGAATGGGGATTTTTAATGGAATCAAAAGATCGATGATTCAGGTACCTAATAAGGTAATTAAATGTTATAATTTGGTGAGAAAATCGAGGAAAGAGAAGGGAATGAAGGAGGTTACTTGGGAATGAAGGATGTAAGATCCTTCGATCGTTGCTCGAGGATCGATGATGTCCGAGTTATTACGCTGACTGGGAGGCGACGATGCAATGCCTTAGAACTCTCCATCAGAGGTTCCTCCTCCACGCGGGGTTGCTACCAAGGTGTTGTCACCATCGAAGGCAGCGGCACAAGGCTAGGAAGTTGGAGTCTAGTCAAAAATTCAATTTATTGGAGTGAGTTGGTTGTTAATGGAGGAGTTCAAGTGATTATATATGATAACAGACAAGGAGTTAGTATGGATCTAATGGCAGGGTTAATCTTGGTTGTTAGGGTTAGAGATTTAACGGGTTAGATTTACTTTAGGTTAAAAGGTGGAGTGGGAATAATTAGTTGAAGATAGGTTGTTCGAACAAACATCCTCCAGGTTTTTGAGGTTTAATGAGGGTTGTGGTGTTGACACGTGTCGGCACCACAAAAATCGGAAATGTAATTTCACTATAAATTATAAAATAAATAATTTTATTTTAAATCAGTATAAAAATATAAAATAATTAAATTATCTAAATTATCATATATTTTATATTTATAAATAATATATATCTTATGATTTTTAAATAAAGTATTAATAAATACATATACTTGATAAATAACACATATAATTTTAATTCAATATTTTAATAGATAAGTTACCATATTTATATTTTATTAACTAATGTAATAATAAATAAGAGTTATGTGAATTTTTATAGATTTTAATAACTTTATTTACATATAATAATAAATACAGGTATATGTACTACATTTCAATTATGACTATTTTTAAATGTTTTTTATTTATTTAAAATATTAAATAATGTTTTTTGTTTTTATTTTATATTAAACTACAAGGTCATAAAAATAACTAAAAATTTCTAAATCAGTATGTGCATAATAACATAAATAGCCCAGAAACCTAGTTGTCAGTAGGTCCAAAAAGTGACTTTTTACAAGCGGACTCCGTTTTCGATGAAATCACATTCATAAATCAGAGAATATTATTTTATGAATTTTAATTTAAGTAAAGTGAAATTGTAGTTTGTATGAAGAAGTTATGAGGCTCAAAAGTTGGGAAATCAACAATTTGTAATCCAGATTTCTTGGCGCATAAAGGTTGGGATTTTAAACTTATTTTTATATTTTTTATATAAATTTTTATAAACACAATAAAAAGTGTTTAGTAAAAAATATATACACATAAATTAATGAAAAATAGATGTAGACTATATATATAAAATAAATAAATGGAATTAGTGTATGGCGTACAAAGTTAGTTATTTTTATATTTTCTTCCTTATCTCCCTCTACTTTATTGTTTGTCGACCAATCCATGCTGACTTGGTCTCGAGGGTTAGGCTATATAAATATATCTTACAACTATATTTACATATTATTAGTCATCTTGTACAATATATACATATTTACAGTCAGCCTTGTTTCTTTTTCTTTTTATTTTACTTATTTTAATGTCTTTTTAATGCTTAAAAATTCATTTTTATTCATGAATGTCATTTTTATAAGACATAATAATTAATTCATATTTACATGTATTTGTTAAGAGTTTTAAGACAAAATGCGACAGAAATGTTAATGAATCATGAATTCATCACACTCCTAAACGAAATCAATGGTCTAGATTTCGTTGCAATAATTTATAACAATAATAATTAATTTTAAAAGGAAAAACAAGTTGAATACATTTTTCAACAAAATTAGCTCAATTAAAATCATTTCATTCTCATGAATAAAGAGAAATAAGAGAGCCACTTGCCATCAATGGGGAAAGGAGTAAGCCTCCTTCCTCTTATGGAAGGTGGGCGTCCACCTTGAGATTAGATAGAGATTTTTCTCTCTCCAATCTCCTTTAATATAATCTCATTACATTATATCTATATTCATAGTTTGTCAACAAAATATAAATAAATAATTTGTAAATTATTTATATAACTGCAATCAAACCATTGATTAATATGAGTCATATCCATCCATCCAAAGCGAAATGTAAATGACATTTACATTTAGTTACTCAATGTGAATCCAATTCAAATTATTATTTAAATTTCAAATACCATTTACAATTAGTTCTCTTTACGATATTATGAATCACATTCACAGTATTTATGATTACTCTAGATAGTGTTATCCACATTAAACTCATCTTGAAGAATTTCATCCATTTTAATTATCTAAGATGCCTCTCTACATGTATCCAAGTAACGTGAATCATATCCAAATTATTAAAGTTAATTAAATCGTATTTAATCATCAATTTTAAAATTCTCAGATAATGTCAATAATGGGATTATTATTGACTCTTTCAAGTACAATGTACCTTCTTTGTGGATACTTGGAGATACGTACATGACAATTGTATATTCCATATATAGTGACTTGAATAATGAGATCTGATCTCATATTCAGATCATGAAGACCTCTAAAATATGTCTGATCAAGTTAGACATTATATCTAATCTTATCATTGCATATGAATCATATTCAGATCAATGTCCAATATTCGTTCTAAGATAAGATAATTGATCTACATAGTGGATTCACTAAAATCTAGACCTGTTTCATCACAACCTCAGAATAGAAGTGTCACGGTTATACAATCGATTAAGGTCACATCACCCTCGAGTATTCCTAATAACCGTACATCATGCATTTGGAAGACCTAGAAAAAATCCGAAATTCTGATCTCATTTGAATTGTCTTCTTTATGGTTTTATCATTAAGTTTCTCATTCGATCATTAGAATTTGGTAACGATCATATGCTTTCCAGAAGCATATACCATGCCTAAAAATTCTTTCATGTTTTCAAAGAAAGATGACCATCGATGGAATTTGGTTGGTCCCAATATCTCATGATTGATCTAATATCTTCCGCTTTAATAGTGAATATGTCTGATCCATTTGAGAGATTTTATTACTCATATGTCCTTGTATGCACACCAGTTCGCCGGTGTAAAGACCTTGATTAGGTCACCAATCTAATGGTTTTCCTAATGTACATACTTAGACATAAAGTAACACATCTATCTCTGGTCAGAGGATGCCTGCCAGTATCGTGATAGCATACAATATAGGTCTTGGTTATTTCGATATTGTTAAGTCAACTCTTCTACTTAACTTATCCAATACCTCCAAATCTCTATTTCTATGTAGAGGACCTACATCAAGAGGTCGGTCAGATATCAGCCTTTGGAGTAAGGATTTTCATCTCCTTCTCATGCTGGAGATCCTTTTTCAACAATCATTTAACAGTGCTAGTGAGTCCTCAATCTAATTCTTTAGATATCATCTCAGCGCCAACCTCTATGATCCAACCATTGGATCAACATCTGAATGCTTACAAAGATAGCCATTGTACATAACCCTAGTTGTACTAAGGGACTTTATAAGTGCATTCATTCATTAATATCATATATGGAGTGAAAATCAATAGATTTTATTGATATATAAAATGATTTCTATAACATTATTGTAGAAATGGTTTGCCCTGGGCTCACATGTCCAACAATCTCCCACTAACCCTCTGAACTATTCATGTACAATCATTAAACCCATACACATTATATTCTGGTAAAAACCTTTTAGTGAAAAAGGTTTCCTAAGGGGATTAGCAACATTATTGGTAGAGGTCACCTTGGTGATGATGATGCCATCACACTTTTGTATGTCCCGAATGATGACGTATTTCCTTTCCATGTGTTTGCTCTTTCGATGCCATCTGAGTTCCTTCACCTGAGCTATGGCTCATGTGTTATCACAAAGCAGTGAGATGGGAGTACTAGAGGATTCTGAGATGAACTTGTGAAAGCACACTACCACCTTTGCAGCATCCGATACTACATTGTATTTAGCTTCTGTTGTCGAATCAGTCATGATGTCTTGCTTCTCTAGCTCACATCACCATCAGTTAACAAGAATACAAACCTCGAAGTTGACTTGTGATCATCAGTGTCATATTGGAAGTCTGAATATTTGTAGTCCTAAGATTCGGAGATCACTATCTCCATAGACTAAGATGTAATCTTGCATCCTTCTAAGATACTTGAAGATGTTCTTCACTACATTCCACTGTTGTTCTCCATAGCATGATTGGTAACGACTTATCACTCCCACTACATGGCAGATATCTGGCATTGTGTACATCATGGCATGCATTAGGCTGAAGGATATGGAAAGATCTTTAAGCGCATCACGGAAGCATGAAGATTGCATTGTATGTGACCTAGGATAACGATTCGCACTAGTTACTCGGTGTAGCAGAATTTGAAAAATTAAACGATGAAACCACATGATCTAAGAACACTTCTTAGATTGTTTACTCAAACCACATACAAAATTAAGGACCACTTCTTGGAATGTGGTTGGGATCATTGTCTCTAGCGTAAGAGACCTCCTCTCCCAAGTCCGATCCAATGGAAGAGACGCTTGCAAGCGTAGGGGTGAACCATGTGCTTATCGTAGTCCAAAGTGTTGATCCAAGAGGTGAATCTCCTGATCTTGTCTCGTGAGATCTAACGTCTTTTCCACGAGTGAGGCACAATGAAGAAGATGGATATCAACGAGTAGTCAAGGTGATGACACAATGGTGTGGCGATGACGACAATTCTCTCTAGTGCATAAAGTGGACGACTACTTAGTGAAAGATACGGGGCATGTGATATGAGAAGGAGAGAGAGAGCACTTGCCATACTTGTGTGTAAAAAGAAGAGCTAGGGTTTCCTTTCCTTTTATAATATTTTGGGAGTCCATGGATCTCACTCCGTGGACAACACAAATCCAATAGTTGTCATTGATTGGTGTTTCTTTCAATAGCCACGATTTTGTAATAAAATTACAAAAACAAATAATTAAATTAAATTAAATATATATTGAATAATAATCAATATAAATTAATTTAATTAAACCAATCTACCTTGGAGAAATAGCAAGGAGGCAAGCCTCCTTCCATAAGGAGAGTGGACGACCACCAATTCCTATTAGGACTCGTGACCGTCTACCTTCTCCACATGGAAGGTGGCTCCTTCTTTCCTATTTCATGGAATATTTTATTCCATGAATATCTCCATAATTTGCAACAATATTTATTATAAATTATTTCACAAAAATATTTCATAATTATTCTATGAATATTGCAATCATGCCATGAAAAATTTATGAATCACATTCATACCCAAAATAAAATGTAAATTACGTTTTCAATTGAATGTCCAATGTGAATCCAATTCACATCAACGATTAAATTTTAAATGTTATTTACAAATGGTTCTCTCTAATATATTATAAATCATATTTATAATATATATGATTAATATGGATAGTACTATCTGTATTATTTATATCTATGATAATTAAATCATATAAATTATCTCGGATCATCATTCTCATGTATCAAATAATACAAATCAAATTCACATTATTTAAGATAATTAAATCACATTTAATTATCTATATCTCAATGCTTGGATACACATTTATCAATGAAATTATTCTTGAACTCTTTCAAGAATAATGTGCTTTCTCCGTGGATACTTGGAGATAAGCACAATGTGATTGTGCGTTCCACGTATAGTGACTTGGATATTAAGATCACATCTCATATTTAGATCTTGGGGACCTCTTATAGATGCTTGATTAAATCAAGGCCATAAATCTTATCTTCTCATTTGCATCTGAATCACATTCAGAACATTGTCCAACATTTGGACTAAGATTATATTACTTCTCTACTGAGAGGAGTCACTAAAATCCAGAACTGTTTCATCACTCCCTCGAAATGGAAGCATCATGGGTATACAATTTTTTATGATCACATAACCCTCAGGTATTACTGATATATGTACATCCTGCATACTGGAAGACCTAGAATAAACCCGAAGATATAGATCAATTTACATTGTCATCTTTAGGATTTTATCACTAAGTTTCTCATTTGTCATTGGGAGTTGGTATTGATCACATGCTTTCCAAAAGCATATATCATTCCTACAAATTATTGTCATGCTTCCAAAGTAAGATCATCATGCATGAAATTTGATTGATCCCAATAACTCATGAGTGAGCTCGTGTCTTCTGATTCACAAGTGAATCTGTATGATCCTTTTGAGAGATTGTAATACTTATATGCCCTTGTATGCACACCATCTCCTCGGTGTATAGACCTTGATTAGGCCATCAACCTATTGAACGACCAAATGTACATACTAAGACATATAGCAATACATCTGTCTATCTAAAGAGGATGCATGAATACATTGTGACAGTATACGGCATGGGACTTGGTTATATCGATATTGTTAAGTAAACTCTTTGACCTAACTAATATGATAACCTCCGAATCTCTATTCCCATGTAGAGGATCTGCATCAAGAGGTCGTCAGATATCGGCCCAAAGAAAAAGGATTGCCATCTCCTACTCAGGCTGGAGATCATCTCTTAATAATTATTTGACAGTGCTTGATGAATCATCAATCTAACACTTTAGATATTAATCAAAGCACCGACCTCTATGATTCAACAATTGAATCAACAGTTGTATGATCTTTAAGAAGGCCATGGTACATAATCCTAATTGTACTAAGGGGACTTATAGTGCATTCATTCATTTAATCTCAGAAGGGAGTAAAATAAACTAATAACTTTTATTGATAAATCAAACATTACAATAACATTTATTTAGGAATGATTCACCTAGGGCTCACATGGCTAAAAATCGCCCACTAACCCTTAGAACCATTCAAGTATAATCGTTAAACCTGTATTCATTACATGTTGGTCGAAAACTTTTTGAGTCAAAGGTTTGGTAAGGGGATCATAAACTTTGTCGCCAGAGGCCACCTTGGTGATGACGATGTCACCACGCTATTGAATCTCCCGAATGATGTGGTATTTTTTTTCTACGTGTTTGATCTTTTGATGCCATATGGTTCCTTCTCTTGAGCTATGTGTCACGTGTTATTGTAGCGGGATGGGAGTATCAGAGGAAACTATGCCAAGTTCTAGGATGAACTTGCGCAACCACACCACCTCCTTTGGTGCATCCGATGAGGCAATGTATTCTGTTGTTGAATTGGTCATAGTGTCCCACTTCTTGCTTCTCCCGCTCACAACACTATCGTTCAATGAGAACACAAACCCTGATCTTGACTTTCAATCATCAATATTCAACTGGAAGTCTGAATCTTTGTATCTCAAGACTTGGAGATCACCATCTCCATAGACCAAGATGTAATCTTGCATCCGTCTTGGATACTTGAATATGTTCTTCACTGCATTCTAGTATTTCTTTCCATAGCAGGATTAGTAATGGCTTACCATTCCCGTTACATGGAAGATATATGGCCTTGTGCTCATCACGACGTACATTATTCTTCCTATAGCTGATGTTTAGGGGTATTCAACCATGGCTTCCTATTCCTCAACACTTTGAAGAGCCATCCCTGTAGACATGTGGATACCATGTCTTAAGGTAAGGAAGCCTTTCTTGGAGTTCTCCATATGGAAATGCTCCAAGATCTTCTTATTGTACCCATCTTATGATAATCCCAAGTTCCTCTTTTTTTGGTTTTTAAACAACTTCAGACCCAAGATATAAGAGGCTTCTCTAAGATCATTCAACTTGAAGGTATGGGATAGCCAAATCTTAACACTGGTCATTATTCATGTATCATTTCCAATGATAAGGATGTCATCTACGTAAAGCACGATGAAACAATGGCCCTCCCACTAAGCTTCTTGTACATAAAGTTCATCAAGATTCTATACAAAATCATAACTCTTTATGATTTTGTCGAATTTGATGTTCCAGCTACAAGAAGATTGTTTGGTCCCATAGATGGATTTTTTCATCTTGCATAACTTTGCCTTCCTCGGTTATAAAGCCCTAAGGCTGCTCTATATAGATATTATCCTCAAGGTATCAATTGAGGAAAGCTGGCTTGACGTCTATTTGCCAGATGCCGTGGTCAAGATATGCAGCTATAGCTAGCAGTGCTCTGATGGACTTAAGCATGGCCACAGGAGAGAGTGTCTCATCGTAGTCGATGCCTTCTCTTTATGTGTAGCCCTTATCTACGAACAATGCCTTGAAGGTCTCTACCTTCCCATCAGGTCCCCTTTTTCTCTTGAAGATCCATTTACACCCAATGATTTTTACCCCTCTAGGTGGATCCTCTAGGGTCCATACACCATTTTTAGGCATGGAGTCTATTTTAGACTTCATTGTTATCATCCATCTATCCATGTCATGATATGTGAGTGCTTTATCAAATGAATCTGGATCATTGTCAGTTTCACCTGACACATGGAATCCGTATGTTTCAGGTTGTACAACACCCTCGAACTCCTTCGAAGAGATACGGGTGTTACATCTTCATTTACTTCTTCATTTTCTGGTTCAGGAAACTCAATATCCTCAGGGGATTCAATGAGTTCCTCTACTTCATTTTTGTCTTACCCATAAGGACATAAATTTTACATCTCTAGAGAAAAAGACCTTATGAGTCTCAAGGTCATAAAATTTGTATACAATACCGCCTTTAACAAACCTAATGAAGTAGCAACCTCGAGTGTGAGATTCTAGCTTACTTGTGTCAACATTCTTCGCATGGACCTAGCAACCCCAAACTCTTAAGTGTTTAAACTGGCTTTGGTTCCTTACCAAAGCTCATGAAGAGGTTTAGGTACGGATTTGCTAGGAATCTTATTCAAGATATATATTGCAGTCTCTATTGCATATCCCCAGAAACTAAGTGGTAAATCTGCTTTACTCATCATTGAACGGACCATGTCCATGATGGTCCTATTGCGTCTTTCAGCAACACTGTTAAGTTGGGGAGTTCCACGAGGAGTGAGATTGGAACAATTCCTTTCTCTTTAAGGTATTCCTTGAATTCATCTGAGAGGTACCCACCACTCGGTCAGATCGAATCTGATTAATCATTCTATCAGTTTGGTTCTCAAATAAAGCCATAAATTCTTTTAACTTTTCAAAGGTTTCAGATTTATGGCGTAGTAGGAAGATAAATCTGTATTGCGAATAGTTATCAATAAATATCAAATAATATCGATGTCCATTTCGAGTCGCAGTACTGAAGGGACCACATACATTAGTATGTGTTAGGTAAAGAATATTTTCACATCTTGTAACCTTGTTATGGAAAGGCATCCTAGTCATTTTACCTCGAATACAATGCTCACATGTAGGAAAAAATTAGACCTATAGAAAATCTAAGCGTCCATCCTTTTATCAATCTATTGATCCTATCAATAAATAAATGACCAAGTCTTTGATGCCAAATAATATTCATATGATTTCCGTCCTCCCTAGTTCTTTTAGGGTTTTATTAGTGGTAGTAACATTCATGCCATTTTCATCAATGCACAATTCACAGAGTCCACCAGAAGTTAGAACACCATCTGCAATATGTTTATCACAATGATTTATGATAAGTTTATTACATAATAGAAATGAATATCCATTTCTAACTAACTTAGATACATATATAAGGTCCCTTCTAACATCTGGAACATAAAGCATTCTTTAAGCATAAGGACTCTTCCACTAGATAATGATAGTCTGCAGGTCCCGACGATGACTGTTTCAACAGTTGCATCAGATCCCATCTGGATGTCTATCTTCCCTTCATCAAGATTCCTAGTTTTCTGAAATAGATGCAACAAATTGCATACATGAACAGAAGCACCGGAATTGATGACCCACCTACCCGTGTCCTATGAGAAAGTTGGTTTCAATGATGATATAGTTTTATGCATGTTGGGGTTTTACCTTTATCGACATACTTCAGTTACTCTGGGCAGTTATGCTTCCAGTACCCCGGCTTCTTGCAGTGATGACACACATCGATCTTCTTTGTTGTCACCAGTGTAGAAGCAGTAGAAGATGAGCCAACACCTTGACTCTTCTTCTTTCTCTTCAGGGAAGGTCCCTTCTGAGATCCTTGCTTCCTCCTGTGCTTCCCTTTGACATATACAACCATTGCACTACTAGAAGGATTATCATTCTTCATTACATCTTCTGCAGACTTTAATGAAGCCATCATCTCAGCGTTAGACCAATTCTTTTTGTTCATGTGGAAGGACACCACAAAGTTATTGAAAGACTTAGGCAGAGACAACAGAATGAAGACATACTGCATATCTGCATATGTTTGAGCCCTGAGAGTTTCCAATTCAGACAGTTATTTAAACATTTTGAGTACAAGTTATCTAACTGAAGTCCCTTCTTGCATTTTACAGCGAATAAGCTCTTTCAAATATTATAATGTTGAGTGTGGTTGACATCACCGAACATCTCCTTGAGATTCAACATTATATCCTAGCAGGTCTCTATCTCTACATGTTGCTTTTGAGGCACATTGGAGAGAGATCCCAGAATATAGCACCGAACCAATGTATGATCTTCATCATATTTTTCATTGAACTTTAATTCTTCCAGTGTATTAGTTTGTGCAGTTGTTCTTAGATAGCACATAAGAGATGCAATCCATAGATTTAACAAGATCCAAATTATGAATCCAATCCGAGTAATTTGGTTCGATCAATTGGTTGACCCCCAGGAGCCTATTGAGTGGGTTCACGGACTTTTCTGTCTGAAATTAAGAATGCACTATATTAGAACATATAAATAATTATATATTCAACACTAAATTCTTTGATTAAGGATTTTTAATCAAATTAGTCTTGCCTTTTCAACTCTAAAGTCCATTCCCTTTATCACTTTCAAAGCAAGAGATATACTTAACGTTAAATCTCTAGCAAGAACTGAGATCTCCTTTTTACCTTTGTTACATCCTAATAATATGAGAACTTGCATCTCGAATAAAAAGAAGCGAGAACACATTATGCCTTGAAAGTCCAACTTGCATTTCCCAATTCGGTCTTTAACACCCGAACCTACCACCCATAAGATGGTGTTGACTCGTTGTTAATTGAACCAACCATCAACAGGAATAGCACTCACTGTGCACAATCCAATATTACCCCAATAATATGAGGACTCGATATTGGGGTCACTACGCATACAACCTTACTCTTTCAAGAAGCAAAGAGCCTGATCCATGTGCACTTGTATGCAGGAGCTGTCACTTCGAACAGTGTCTCCTACATACAATCCATGGTGATGGAAACGTTCACCTTGACAGGAGACCAAGGATGTCATTATGTGTTCATATCATATCCAAATTCTAATTAATCATTATGAATCATATTGACATAATTAATTCTTCCAAGGGAAATACAACTCCATTCATAATAGAGTATTTAATTGGATTAATTTGTTTAATCATATTAAATCAATTACCAATCCAATTCAATCAACCAACAAACATTTTTTATTGTTACTTGAAGGATAGTATAATCTTAAAATAAGTATTATTCAAATTTTAATAATTCGAAAAATACACCATGATCTCTTTAAACATTATCCTTTCCTTACCCGCTATCATGGTCAATATGTACGAGATGTGGGACATACCGCTCACAGAGCAACCTACTATCCTAACAATCCCTGACTAGACACCATATCCGCCTCAGGTCAAGATAATGTGATTTTATCATATTGCATTTGAGATGTTATTCAGCATTACAATCGAAGTTGTACCATATAATATTTATCAAAACCATTTTTATTAATATTATAAGAAGATTTGCTTAACAAATCCACAATTTTAATCAAGTAGCAATGATTTGCATGTAGAATTGTCCTACAACTATTGTAGGATAAACTAGGGTTTTCATGAAACATTCATTCAATGGCCTATGATGATTAATCAAATATTTTAATAATTATTAGGCATCATATTTAATCAAGGCAAATTCATAATTTACATGATTTCCATTGAATTATGAAGACATTAAGTAAAGAGATTTGATGATCTAATCATTTTCGATCCATCTCCAATAAATATGGAATATCTAGGAAAATTGAAGTTGGAATCGTGTGAAATAAATTCGAATGATTTGCTGGTTTGATTCTCTACTTAACTCAAGTACTTATTTAATATTTCATGATGGTAAAAAATAAGCAAAATTAATTTTCTTATAGATCTGTGAATACATGCAAAAACAATTTCCATGGCCGGAACTATTCTAATCATTTTCATGCACTTTTTGTACCAATATTAGGTTACTACTTTTGGGACATATTTAAAAATTATAAGTACATTTTAGAAATAAAAAAACATGTCCAAATAGTGCACAGATAGTAGGTTTTAAATCAAGCAAAAATCGATTCGAAACTTGCATCCAATGCAAAAATAATGATTCCCGCGCATCCGAAACATGAATCTCGATCACCTAGGATTTCGGTTCATATCTAAGACCTCGAACAAATCTCTGATACCACTTAAAGGATATGTAAAGATCCTTAAGCACATCATGGAAGCATGAAAATCACATCGTATATGATCTAGGCAACTAGCCGCACTTGTTGCTCAGTGTAATGAATTTAAAAAACTAAATGATGAAACACATGCTCCAAGAACACTTCTTGGATCATTTCATCAAACCACATACAAGATTAAGTATTACCTCTTGAATTATGGTTGTGATCATTGTCTCTAATGTAAAAGACCTCATGTATCAAGTCTTATCCGACGGAAGAGACACTTGCGAGCGTGAGGATGAACCATGTGCTTCTCGGAATTAAAGCGTTGATCCAAGTGGCGAATCTCCTGATCTCATCTCATGAGATCTAACATCTTCTTCACGAGCGAGGTGCACCGAAGGAGATAAAGATCTGCGAGTAGTCGAGGCGACGGCCCAACGGCGTGGCGACACAACAAATCTCTCTAGGGCACAAAGTAGACGATCACTTAGTGTGTGTGAGAGAAAGATGAGGCGTGTAATATGAGAAGGAGAGATAGAGCACTTGCAATTCTTGTGTGTAAACGGAAGATCTAGGGTTAACTCTTCTTTTATAATATTTTGGGAGCCCATGGATCTCAATCCATGGACAACACAAATCCAATGGTTGTCATTGATTTGTGTTTCTTTCAATGACCATGATTTTATTTTTAAAACACAACAAAAACTAATTAAATTAAATCAAATATATATTGAATAAAAATCAATATAAATAAATTTTAATTAAATAAATCTACCTTGGAGAAATAGAAAGGAGGTAAGCCTCCTTCCATGGAGAGTGGACGACCACCAATTCCTATTAGGACTTGTGGTCGTCCACCCTCTCCACATGGAGGGTGGCCCATTCTTTCTTATTTCAATGAATATTGTATTCCATGAATATATCCACAATTTACAACAATGTTTGTTGTAAATTATTTCATAAAAATATTTCATACTTATTTTATGAATATTGCAATCATGCCATGAAATAATGTGAAACACATTCACATCCAAAATAAAATGTAAATTACATTTTCAATTGAATGTCCAATGTGAATCCAATTCACATAAACATTTAAATTGTAAATATTATTTACAATTTGTTCTCTCTAATATATTATAATTTGTATTTATAATATATATGATTAATATGGATAATACCATTCACATTATTCGTATCCATGATAATTAAATAATATTTAATTATATCGGATCATCATTCTCATGTATCAAATAATATGAATCAAATTCACGTTATTTATGATAATTAAATCATATTTAATTATCTATATCTCAATGCCTGGATATACATTTATCAATGGAATTATTCTTGAACTCTTTCAAGAATAATGCGCTTTCTCCGTGGATACTTGGAGATAAGGACATGGCGATCGTACGTTCCATGTATAGTGACTTGGATATTGAGAACATATATTTTATCCAGATCTCGAGGACCTCTCGTAGATGCTTGTCATTTGCATCTGAATCACATTCAGATTACTATCCAACATTTGGACTAAGATTAGATTACTTCTCTAATGAGATGAGTCACTAAAATCCAGACCTGTTTCATCACTCCCTCAAAATGGAAGAATCATGGTTATACAATCGTTTATGATTACATCACCCTCAGGTACTCCTAATACCTGTACATCCTGCATACTGGAAGACATAGAATAAACCCGAAAATATAGATCAATTTACATTATCATCTTTAGGGTTTTATCATTAAGTTTATCATTCGATCATTGGGAGTTGGTATGAATCATATACTTTGAAAAAGCATATATCACACCTATAAATTATTGTCTTGCCTCCAAAGCAAGACTATCATGCATGGATATTGATCGATCCCAATACCTTATGAGTGAGTGATGACACGTTTTTGCTACTCGGGTTAAGGAATAGATATGGTCATTGCGACCCGAATCACAAGGCGAAATCAATCAAGAAAATTAAGACCACCAAAAATAGAAATCAAACAATCAATCAAACAGAGCGGTTTATTTTACCAGGTATAGCTACTAGGGTCGAACACAAGGAGCACATGATGCTAACGCTACAAAGTAGTCAGAAATCTAAAGGAAACAAAGAAGTGGTGGTTTTTATATTTTTCAAAATTTTTAATGATTTTTAATATAAGAAAAAGGATAAAAGAAATAAAAAATTCACATTCCAATAATTATCTAAAGCACCTAAAACACTAAAAAAAACCAAACAAAAATATTTTTGGGTTTTTAAAATATTCAAATGTTTTTTGTAGATTTTATGGGATTTTTCAGATTTTTAATTAATTTTCTAAAAATGAAATAAATTCGGGAATGAAAATCAATGTACAGCTGGAACCTAAAGGCAGATTAAAATTGCTTAAAATGCCTATAAAATTCGAGCAACAATTTTATGTGAAACTACAAGTAAAAATCTAACTATAGAAGAAGAAAACACATTTTTTTAAATTTTATGAATTTTTAATGATTTTTAGAAGATGTTTACTCTTTTTCAATTTTTATGGGTTTTATAAATGGAAATAAAATACAAATTGGAAAGTAATGAAAATAACTCAAAACAAGTAAGCAATGAAATTTTTAGAATTTTTCAATGGTTTTAAATATTTTTAGTTTATTTTTAAAAACAAACAGGAATAATTTTTAAGGTTTTTGAATTTTTAAAAATAGTAAACAAAAACAAAACAACACTAAAAATTCATTGAAATTCCTACACCATGGCAGGAGCCATGTGTGAAATTCCATGAACTTTCGATAATATTTGCTATTTATTAAATCAAGAACAAAGGGCACATCACATAGGGACCAAATTGCAATTATGAAAAGTTTTCAGCCAAATAATAACACGTGTAAATAGTACATGGCTTAGATTGCAAAAAATCCAACTCCGCACGTAGGCAGCACGTGAACCAGGCAATTAGGGGTATAAATGTAAATAACAAAACTAAGCATTCAATCCATATCAGATAATAAGTCCAGGGAAAATACTGCAAATAACCTAGAAGTCACGTGACAGACCACGTGATTCTCAAAAAGAGGGACTAAAATGCAAATATGGAAAACTGTAGGGGCAAGAGTGCAATATGTCCTACTGTATACTTTTATTTTATAGACTAAAAGATAAACTTAAATAAACGCAAGGTGGGCTGAGCAAATTACCCATGCAGCACATGAGCTACGCGTGGGGTGGATAGTGGCATGCGCTGAGTGGGCGTAGGCGGACGGCTCTGGAAGCGTCAGGCGACAGATCTGACGGCTGTCAGATGTCAGCTACGTGGGGGGTATGGGACCGTTAGATCTGACATCTAACGGTCTGACACCTCCAGGAGAACGGGCGGATGCGATGACGTCTGGGCGAGGGGCACGATCCGATGGTGGAGAGATGCAATGGAAGAACTGCGTCGAGGAGAAGTTCACCGGAGCACCAAGGAAGATCGGCAACCCCGATGAATGCTCGGTCAGTGCCAAAAGAAGTGTGAGGGTCCTCCGTGTCGGGTGAATGGGTCGGATGGGCTCGCTGACGGTCGGATCTTTGGGACGACGGCTGGGACCTGGGCGAACTCCGGCGAGGATGGTCGAAGATGGTTTGATTGGTCTCCATGTGTGCTAAACCATGAAAAGGAATGCTCGGACTTGGAGCAATGCTCCGGTCGAGGTTATTGGGCTGGAAATAAAGGGAAGCGACATGTGGATGGAAGGGTGGTCTGCGGCGAAGCGAGGGATGAGACCTAGGGCCTGATCCTGGAAATCCGAGCCAAGGTGAGGATGATCAGATTGTGGGGGAAGGTGGAAGATGAGCGGAGGCGTCAATCGGAACGGATAGATAGCTGCGATGGGGCTCCGACCAGTGGGTCGGAGCAGGCGGAGCAACGGAGGTGTGCAAATGAAAGATTCAAAAAATGGAGAAACCCGGATCGATATGAAAGCTACCAGATGGTCCTAATAAAATCCTGAGCTCCAGGGATGCGGACTGTGGGGTCTTTGCCTCGACTTCGTTGCGGCTGGTAGAGGAGGCTCGTCGCGGCGGTGCTCCGACCACGATACTTGAGCGTCCGCTGCAGCGCTCCTCTCCGATGACCAAGGGTATCGTCCAGTTGCTGTCACCAAGGTGAAGGAGTCTAGGGTAGCAGAGAAAGGTGCTGGAGAGAAGGGGAGGCACTGGAAGAATATATAGCATGTCACAGGTGGCCGGATAGAATAAGATTGAGCGCGCGAATCGAGGGCAATCTGCAACTCCCTTGGTATCCGCGAGGATCACAAATCTACTGGAGAGATGTGGGTGCCAAAATCAGAGAAAGAGGGTGTAGGATTCGGTCATGAAAATTGGGAGAAACGGGTGAAGGGACCGGATCCGCACGCGAGGGGGTCCGGGAGGGGTAGTTGACCGGGGTCAACATTCCTCCTGGACCAATCAGAAAATAGTCGGTCAAAAAAATTGTAAAATCAATTAAAAATAGAAAATGATTTTAAATTAAAAAGTACAACATGAAAAATGTTTGTTATTTATTAAACTATTTTTCTGTGATTTTTAATTATTTTTATGAAAAATAATTTATGATATATAAGTATATTATATTATATACATGTGTAAAATACCTATGTATTTTGTACAATTATTTTTATTTTCTTATTTTTGTACAAATACCCCAATTTTATATTTTATTTATTTACAACATAATTTTTTTGGAGCATAAAATAATTTTATTGGTTATTTACAAGTATAAAAGAAATAAAGATTGGTACATATTTACATGTATTATATACAAGGTAAGAGAGAGTTTTATTATATTATATTTTATTTTTCAAATTTTTGTTTTATTTTTAGAAATATATACAAGGAAAATAAAAGCATCTTTTCATTCTTATTTCTGTAAAAATAATGTATATACATAAAAGGGTGTGCATGTACAAGGTAGAGTGACCCTATCTCTCTCTACTTATTTTAGGGATTTTATCAGTTGTGCCCCTCTGAGATATCGCAATATCAGTTATGCCCCTATCTTTTTGGTAATATCAGTTGTGCCCCTGACTTCTTGCCAATATTTCACTTGTGCCCCTCGGAGGGGCATAACTGATAAAAGATTTTTATCAGTTATGCCCCTCCGAGGGGCAAAAGTGAAATATTGGCAAGAAGTCAGGGGCACAACTGATATTACTAAAAAGATAGGGGCATAACTGATATTGCGATATCTCGGAGGGGCACAACTGATAAAAACCCTATTTTATTTGGTGATCAGGCCCATGCTGGACCCTTTCTTGGGTTTAGGTCACTCAATATTTATTCTAAATATTTCCTTCTTTTTTCCTTTTATTCTTTATTCTTTTATTTTTGTACAAATACATGCTAATTATTAAGTATTAACAAATGCAAGCTTATTGCTAATTTATTGTGTTTACAACTATATACATGATGCTTTGCCAAGATATTTAGCTAAAATAAAAGAATAAAGAGTGATGAATGAGGATTCATCACCCCCTATACTTTACTTTTTGCTAGTCCCTTAGCAAACACTTATTTGAAAAAGAAGTGAAAAGAAGAAAAAAAGAACAAGAAAAAGAAGAGAAATAAAGGTTGATTATTAAACTTGCCTTCATTAAATTGAAGTATGTAGCTTAGTCATACCTTTGGATTATTAGTTTGTCGGAACCTTATATGGACTTAGGTTTAAAACATAACAGCCTCTAAGTTCCACCAATCTATGGTCAAGACTCCTCAATAATCCATATCAGAACAAGTCTACATACACAAACTCTAATGACCATGAATCTTTTCTTGTACTGTGTAAGTGATATGTAGCTCCTCACCTCAAAAATGGCAAAGTGACAACCCCCCTCAACAAGGTAATTCTAATGCCCTAGTCTGGCAACTCTTTCCTCGAGGAGCGGGGTATTCCCTTCTAAGTTCAAGTGCAACCGGCTCAAGAAGAGGAGGAAGAAGAGAATGGACCATGGCCGGTGTAGCCATGTATCCTAGGGAGCCCAGCCAGTGTAGCTAAGTCTCCCTGTTGCAAGCTTCATGAGATGGCATGGGTAACATAAGCTTTGTTTATTTGACTATATACACTCCAGCGGCTATTTCATTTTCTATCAGACCCACCACTTTTTTGGAGTTTTCTTTTCTTTTGCACACATTTTTTTTCGATGTACATATGTACAACATATCTACATGGTGCATCATATATACATAAGGAGTTTTTCCTCTTGAGCCAGTAGATTGTCCCTCTTTTGAAGCATTATTGCAACCCACAACTCCTGTCTTTAGATCTCAATACCACCAGACCAAGTTGAGATGCACTTCCTTCACTAAAAGAAGACGAGAGGTTCCGCCTAGAAGTACTACCCTCGTATGCTACCCCAAGTCAAAGAAAACTGCCTCCTCACCACCTCATCCGTAGAGAGCTATGTGTAAGGTGCTGATGCAAGTAAAGCCATTGTCTGTGAGAGTCATGTGTGTGTTTTTAAGTGTTTTACTTAGGCTCATCAAGATGACGTATGATCATAGCCTAGTGGACTCAAAGAATTAAGTCACCATGGACCTGAAAAGTCTTAATCATGCGCCATATAAGGTTCCTCTTAGAATTAGGTGGATTAAGGTCTTAACCAAGTTCCATTTTTCAATTTAATTCTAGGCAAGTTTAAATATCAACTATGATTCAAAAATACTGTATAAATATATACAAAAATGTTTTTATGCACGTTTTGAAAATATGAAAAATTTTCGTAAAATGTTTGAATGAATGCATGGATGCAGAAGTTTTGCAAAGTATTTACACTCATTTACACAAGGGTTTTTGCAAACTTTTTGTTTTTCAAACATTTTACAAAAATGTTGTACTATAAACATAATTTTGATATCAAAATATTTATAAAATCTTCACACAAAACATTTTCACAAACATTTGTACCAATAATAATTTTATAAATAGCTATGTATGTGCAATAAAGAATTTTATGTACAAGAAAAATTCTAATTTTTTTATGGATTCTTAAGGATTTCAGCCATTTTATTTATTAACACACTCACACAAAGTACGAGTTATGGCTAAAGTATATATGAAATATGTATGACACCCCATATACGTAGCTCGAACGATGTCCTCAGAGCGAATCAAGAGCGATGAAGAAGACATAACTCATGCTTAGTATAGGGAAGTAAAAAGGAAAACTATACTACAACGAATGAAAGAATAGAATGGAAAAGAATCTCGTTGTTTTCCCCCTATACTTAGGATCAAGTAATCCTAAGTATAGCAGACTGTACACAAAGGGAAATCCGAGTGGGAGAATGTACCGGGTCTACCTCCCTTATACTTAGGGTAAAATATCCCCAAGTATAGGCATCAAAACAGAGGTAGAAAGAATCAAAAGAAAATCAAAAGTCTGACACCCCCCTATACTTAGGGTAAAGTACAACCTAAGTATAGCATAATCAAAGATGCAAATGGGGTGTTGGACTGAAGAATGGAATGATATAGACATCTGGATCTATACAAGGCGGAAGACAGTGATAATCAGACGTGAGATGCAATAGATGTGAGTCAAAGACCACATCTCACGCAAAATGAATAGGGGCGACGTCAACGACCAGTGGCTCATGATATAGATATGGTTTGAGATGCTGCCCGTTAACACGAAAGTTAGAATCAGATGACATCTCAGATATGTCAATGCTTCCATTGTCATGTACCTTTCGGACCAGGTATGGTCCCTTCCACTTGCTCCGCAACTTCCCTGGAAATAATCTAAGCCTAACATCAAACAACCATACTCTTTGTCTTGGCTCAAACTGCTTGTGGCTGATATGAGAATCATGCCACTCCTTCACTCTCTCCTTGTACTGTAGGCTGCTCGAAAAGGCTGCATCTCTAAGCTCCTCCACGGCTGCCAATTCTTCCCTCCTCCGGTCTCCTACACTCACTAGATCCAAAAGTATGTCTATGACAGCCCAAAGTGACTTATGCCTAAGCTCAATAGGTAAATGGCACGGCTTGCTATAAACAAGGCGGAAGGGAGATGTACCCAAAGGAGTCTTGAAGGACGTCCGATATGCCCACAAGACCGAGTCCAAAAGCTGTGACCAATCCTTTCGGTCTGGGCGGACGACCTTCTGCAATATAGTCTTGATCTCCCTATTCGACACTTCAGCAAGACCATTGGTCTAAGGATGATATGGAGTGGCTACTCGATGGTCAATGCTGAACTCGCTAGCAAGTGCCTTTACCTTGTCGTTGACGAAATGAGACCCCCAGTCAGATATCAACACTCTAGGCACCCTGAACCGTGAAATGATATTCTTCCTCAAAAATCTGCATACAGTCCTAGCATCTGCAGTTCGGGCAGGGATGGCCTCAACCCAACGACTCACATAATCAACGGCCAACAGAATGTACTCAAATCCCTGACTCTTAGGGAATGGACCCATGAAATCGATGCCCCATGCATTAAAAACCTCACAGAAATGAATGGGCTACATCGGCATCATATCACGCTATCCATAAGTGCCCACCCTCTGACACTCAGTAAACCTCTTCACGAATTCATCAGAATCCTTGAAGAGGGTAGGTCACCATTGGCTGGATTAGAGCACTTTCTGTTTCGTTCTCCTCATAGAGTGATGTCCTCCTGCCTCAAGCTTGTGGCAGTAAGTGAGGACGCTATAGTGCTCCTCCTTAGGAATGCACTGACGTCAGATTCTATCCCCTCCCTCATGAGAAAGGACGGGATCCTCCTAATGGTAGAACTTGACCTTCACGAGGAAGGTCTCAAGTCACTGTCTGGGCCAACCTTGTGAAACTTTCTTGGCAACAAGATAGTTCACAATGCCGGCGTACCACGGGAGCGAGGCGATAGCAAGGATCGCCTCATCTGGGAAGGTCTCAGAAATAAGATCAATCTGCTCAGAATCCTCAAGATGCTCTAATCGAGAGAGATGATCTGCCACCACATTCTTAACTCCAGGCTTATCCTTAATCTCAATATCAAACTCCTAGAGTAGAAGGATCCATCTAGTCAGTCTCGCTTTGGCATCCTTCTTTGCCATGAGGTACCTGATGGCAGTGTGATATGTAAAGATAGTCACCTTAGATCCGATGATGTACGATCTGAACTTATCTAGGGCAAAGACTATGGCTAGCATATTCTTCTCAGTGATAGTGTAGTTCTGCTAGGCGGCATCCAATGTACGGCTAGCGTAGTGAATGGAAAATGGTACTCCATCTCTCCTTTGTCCCAGCACGGCCCCTACGGCAAAATCGGAGGCGTCCGTCATGATCTCGAATGGGAGAGACCAATCAGGTGGCTGGAGTATAGGAGCCTCAACAACTAGACTCTTGAGAGTCTCAAATGACGCCAGACACTTATCATCCACATTGAACTTGGTGTCTTTGGTCAGCAAACCAGTCAACGGCCGGGCAATCCTGCTGAAATCATGAAAGAGGCATCGACAGAAACAACGTGCCCCAGAAAAGATCGTAACTGTCGCAAGTTGGACGGTGGAGTGAGTTTCCTAATGATGTCCACCTTGGCCGGATCAACCTCCATGCCCCTGTTGGAGATGATATTACCAAGCACCGTCCCTTGAGTCACCATGAAGTGATTCTTCTCCCAAGATAGCACAAGATGGACCTCGATGCATCGCTGAAGGACGCGGTCAAGGCAGTCAAGACAAGAATCAAATCCATCGCCATAGATCGAAAAGTCGTCCATGAAGACCTCTAAGCACTTACCCACCATGTCTGAAAAGATGGACAACATGCACCTTTGGAATGTCACCGGAGCATTACATAGACCAAAAGGCATCCGTCTGAAAGCATATGTCCCAAAGGGACAGGTGAATGTGGTCTTGTCCTGGTCTTCGGGCGCAATGGCCACTTGAGTGTATCCGGAGTACCCGTCAAGAAAGCAGTAGTGACTCTTCCCAGCTAGCCTCTCTATAATCTGATCAATAAAACGCAGCGAGAAATGATCCTTCTTGGTGGCCTGGTTCAATCGTCTATAGTCCACACAGACCCTCCAAGAAGTGGGTACCCGGGTAGCGATCTCCTCTCCAGACTCACTCACAACTGTAGTGATGCCCATCTTCTTGCGCACCACATGTAATGGACTAACCCACTTGGAGTCGGAGATGGGGTAGATAAAATCGGTGCTCCGCCATTTCGAGATCTCCTTCATGACAACCTCTCGAAGATTCGGGTTCAGCTGTCGCTGGAACTCACACGACGGCTCGGCGTCCTCTTCAAGATATATATGGTGGGAGCACAGAGCCAGACTTATCCCCTGGAGATCGGCTACACTCCATCCTATCGCCCTGCGGTTCTTTTCAAGAACCTCCATCAAAGGAGATTCTTGCTCTCCAGTCAAATCCGTTGAGACAATGACTGGGTGCATCTCATGCTCGCCCGTAAGGAACCTATACTTCAGCAACTACGGTAAGGGCTTCAGCTCTGGACAACTGGGAGCTGGCGGATCTGGTCTCTGAAAGGTCTAAGTGAATGCAACCAAATCTGCATGGGAGAACTCTCACTGAACCTGAAAATCTGGTGAAGACTGCTCTGCTGGTGTGTCTGTGCTCTGAATGGGGTCAGTCTCTGCCCTAGCTGCTGGCTCTGTGGAAATCAGACATGGAATCATATCATCAAACTCTGCCCAATCAATATCTGACTCTGAGGGATCTGAATCTTAATCAAAAGAAATATCTGCTGCCTGGCTATCCAGAACACGATCTGCTGCCTGAAAGGTGTTCTCTGCCAATAATGCACTCTCCAAGCTCTCCTCCTTTGGAATATGTGCAT
The DNA here is from genome assembly GCA_037367405.1 of Ottelia alismoides. Lineage (NCBI taxonomy): Eukaryota > Viridiplantae > Streptophyta > Magnoliopsida > Alismatales > Hydrocharitaceae > Ottelia > Ottelia alismoides. The sequence continues at coordinate 1,233,915 of JAZKJV010003948.1, read as the reverse complement.
CAGTAGAATCTAAAGGTGAGAGGATGGCTCGTGAAACTAGGTCTGACCAAGCTACCTCATCGTTTGTGATCACAAAATCGTACTCCTAATGGATGTCTCGCTCTGCCTCTGTCATATGCTCTGAATCTGTGAGCGGCTCTGAGCAAGCTAAATCTCACGCTTTGGTCTCATCGATCGTCTCTATTTATATACTCTCACCCTCGACGCGAAAGTACACCTTTCCGCTATCATGATCGGACACTGCCTTGGTTGTGCCCAAGAACGGGCGTCCTAGAATGATGGGGATATTGATCACAGATTCAGGGATCTTTATGTCCAACAAGAACGGAGTCCACGAGGAATTCAGGCCCTGAATTGTGACGACCACGTCCTTCAACAACCCCTTCGTCCTTTTGACAGATCGATCAGCAAACTGAAGGACTGTCATGCTATGTCGAAGAGGGCCAAACTTGAATCGGATAAGTAAGGCTACCGGAAGTAGGTTGATAGAAGAGCCACTGTCTAATAGAGTCCGATCGAACCTCTGCTCATGTATGTGGCATATGACATAGGGAGCTCCTGCATCTGGCCTCTTGGCTGGCAGATGGTTCTGGATGGCGAAGCAGGTTGCACGAGCATGTACATGGATCTATGAGTGGTGGTTCCTCCTTTTCTTGCGAATGGTAGTCTTCTCTCTAAGATTCCTCTGGAAAAGTGGAATGTGCTCCAAGGCCTCCTATAGAGTCAATTGTATCTAGAATCTGTCTATCATCTACTGGCTGAACTCTAGCTGCTGTGATTTTTTTGGGTTTTCTTTTTTGGTCCCCTTAGCCAAGCGGAGTGCTTAGGGGAAGGGGACGGATTGGCCCTCCTTGGATGTAAGGCTAGGATCGGGTCTCTGCTGCTGTAGAAAAGTGGAATCCATACAAACATTTTCATGCATCATAGATGGACTCACAAATGAACAACCCTTTCCTTTATTACGAGAATAGTCTTGAGATACAACGACAGAAGAAATGCAACAGGAATGGAAATGGTGGCCTCAGTACCACTCATGGCATCTGGACTTGTGGCATCATCACTGCAGTCTGGCTTAGCATCAACTTTGGTGGCATCAGCACCACCTCTTGCATCTAGTGAAGTGACAACCTCAGTACCGTCAGCTGGATCAACATCCTTGGTGGCGTCAGCACCACCGTCATCATCATCATCACGAGTGGCATCAGCACCGCTCTCCTCCTCATCTGGCACTCCTGAGTTTGCATGTGGTTGTCGCTCATACGAGGTGCTGCCGGCTGGCATCCTACCACTCCTAAGTGTAACAAAGTTAGCATCAAAAGTGTATGCAGAAATATTGCCAAGTGAATCACTAGGAGTGGTAACCTCTGTAAACTCTACCTGCTCAGATTTCCTCTTAAGGTTGTTTGGTTTGGCTTAATCTGGGCAGGTATGGCGGCATTGCCTTTCACTATCTCCGTCATCTCTTGACGGAACTCGTCCATCTCCTGGTTGAAAGTACATGTTGATCGGAGATGATGCGGGCTAGATCATCTAGAGCTGGGTTCTCATAGGAGGGCCCATGAGAACCAGACGGTTGGCCTCTCTGAAAGTTAGGTTGCTGCTGCTGAGAGTGAAAGGGATACTGGGGATGATACTGCTGAGGCTGTTGCTGCTGCCTCCACGACTATCCCTACTGATAGGGATGAGGACCATGCTGCTGGTAAGGTGGATGTGGATGTGGTTGTGGGAACTGGGGTTGTTGCTGTTGTTGGCTGAACTGGCCACCCTGAACTGGAGGTTGCTGCTGGGAAGAGGTACCTCCGGTCGACCAACGGAATCCGGGATGGTCTTGTCGAATTCCCAGGCTGAGGTCGGTCATACCAAATCCTGTTGACATCCATCAATGGCTCTTTCTCGTAAGTGGGTGGGGGAAGAACTGCCAGGGGCTGATCTGGCTAGTAGACCACCATCTGGCTGTCCTGAGATGGTGGTGCATGTACATACTGTTGTTGCTGCTGGAATGTCTCTACCTGAATATGATGCACCTGTTGGTAGTGGGCAGAGGGCTGGGTCGAGCTGCTACTGCTGCTGGGATCTACCCGTGACCTGAGACGGGGTTAAGAAGCCGTCTGTGCCTCCTGGAGACACATGATCTGGGTCTTCAGGTCACTCAGCGTCTGTGCCATCTGATTTATCTGAGACATGCCCTGGCACTACTTCTTCTCAATCAGCTCGATGCGGTCCAACTTCTCGTTGATAATCCTCATATCAGCGGCCGTCGACTCTGCCTGTGTTGCGGCTGATGATGTAGATGGACCTGCATCGACCCGTGCTATCCTCTGGTAGGACACGACTTGTGGTGTGGGCTTCTCCTATGCATATAATCGGGTCTGGGACATCACTGTGTAGTTCTCTGCCATCTCCTCATAAATGGCCCAGACTTGATCCTCATCCTTCGCTAAATAGGAACCCCCACAGGATGCATTGACTATCCCCTGCAACTCCGGTGTAAGCCCGCAGAAGAAACTCTAGACAAGGTCGGGCATGGATATATCGTGATGGGGACATCGGTCTGTGAGTTCCCTGAACCTGTCCCATGCCTCATGAAATTGCTCATTGGGGAGCATGGAAAAGTTGATGATCAGGGCCCTGGCTGCATTCATCTGGCCGAGTGGATAGTACTTATTCAAGTACTCGTTCCGGAGGTGTTCCTAAGATGTGATGAATCTCCTTAGATGCTTCAGCCAGTTGGTTGCTCTATCTACGAGGGAGAATAGAAATGCCATCATCCTGATGGTGTCCTCGTCCACGAGCCGATTGTGGATAGTACTGCAGATCATCTCAAACTCTTGGAGATGAAGGTGTGGCTCCTCTGTGGCAAGCCCGTGGAATCGGGGTAGAAGTTGCATAGTCTGATGCGGGAGCTTGAAGTCTCCCAGAATGGCCGGAACCTGGATCCATCTATGGGTTAGAGTTACACCGGGGTTGTGCAACTCCCTCATCGGTCGTGTAGGTGCTGCTGGCTGTGCTGGCTCCTCAGGCTCTCCTCTAACAGGGTTGTTTCCTCCTCCTCCACCGGCTCTGTGCTACTCTCAGTCGGCTCTCATCTACTTCATCTCTCGGTGCATGTCCACCATAAAAGTCCTCTGATCCCTGATCTGACACTTCATGGTCTCTAGGGAGGCTAACCGGGAGTTGTTAATGGCGTCCTGATCAAATATGTAAGTCTGGTTCCCGCTGGGTCCGTCGCTGCGCTCCTCACTGCTGGTCATGGTCTCTGCAAAAGCAAAAGACCTAAACTCAGGTACCGATAAATCATCAACTATCTGTTGTGATATCTGCTCGAGCACCTCGGGACTTGCAGAAGGGTGGTCGAGGGGGAACAGGATGGAGTCAAACTCAGCTTCGGAGAGCGGGTCTCGGCTCTCGCGAACCAACCTAGACGAACGGGTCGGAGTGCTCAAAAGCGGTGCAGCTAGAGGCTGCCTAAGGGACCTCCGGCCCATCATCTTGATGTGGTGAGTGAAGGTGGATGAGATCTGGAAAAGCACACAAGATCGATTAAGCAAACCCCCAATTCACCTACTCGCACAGAGCTGATGACCATAAAGGTTCGGTCTTTTATCTTGTCGATTTTTTATGTGATAGAACAGTCTTTCAGAGTGATTAAGCGAGTTATTGGGAATCCAACACTCCCAAGAGATTGCCGTGATCCCATAGCTAGATCTTTCCCAACCAGTACAAGTCGCGAACCGTTTACCAGCTACCCGATCGACTCGCTCTATTAAGGATATCACAGCCCGCTTTACCGGAGATCGGAGCGATCCTCACTGGAGAATGACTAACCTGAAATTAGTAGTCTTAAGAGATGTCAGATGTGGCTCTAGCCTAGTGTGTGGGTCACTCTCTCGCTCATCCAAACATACAATGAGGGGAATACTCTCCCAAGACAAATTTTTAGGTGAGGTGTCTTTTAGGATCAAGTGTGCTTAAGCAGTCCCAATTTTATAGTTTTTCTTTTTAGGTCTTTTTCAAACCAAATAATGCCTAACGAATTTTTTGGTTCTCCTGGTTATTTTAAGTCCAAAAATAGAGGGAGAAGGCGAAAAAGCCGATGCGCGATCAAACACGATGATGCATGCAGAGTAAGAAATGCGTACCTGACTCCAGCTCTCTACATGCAGAGTGATTCACGCATAAAATAAAAGACTGCAAGTAAACTACATATATGATGCAAGAAAAAATCAGCCTTAGACAAATAATTTCTACTCGCGAAGAACTGTAGCTAACGGGTCAACAAGAGGGGTCGGGGTCCAGTCTTTGATGCCGATCAATGTTTGCCACAACGGATCCTGCCAGCGCTGTATACAGCCTCTAGCGGTACGTGACCCCTCAGGTGACCGAATTATTTGTGAATTAATTAATAAGGTCCAATTAACGATCTATAGGAACAGTTATGCAATTAGGGTTGAGACTTAAATAATTACGTCACAATCAGAGCAAAAATCCTAAGTCTAATGGTAAAAAACTTCGAGAATCAAAATAAAAGAAAAGCGATCAAAAACCAAAACTAGTAAAAATCTGCGGTGAGGTCCCCCGAGCACACCGGTGCTCGACGAAACAGAACCCGAAATAACACCAAGTCTGAATCCAATGTCTGTCATGTATTATTACAATAATAACATGCAGAAAATAAACCTAAGTCTAAACTATAGCTAATGTACTCTCCAAATTCCTGCTCTTGCTCTTTCACGCTCTCCTATGGCTCGATGCAGAAACGAGATGCCTCCAAGTCACGCAGGTGCTTCAGCTCTCCGAAGATAGCCACCCTCGCTCGTCGGACCCTCGCAAGAAAGACAGAACAGAGATGTCAGTCCACAGTTATTTAAAAATAAAAATGGAAAATACAATAAAAATAAAAATAAAAGGAAAATAAATGTAAAATAAAAACAAATAAAATAAAATAAAAAGAAATAAAACAAAAACAAAGCCAAACAAAAATAAAAAGAAAATAAATAAAAGAAAAGTAAAAATAAAGCCGAAAAAGGGAAAACCGATTACTAAGCCGTGCTCCCCAGCAACGACGCCATTCTGATGACACGCTTTTGCTACTCGGGTCAAGGAATAGCTATGGTCGTTGCAACCCGATTCGCAAGGTGAAATCAATCAAGAAAATTAGGACCACCAAAAATAGAAATCAAACAATCAATCAAACAGAGCGGTCTCGCTAATTTATTTTACCTGGTATAGCTACCAGGGTCGAACACAAGGAGCACGTGATGCTAACGCTACGAAGTAGTCAGAAATCCAAAGGAAACAAAGAAGTGGTGGTTTTTATATTTTTTTTTAAAAAATATGATTTCTAATATAAGAAAAAGGATAAAAGAAATCAAAAATTCACATTCCAATAATTATTTAAAGTACCTAAAACTTTCAAAAAAATTCAACAAAAATATTTTGGGTTTTTAATATATTCAAATATTTTTGAGGATTTTATGGGATTTTTATGATTTTTAATTAATTTTCTAAAAATGAAATAAAGTCAGGAATAAAAATCAATGTACAGCTGGAAACTAAAGGCAGATTAAAATTGCTTAAAATGCCTATAAAATTCGAGCAACAATTTTATGTGAAACTACAAGTAAAAATCTAACTATAGAAGAAAAAACACATTTTTTTTTTTTTTTTTGAATTTTTAATGATTTTTAGAAGATTTTACATTTTTTCAGTTTTTATGGGTTTTATAAATGAAAATAAAACAAAAATTGGAAAGTAATGAAAACAACTCAAAACAAATAAGCAATGATTTTTTTAGAATTTTTCAATGGTTTTCAATATTTTTAGTTGATTTTTAAAAACAAACCGGAACAATTTTTAAGGTTTTTGAATTATTAAAAATAGTAAACAAAAACAAAACAACACCAAAAATCCATTGAAATTCCTACACCGTGGCAGGAGCCATGTTTCAAAATTTCATGAATTTTGGATAATATTTGCTATTTATTAAATCAAGAACAAAGGGCACAACACACATGAACCAAACTGCAATTATTGAAAAGTTTTCAGCCAAATAATAACACGTGTAAACAGTACATGGCTTAGATTGCAAAAAAACCAACTCCGCACGTGGGCAGCACGTGAACCAGGCACTCAAGGGTATAAATGCAAATAACAAAACTAAGCATTAAATTCATAACAGATAATAAGTCTAGGAAAAATACTGTAAATAACCCTGAAGTCACGTGACAGACCACGTGATGCTCAAATAGAGGGACTAAAATGCAATTATGGAAAACTTCAGGGGCAAGAGTGAAATATGTACTACTGTATACTTTTATTTTACAGACTAAAAGATAAACTTAAATAAACGCAAGGTGGGCTGAGCACATTACCCATGTAGCATGTGAGCTGCGCATGGGGTGGACAGGTGACGTGCGCTGAGTGGGCGTAGGCGGATGGCTCTGGAAGCATCAGGCGACAGATCTGACGGTTGTCATATGTTAGCTACGTGGGGGGTATGGGACCATTAGATCTGACATCTAACGGTCCGACACCTCTAGGAGAACGGGCAGATGCAATGACGTCTGGGCGAGGGGCGTGATCCGACGGTGGAGAGATGCAATGGAAGAACTGCATCGAAGTGAAGTTCACCAGAGCACCAAGGAAGATCGACGACTTTGATGAACGATCAGTCAGTGCCAAAAGAAGCGTGAGGGTCCTCCACGTCAGGTGAACGGGTCGGATGGGCTCGCTGACGGTCGGATCTTCGGGATGACGGCTGGGACCTGGGCGAACTCCGGCGAGGGTGGTTGAAGATGGTCTCATTGGTCTCCACGCATGCTAAACCCTGCAACGGAACGCGCGAACTCGGAGCAATGCTCCGATCGAGGTTATTGGGCTGGAAATAAAGGGAAGTGACATGTGGATGGAAGGGTGGTCTCCGGTGAAGCGAGGGATGAGACCTAGGGCCTTATCCTGGCAATCCGAGCCAAGGTCAGGATGATCATATTGTGGGGGAAGGTGGACGATGAGAGGAGGCGTCAATCGGAACAGATAGATAGCTACGATGGGACTCCGACCGGTGGGTCGGAGCAGGCGGAGCGGCGGAGGTGTGCAAATGAAAGATTCAAAAAATAGAGAAACCAGGATCGATATGAAAGCTACCTGATGGTCCTAATGAAATCCTGAGCTCCAGGGGATGCAGATTGCGGAGTCTTTGCCTCGACTTCGCTGCGGCTGGCGGAGGAGGCTCGTCGCGACTGCTCCGGCCACGAGATTTGAGCGTCGGCTGCAGCGCTCCTCTTTGATGACCAAGGGTATCCTTCGGTTGCTGTCACCAAGGCGAAGGATTATAGGGTAGCAGAGAAGGGTGTGGCGTGAGCTAGTGAGCAGGGGAGGCGATGAAAGAATATATAGCACGTCACATATGGCCGGATAGAATCAGATCGAGCATGCGAAACTAGGGCGATCTGTGACTCCGTAGGGATCCGCGAGGATCACAGATCTACTGGGGTGATGTGGGCGCCAAAATCGGAGCAAGAGGGTGTAGGATCCGGTCATGAAAATTGGGAGAAACGGGTGAAGGAACCGGATCCGCGCGCGAGGGGGTCCGGGAGGGGTAGTTGACCGGGGTCAACATTCCTCTGATGAATCCATAATTCATCGTCTTTATTCTTTCATTTTGGCTAAAATCCTTGGTAAAATACATGTAAATATCCAAAATAAAAGAATAAAGAGAAAGATATGTAATATGCAAAAGGAAAAATAAAAACACTCCTTGTAATCATAAATATTAATATTATATTATTAACACTTACTTTATTACCAAAATAAAAGAATAAAGAGAAAAAGAAAAATAAAAGAAAAGAAGGATGTATATGTAATATGCAGACTGATCCTAACCCCAAGACCATGTCAATATAGACCGCGTCGACAAAAGAAATAAGTAGGGAAAAGATAAGGATCATAACCTATAAAAATATTCAGAAAATCACTCCAAATAAAAACACTCTTTTTGTAAAAGTTGTTCATAAAAATATATATTATTTTATAAAAATATCAGAAAAATATTTTGGCATAAAAATAAAATAACCGTAATGAATCGAAAAAGCCGTAAAAGCGGACTTTCAAGGTTCACATCTATTTATAGAAAACTCCAAATTGATCAAACTCACTTTTAAAATCTGTTTTGTACATAGCACTATTTATTAAAATATCAGAAAAATAATCGGATAAAACCGGTGAGTTTCGACTTTTTGGACATGTTGTCTATATGTACTATATGTAGAATCTTCCGGAATTTTTAATTAAATAACCGTAAACCTGATTAACTTAATTCTTTTTCCTAAAATCCTCTAAAATTGTATATAAAAATATAAAAAATAAAAGTAATTTAAATACCGATAAAATTCGGAGGCTCGAAGCCGCTAATTTTTCCGTCCGGGCCTCATAACTCGGTTGTATGAAATTCGAATTAAGCAAACTCGGTCCCTAAAATTATATGTTTCAATTATCTACAAAATGACACTAGTTTCGCTAAAATTGGAGTTAATACGAAAAATACGATTTTCGGGTCTATATTGGTATATTGTATAATGTGCCGTAATTTATATTATTATATTATTAAATTTAAGTAAATAATTCATTTATTTAATCTACTTATTTAATTGATTTAATTAACTATTTTATTTTATTAATTATCTATGCAATTAATTATTTATTTTAATCTTATTTTCCCCCTTTTTCTCTTCTCCCTTGTCTTTTTCCTTATTTTGTCTTTTCCTCTTTTATTCTTCTTCTACCACATGGCATTCTCTCATTGGCCCCCATTCTCTTTCTTCTCTCTCCCCCTTTTCCTTCTTTCCCAACGTCTCTTCTTCCTCCTCCTTCTTCTTCCTTCCTCCTTCTTCTTCCTCCTATACCCAACATCCCCTCTTCCCATTTCTCCAACCGTCAGCCATCAACCACCCCAATGGCCGGCCATTGGCCAACCAACTCGTTCCCGTCACCTACCGGCGGTGACCGTGCCCTCTCTTCTCTATTTAAGGCCGTCGACCCCCTTCATTCAAGCCATCCACCATTTTTTTCATGTGAGCTCCCTGTTCCGGTGAGAGATCTCGAGGTGACAGCTCCGGTTTCCTCCGTCATTGAGCGAGGTCGAGCGAGGAGAGAAGGTGTGATCCTGCTCCGGCAAGCGATTCCGTGAGTCACGAGCTTGATCCTCCGGCACCGCCGCGCCATCAAGGCAATGACCCGGAGGTGTTTCATCTCCAGCACATGCATTCTCTTCATCCTGTCCAGGTTAGATAGGGATGAGCATTGGGCTGGGCCGGCCCGGCCCAGCCCGAAGCCCAGCCCAAAAAGCCCGACCCGGCCCAAGCCCAAACTAACATTGGGCCGGGCTCGGGCCCAACATTTAGGCCAAAAATATTTTTGGGCCGGGCTCGGGCTTGGCTCGGCCCAGCCCGACCCAGCCCAAGGGCCCGGCCCGAAGAGGGCCCGAACCCTTCCCATGTCCTACACGCCTTAAACTCTCACATACTGCATGCACACTCTGTTCATGTATCATGTTTTCATACGATGTTTATATATATCAAGAAAGTCAGGTGTGGGACATATGAGTTAATGGTCATAGTATTTCAATTCGGAATTAATTTTCCTTAATTAGTTTATGGTTAGATTCTGTTGGTTATTCTTGAATTTGTTAGTGTTTATTTTTTCCTTCAGAATATTTTCTGTTATTGAAACTTTACCCAATATGGGCATTATGCCCATTTTTTTAACATGCAGTGCCTGATGCACCTGTTGTTGTTAATTGTGTAAGTTTGGTCCCTTCTTTCAATTTCTGTAATGAGATATATTTATGGTATCTAACATTGAATTCACTTGTATAAAATAAGAAATCATCTCCGGTAGAATTGAGTTTTAGGTGTTTCACAATTGTTATGGCATATGTTTTAAACAATTTTGGCTCGTCTAACTTGAATTGAGATTGACTTTAAACAAAAACTCGAAGTTAATAATCTATAATTGGTGGAGATGGGCCGGCCCGGCCCAAGCCCGGCCCATAGGAATTGGGCCGGGCCTGGGCTTGGGCCGAACCAAAGAAAATTTTACGGGCCTAGGCCCGGCCCAAGGCCCGAAATTTTTAAATGGGCTTGGGCCTGGGCCCTTCAGGGCCCGGCCCAGCCCGGCCCATGCTCATCCCTAAGGTTAGATACCGCACTAGTATTCCTCTTCTTCATCCTATCGTCTCTCGTCAATCTCGCTCTTCTCTTTTATTCTCTCCTAAAATCATAATAAAAATCATCTGCTTTCATCTTCGACGCCATTCCACCTTCGTGCCCTCTTCATTTCTAGCTACCTCTCATGTCTACCAACTCCGATCGTGACCAGCTCCGCTCCTTTCCAACACTTCTGCTAGGAGCTTCTCATCTCATCTTTCCTGTTGCCTTGAAACCGAGCCTGCAAGCTCGATTCGAATAGATCTATCTGTTGCAGGCACTTAGATGAGCAATTATGGAGAAACTCATGTACTTGAATTCATTGATTGATCATATGCAAATCAAGTACTTTAGAATCCATTACCGCTTATGAATGAGGAACCTATAACGAAACATTAGGAGTCAATTGGTCTATGTTTGAATACAAATCGAAGATCATGAGTTCCTACAGGACTTGAAAGACTTTTTTTTAATCCGAGCAAATTCCATAACAAAGATATCATCCTATCATGGTTGGAGTCTCGAATCTCCGTCAAATCACTATAACCTCTGCCTTAAAGAACAGCTACACATTCAGAACAGATCCTTGATCCACCGCCGCACCTAGAGAACATCTACAAGTTGTCGAAGAAATCTCTTGCAACGAGGAATTACCGTCTCTACTCGTGCCTCGAAGCCTTCTGTTGCTGAACCACTGATAGACCTCAAAATCGACCCTTTAATAGTGCTGGATTAGCACTTAAAATAGTCATCGTAGTCAGGCCAATTCGGATCATCAAAAGACCATCTGATTGATATGTCAAATAAGAATGAGATGGTCGTATTATTTTTACTTGGTAATATACCAAGGTCGAACTCAGGGACACGAGCCTCTCTCGTATTAGTCGGATTTTTTATCTATCTAATTAAGCAATGAGTTAAAGCACATATAGGTCAAATCATGCAAGGAGACACTCAACAATGCATTAAATAAATAAACATGCAAAAAAATTTTATTTTATTAAGCAAATGAATGCACATGCAAAGCGAATAATATGCCCAAAATGATAATTACTTAAGCCATAAAACATGCGAGTCAAACAGAGTCGAATAATGAAGCACTCTACATTTATAAAGCATCTAGGCATGAGAACCACGGAAATCAGGACACCTAGATAATGAAATAATGCACTACTGATAATAGTGTCAAATCTGAAATTAAAGCATGCCATAAGAAAGACAGCAAGGTGAGCTTCAAAATGGAACTGAAATCATCCCAATCGGACATATATAGCTCAAGATATGCAATATCAAAGACAAGGGCATAAATGAAAGAAAACATGAAATAAAAATTGCAGACAGGTCCCTGGGAGTGACTAAAATGAAATTACGTAAAAGAACAGGACCTTCCCTGTAAATTACCCCCACGCACAGGGGCGTCTTTGCAAATATGGAAACCTAAGGGGGTGTGGTTGCAAAATAACCACAGTGCACGTGGACAGCATGTGATAACAAGACCTGAATGCAAAATGGAGAAGTTCGGAGGGCATCTCTGCAAATTGCCCAGATGGGCACGTGCCAGGCACGTGCCATCCAGGCTCAGAGGTAGGCTCAGACTCGGTAGAGGCACGATATTGCTTCGACTTGGCTTGGACACTGGTTCGGTTCGATGCAGGCTCGTGAAGGCTCAGGAGCATCCAAGCCTGGAGGCTCGGACGCTAGGCTCGGGAAATGTCTGGATCTGACACGTGGCTGAGTGTGCACCGTCCGATCTTCAAAGATCCGACGGCATCTGGAGGTGGCTCCTTGCTGGCGACGTGGTTGAATTGTGACCGTTGGATGAACACCGGTGAGGTACATCCAACGGTCACTGCTCCTCCATCTTCCTCTGCAGCTAGCGGCGAGGACTGAGCTCCGACGAAGGAGCTCCAGCTCCGCCGCTCGTCCTCGGCTACGGTGGAGCGTCTCTGAGTTCCCTGAAGATATGTCGGAGAAGCTGGGAATCAGGGGAAGATCCAGGAGCCTCTGGTGTCGGTCATCGGAGCTCTGAAGTCGAGGGCAGCTGTGACGAAGTGGGCTCCGACGGAGCTCCGGCTAATGCGAGTTTCCAGATCCTGCATAGTTAGCAACATAGTCGAAGCATGCATAGGAGTGTGTGTGAGTGAAATGAGAGCTCGGAGGGGTCGAAGAACGTGGGAGCTCAGAGCTCCTCCGCCGTGGGTGGCAGAGGAGATGGGTCGTAGGGCGACGAGGTTTGGAAGAAGGAGGAGATGGTCCGAGGGCTTCGCGTGAAAAGGAAGAATGTGGCGGAGCTTGTAGGGTGTTCATCGGAGGTCGGAGATGGGGGAAGTGACCTGTTGCAAAAGTTAAGAAAAATGCGGAAGAGATAAAAGGAAGCTTACCTGGAGAAATAGGTGGACGGAGGCTTGGGCTGGGGCTCAAATCGAGCCCCGGGTCTTCGCTGGACACCTGCAGCCAATTGGTGCAGCTCAAGCAGGCCTGAAGGCGCCGCGACACTGTCGGGATTGGCGGAGGATCGCACCGGGGGCGACGGTCGTCGTTGCTCGATCCAACCACCTCCCCCTGTCACTGGGAGGTGGCGGAGGGCTGGGTCGTGCCCCGCGTAAAGGTGGATAACCCAGAACAGGCAGAGGTGGCGAGGTTTTTGAAGGCGAAGGTGGCGGTTTGATGAGTGGAGTCATGGATTGCGAGGGGGTTGTGGGGTGATTGGAGTAGGATCGTGGACAATGGATGTGCCCGCGAGGAAGCTGGGAGATGGGAGAACATCGTGGGGTATTTGGTTAGTGGAGGTGGTGGTCGAAGTCGGTGAGATAATAGGAAGGGCGCGCGGGGCGCACGAGGTAGTGATCGTGGGGAAAAGGGGGTTCTGGAGGTTAACGACGATCATCTGACCGTTGGATCTGGAGATCCAATAGTGTGGAGCGATGCACGAAGGAGCGGGTACGATGAGATCTAGGCAGCTTGATCAAATGGCGGACGAAGCGCCACGTGGCGAGCTGTGGGCCAAGAGGGTGCGGGCGATGGAGATGACGCCTGAGGAGATCTGATGGCTGAGAAAATGAGCACGCGTGGAGAGAGCTGAGCCATTGTATCAGAGGGGGATCCAATGGCTGAGGACGCGGGCGGCTGAGGCAAGGATGGCGGGCCATGTGGCGCACCCAGAATGGGCCACGTGGCCCAATCAAATTATTCTGATCTTCCAGTTGATATTGGAAGGGCTAGATGGCCGAATTTGAGAAAACTCAAAACATGAAAGTTGTAGATCTCGATGAGATCTACAAGTTTTGTGTTGACCAAAACTGGAGAAGAGATCAAACAAAGACTCGAAATATTTTTAAGGGTATTTTTAGGGCTAAAAATACCACGAAATTTAGTTTTGTCATTTTTTTGTGATTTTTAATTTATTGAGGACTCTGATAATTACAGGACATTAACCGGGTTTTATTGACAAAACTTTAAGCAAGGGGTTAATTATGGAACAATAAGATGATGAAATTGGGTTTCATCAACCGCCTAGATCAAGCTACTGCCGGAGAACTCGAGTGGGGAAGAGCAACCCAAGTATCGGCATTTCGTCGACTGTATCGACATCAAGCGGCTCTACAGCAAGGTACTTTACTTGAAAGGATTTCTACCGTCGAGAAGTAGCTAATATGACAGCTCCGCCGCGCGAAGATCGAAACTGACTCATGTACCCATGATATCACCGATCGCCCCTCAAGAGCTCCGCCTCTATCTCGAAGAACAACCGCTTGTCTCTCTTATTTAGAAAAAAAATAACTCAACCGCCTGATTCAATTCAGATTGGACAGCTCTCATAGTCCCTTGCGTTGACACGTGTTGCCATCAAAACGAGCCTGCCGCTTAAGGCCCTAACGTGTTTAGCACGTGAGGTACTCGGATATTTTTGGAAAATTGCAAGTCCAACTTCCAAGTCCAGAACGTCAAGCCACATTACTTTGTTCATTTTTTTAGGAACCCCATAACTTTCTACAAATTACATCAATACCCTACCGTTTCAGAAAAAAGCCACATAACACCCCTATACAAAGTAACATAAACTACACTAATAACATACACAATAAAAAAATATAGAATAAAATATAAAATATACATTAATACTATATACTATACTATATACAATATAACATTAGTTTTGAAGAATAAGGAAATATATTACTTTTTAGTATTAAATAAATCATTAAAACACCTAAATGAAAAATATAACAAACTTTAAAATTTAAAAAAAATAAAACATCTATAAAAAAAATCTAATAAAAATTACCATTAGCATATTTTATTATATTTTTCATAATAAACCAAAAAAATAAAAATTAAATATTAAAACCATTAAAAAATATAAAGTACACAAAAACTTCAAAAATTCATAACTAATTAAAAAAATCCCCTAAAATGCACAACCTATCATTTTAAAGAGAGTTTCGTTTACTTTTCAATAACAATATCTAAAAAAATTTTCGCATTATTTTCAATCTTAAAAATTACAAAAACATCACAGTTTTCGATAAGGAAAAGGTTTTCACATTAGAGACTTACCAAAACCCATAAAAATCCTAAAAATCTCTTAAAAATCTATAAAACCAGTAAAACAAATTATAAAAAATAAAAATAACAAAGTTAAAAATAAAATAAAAATTAAAAACATTTTCTAATAATAAAAATACAAAAGACATAAAAATACAAAAAATAATATAAAATTAATTAAAATTCAAATAAAAATTCAGAAAATTTCCTAAAAATAATAAAAAATAGGAAACCCTTTTGCCTAAGATTTTCTACTGATTTTCTCTAGTTTCAACAGTTTGCCTCCCTGAGTTCGACACTCCCGTACTTTCACTATACATCAAAGTTTAGGAGTATAAATATAAAAACAAAGGAGATTAATACGAAATTAATCTTTTCTGACAAAATCCACTCGATCGATACAACGACCGTGAAATCTCTTTTTTGTCTCTTTTGCAGGAGTTCAGAAGCAGGCCGGATGACGTGTTTTTTCAGATGTTCCTCCTAGACCTATCAGAAAATAGCCGTCAAAAATAATTGTAAAATCAATAAAAAACAGAAAATGATTTTAAATTAAAAAGTGTACAACATGAAAAATGTTAGTTATTTATAAACTATTTTTCTGTCATTTTAAATTTTTTTATGAAAAATAATTTATGATATATACAGTATATTATATTATATACATGTGTAAAATACCAATGTATTTTGTACAATTATTTTTATTTTCTTATTTTTGTACAAATACCCCAATTTTATATTTTATTTATTTATAAAATATTTTTGTTGCAGTATCAAATAATTTTTATTTTATTTTTATTGGTTATTTAAAGTATAAAATAAATAAAGAGTGGTACATATTTACATGTATTATATATAAGGTGAGAGAGAGTTTTATTTTATTTTTATTTTATTTTTTTTCTAATTTTTGTTTTATTTTTAAAAATATATACAAGGAAAATAAAAGCACCTTTTTATTTTATTTATGTAAAAATAATTTATATACATAAAGGGGTGTGTATGTACAAGGTAGATGGCCCTATCTCTCTCTACTTATTTTATTTAGCGATCAGGCCCATGCTGGACCCTCTCAGGGTGTAGGCCACTCAATATTTATTCTAAATATTTCCTTCTATTTTCTTTTATTCTTAATTCTTTTATTTTTGCACAAATACATGCTAATTATTAAGTATTAACAAATGCATGCTTATTGCTAATTTATTGTATTTACAACTATATACATGATGCTTTGCCAGGATATTTAGCTAAAATAAAAGAATAAAAAGTGATGAATGAGGATTCATCAGTGAGCTCATGTCTTCCGATTCACAATTGAATATATATGATCCCTTTGAGAGATTGTATTGCTCATTTGTCCTTGTATGTACACCAGCTTGTCAGTGTATAGACCTTGACTAGGCCATCTACCTATCGGCCTGTCAAATGTACATAGACATATAGCAATACATATGTCTTCAGTCAGATGATGCATGCCTTGATTGTGACACTATATGACATAGGACTTGGTTATATCGATCTTGTTAAGTCAACTCTTTGACCTAACTAATCTGAACCTCTAAATCTCTATTCCCATGCAGAGGACCTGCATCAAGAGGTCAGTCAGATAGCAACCAAAAGAGAAAGGATTACCATCTCCTACTCAGATTGGAGATCATCTTTTAATAATCATTTGGCAGTTCTTGATGAGTCATCAATTTAACTCTTTATATATTCATCCAAGCACTAGCCTCTATGATTCAACAATTGAATCAACAACTATATGATCATTAAGAAGGTCATGATACATTATCCTAATTGTACTAAGGGACCTTATAGTGTATTCATTCATTTAATCTTAGATAAGGAGTAAAATAAACCAATAACTTTTATTGATGAATCAAATATTATAATAACATTTATTTTAGGAATAGTTCGCCTTCGGCTCACATGGCTAACATAGGCTTACCACAACCGATGCCTAAAGGCATCCAACCATGTCCTCATCACTTTGAGGAGCCATCCCTTTAGATAGGTGCATACCATGTCTTAAGGGAAGGAAGACTTTCTTGGAATTTTCCATATGAAATCATTTCAAGATCTTCTTAATTTACCAATTTTGAGACAATCCCTAAATCCTATTTTCTCTATTTCTAAATAGCTTCAGACCCAAGATGTAAGAGGCTTCGCAAAGATCTTTCATTTCAAAGGTATGGGATAGATAGACCTTAACACTAGTCATCATTCTTGTATCATTCCCAATTATAAGGATACCATTTATTTAAATCATGATGAACATAATGATGCTCCCACTAAGATTCTTGTGTACACATGGTTCGTCAAGATTTTGAACTAAATCATAACTCTATATCGTTTCATCAAATCTAATGTTCCAGCTATGAGAAGCTTGTTTGAGCCCATAGATATATTTTTTCAGGTTGCACGCTTTGCCTTCCTCAACTATGAAGACCAGGAGATGCTCCATATAGATATCCTCCTCGAGGTATCCATTGAGGAATGTGGTATTGACTTCCATCTATCAAATTTGATTAACCCACTACGTCGAGCGAAGTAGCCGTGCAGTCGACACAAGGTGGGACTGCAGTCGCTGAGGTGACCGACGCATAGCTCAATGAATTAAATAAACAATAAACCAACAATCAATAAAATAATCAAGCAATCAAAGCATATGAAGTGGATCAAAATTTATTATAAACCCTACAATAGAAAGTGTATAGTGTGCAAGTATGGTACGATGTCGAACACATGGAACAAGTCAGTGTCATAGGGATTATTATTTATAAATAACTAATAATAGATATATTCACACTATTCGCTTACTTAATTAATGTTTTGTGGATTTTTATTTTGTTATTTTTTATTTATATTTTTAAAATTTTAATTTTATAATTTTATTTTCTTTTTATAATTTATAGTTTTCTAATTTATTTTTCTTTTTACTATATAATAAAGGAATATATAAGAGTATATATGTATAATATAAGTAATATATGATATATATAATAAATATAGAAAAAATAAGAAAATACAAAAAGAACAATATAAGGTATTTGAAAGGCCGACTGAGTGACTAAGGTAAAGTATCTAAATGGTCGTTGCGACCTCGGTCACTCGATCGTGTCAATCAAGAAAAATATAGACCACCAAGGGAGATAAAATTAATCAAAAATATGATAGCGGTCTTGCTATTAGTTTAACCTGGTATAGCGACCAGGGTCGAACACAATGAGCATGGGTTGGCCTTGCAGCCTACGAAGTAGTCAAAAAGGAAATAAAATAAAAGAAGAAAATGTTTTTGGTGGTTTTTAATTATTTTATATTTTTTGGATTTTTAGTGAATTAAGAAAATAAGAAAAGCAAGGAAACTACACACTTCAACAATTTATTAAATGCATTAAAAGTCAACCAAAAATTCTAACAAAAATATTTTTATATATTTTATAATTTGTAGTATTTTTGATGAATTTTTGGGATTTTTCTGATATTTATTTAATTTCCTAAAAATCAAACAAGGACTGAAATGAGAGGTACTGTCCAGCCGAGCTAAAAGGGCCTAGATAAAATATCTAAAGGCCCCAAATTAGCTGGGAGGTAATTTTCCTGTAAATAGAATAAAACAAGGAAAATTTAGGCACCTATATTATTATTTTTTGGTTTTTGATTTAATTATTGTAATTTTTATAAGATTTTGAGTGTTTTTTCATTTTTAGCGGTTTTCAGTAATGAAAAATAGCCAAAATTGGCTAGAAAATCAAACACAACAAAACAAGCAGTAGACAATTTTTTTGTAATTTTTAGACACTATTTAATATTTGTTTTGGGTTTCTAAAGTTAGATAGTAACGAAAATGGAGGTTTTTGATTTTTAAAAAAAATCAAATCAACTCAGAAATGTCTCCAAAAATCCTCGAAAATTTTACACTATGGCAGGAGCCATGTGTCCAATTTTCGTTGGATTTGGAGGTAATTTGCTATTTTATACAAAAATGAAAAGGGGGCATTGTGCACAAGGACCTATGTGCAAATACCCGGAAGTCTGGGGGGTCTGGTGCAATTAACCCAGCAAAACACGTGCGATGCACGTGTCTGGGGCACTCAGGGACCCAAATGTAATGAAAATAAGTCCCGAGGGCTATTTGGTAACAGGTACCAAAAGCCCAGGGGCTTATCTATAAAATACCCACAAATATTCGCACATGTTCAATTAAAATACGCACAGGGGCATAAATGCAAATAAACAAAAACTTTCATTAAACTGATAACATCCAGAACTACAGGTCCTATATTGCAAATAAACCAGAAAATCACGTGTCGATGCACGTGTCATACAACGCACATGGGCATATCAGCAAATAAACGCAAGCACAAGGGTCTCTATGCAAATATCCCAAAAACTAAACAACTATACTAACTAATTACAGGACTAAATGCGAAATGAAATAAACAGGAGGGCCTTAGGGTAGTTTACCCTTTATTAATGCGGCCGATGGATGCGCGCTACGTGGAGCATCTAACGGTGACTGGGGACTGGCGCTGCATAGCTCAACTCCTCGGGTGCATCCAACGGTGAAGGGGTAGCCACGTGTCTGATCTAGCGATTGAGGGTATCGGTGGTTGTCCCTCTCAGCTCGGACGGTCCAGATCACCTCGTGGATGGATCTGACGATGACTGGTCCTCCTCAAGTGAATGGTCGAGATGCGACCTGGAGGGTGAGGATGATCGGACGGTCGGGAAGGTATCGGAAGAACAGTTGGCCGGCGAAGTTTGCCGGCCTCGTGCGTGCGCTGTGGACCTCCCCTGCTGCTCGTGAATGTCAGAGAAGCTCCGCGATGACGTCCCGCAGCTGCTGGTATCCTCCGATGGCCCAACCGAGCTCTACGGATCTCCGGCGAGGTCGGCGGAGGTACGCCTCCTGGCTCGATATCAAAGGACCTCAGATGGCCCTCATTAAACCTACAAAACAGTCCAGAAGGCTCGCGGGTCGAGGGCAAACTGCCTCGACCCGGTTAGGCGGGGTGACGGTGGTCTGTGGGGCGATATGGGCGAGCTCCGGCGAAGGGGGGACGGTGGAGCTCGAATCCCAGCTCCTGTGCAAGCTGGGTTGGATGGGGATATGGAGAAGGTGCGCGGGAAGGAGGCGATGGCTATGGTGAAGCCCGATGGTCGGATGGTGGTCGGAATCAATCGGAATCGGTAGGGGACGGCGGAGCAGCGATTTGGGGGTAACTAGAAATTAAAGGAACAGAGAAGGCTAAAGGATACCTGGGTGACTGAATGGGCTGTGGGCGAGCTTGCGCAGCTCTGGGTCTTCGCCTCACGGAGCGCCGACGTCCGAGTCTCGAGCTCCTACCGGTGGCGGAGCAAGGCGGCGAGGCTTCGCCGGATCAGTGGTCACGCTCCCTCTCCTCGCTTCAACAGCACAGGACGCGAGCTGTCACTCTCACAAGCACGCTGGAGCTCACTGGGGGTGGAATCGAATGGCCAATGGGAAATGGAGGTGGTGGAGCTCGGCTTAAGTATGGGTGAGGGTCCGGGAAGACAGGTGCGGGTAGGGCGTGGAAGCGCGCGGATCCCGATGCAGGAGCTCCGGCGAGGGTCTCGGATATGTCGTGGACGGATCTGACCCGGGGTTTAGGTGGGAATCAATCGGGTTTAGGCGCTAAAAATTGGGGAAATCGGGTCGGGCGCCTAAGCCCGTGAGAAGTGGTCCTGGGGGGGGGGGTAGTTGACCGGGCGGTCAACATCCCCAGGGCCAATAGGGATCGGCCACGTGGATAATATTTGGAAGTGAAATAACAGGTGGCAAACGGCCGAATTTGTAAAAAGTTAAAACATGAAATATTTTTATTTTATTTTTTCTATTTTTTAGTGATTTTTAATTCATTTTTCGAAATACAAAATAAGGTATATACATAGTAGGGTTATATATAGGTATATATACACTATATGGGGTTTTAATTTTTGATTTTTAATTGTTTTTTTATACAATTTTATTCTCATTTTATATTTTATTTATTTATATTATAAAATGAGGAATAAAAAGACATTTTTATTTCATTTTTATTATTTATATACATAGTTGAAATAAATACATATGTATATATGTACATGGTATATTTACAATATATTTTTGTGTTTTTAATTTTGTTATTTTTATTTTGTTTTTGTTTTAATTGTTTTTATTTTATTTATTTACATTATATAATATAGAATATTTACAAAAATTTTAGAAATTAATTTTATTTATTTACAAGGCTAAATAAATATAAAAGTGGGTTCTATGTACATGATGAGTGATGTTTTTAGTTTTTTTTAATTTTTATATTTTATCTTGTTTTTATACTTATAAATATGTACAAGTATTTACAAACCAATTTGAATCTATTTTTGTGAGGAAAATACTTTTATTTATTTACATAAGTATTTACGCACATGAGCCCCTATCTCCCTCTACTTTGGCTTTTATGCGGTCAGGCCCATGCTGAGCCCTCCCTTGGGTTAGGTTGCTCAATATTTATTCTAAATATTTCCCTCTTTTTCTTTTTAATCTTTATTCTTTTATTTTTGCACAAAAACATGCTAATTATAGGTTTTTACACAATGCATGCTTTTGGTAGTTATTAATATTTACACATATCTACATGCATTTGCAGAGGTTTTTGTAGCTAAAATATAAGAATAAAGAGTGATGAATGAGTATTCATCACCCCCCTATACTTAACTTTGCTAGTCCCTTAGCAAACACTTATTTGAAAAAGAAGTGAAAAATAAAGAAAGAAAAAGAAAAAGAGAATGTACATGGATAAAGGTTGATCATTAAACTTGCCTTCGTTAAATTAAGGTATGGAGCTCGATCAAATCTTTGGATTATAAATGTGTCGGAACCTTATTTGGACTTAAGTCTAAAACTCAACAGCCTCTAAGTTCCGCCAATCTATAACCAAGACTCCTCAATGCTCCAGATCAGAACAAGTCATCTATCACAAACCCTGAAGACCATGAATCTTTTCTTGTCCTGTGAATGTGAGGTCTAAGCTCTCCACCTCAGAAATGGCAACTTGACAACCCTCCACAACAAGGTAACTCTATGACCTCAATCTGGCCACTCTTTCCTCGAGGAGCGGGGTATTCCCTTCTAAGTTCAAGTTCAACCGGCTCAAGAAGAGGAGGAAGAAGAGAATGGGTCAAGGCCAGTGTAGCCAAGTACCCTTGGGAGCTTGACCAGTGTAGCCAAGTCTCCCTGCTGCAAGCTACATCAGGTGGATCATGAAACCAAGCTTTGCTTATTACACTCTATATACATACTCCGGTGGGATTATCATTTTCTCTCAGACCCACCACTTTTTTGGAGTTATTTTCTTTTTGTATTTTTTTTCAAGTGCATCTATACAACATATACATGTGCAGCATATATACAAGGAGTTTTTCCTCTTGAGCCAGTAGACTATCCCTCTTTTGAAGCTTTATTGCAACCCACAACTCTCGTCGTTAGATCTCATGGAAACCAGACCAAGTTGAGACGCACTTCCTTCACTAAAAGAAGAAGAGAAGTACTATATACATAATTTTGATACGAAAATATTTACACAAGCTTTACACAAAAGATTTTTGAAATCATTTTTACAAAAATAGTTTGTACACTAGCTATTTATGTGCAAATAAAAGAAGTTTATGAAAAATTTTTAAATTTTTGTGGTTTTTAGCCATTTTATTTATTAACACACTCACACAAAGTACGAGTTATGGCTAAAGTATATATGAAATATATACACACCCCCCTATACTTAGCTCGAACGATGTCCTCAGAGTCGAGAGCGATGAAGAAGACATAACTCGTGCTAGGTATAGGGAAGTGAAAAGGAAGGCTATATACAAAGACAAATGAATGAAATAGAAAGTCAAGAGGGTCTCGGGTCTTCCCCTTATACTTAGGATCAAGTAATCCTAAGTATAGCAGGCTGTATACTAAGGGAAAACCGGGAGGAGAATGTACGGGGTCTACCCCCCCATACTTAGGGTAAAATATCCCTAAGTATAGGCAGCAAAACAAGGGTAGACAGAAACAAAAGAAACACCCAAAAGGTCTCACATCCCCCCTATACTTAGGGTAAAGTGCACCCTAAGTATAGCATAATCACAAGATGAAGAAAGGGATGTGGGACTAAAGAATGTAATGATATGGACATCTGGATCTATACAAGGCGGAAGATCAGTGAAACTCAGGCGTGAGATGCATTAGATGTGAGTCAAAGACCACATCTCACGCAAAATGAATAGGGGCAAGGTCAACGACCCGCGGCTCATGATCTAGAAATGGCTTAAGCCGTTGGCCGTTCACTCGAAAGGTACTCTCAGAAGACAACTCGGATATATCGATGCTACCGTTGTCGTGTACCTTTCTGACCAAGTAGGGTCCCTTCCACTTGCTCTGTAGCTTCCCTGGAAATAAACGAAGCCTCGCATCAAACATCCATACTCTCTGTCCAATCTCAAAATGCTTGTGGCTGATGTGAGAATCATGCCACTCCTTCACTCTCTCCTTATAATGTAGGCTGTTTGAGAAAGCTGTATCTCTCAACTCCTCCAGGGCTGCTAACTCTGCCCTCCTCTAGTCTCCTACACCATCTGGATCCATAAGAATATCTGTAACTGCCCATAGTGAATTGTGCCTCAACTCAACAGGCAAATGGCACGGCTTGCCATATACGAGGCGAAAGGGAGATGTGCCCAATGGTGTCTTGAAAGACGTCCTATATGCCCACAAGACCGAGTCCAAAAGCTGTGACCAATCCTTTCGGTTAGGGCGGACAACTTTCTGCAATATAGTCTTGATCTCCCTATTCGACACCTCGGCTAGACCATTCGTCTGTGGATGGTAAGGTGTAGCAACACGATGGTCTATACCGAACTCGCTAGCAAGGGCCTTCACCTGGTCGTTGATGAAATGAGTCCCCCATCAGAAATCAGAACTCGTGGAACCCCGAACCGCGTGATGATGTGCTTCCTCAAAAATCTGCACACTATCCTCGCATCAGCGGCTCGGGCGGGGATAGCCTCAACCCAGCGACTAACATAATCCACGGCCAACAGAATGTACTCAAATCCCTGACTCTTAGGGAATGGACCCATGAAATCGATGCCCCATGTGTCAAAAACCTCACAGAAGTGAATGGGCTGCATCATCATCATATCACGCTGTCCACAAGTGCCCATCCTCTGACAGTCAGTACACCTCTTCACGAACTCATCAGAGTCCTTGAAGAGGGTAGGCCACCACAAACCGGATTGGAGCACTTTCTGTGCCATTGTCCTCCCAGAATGATGTCCTCGTGCCTCAAGCTTGTGGCAGTAAGTGAGGACGCTATGGTGTTCCTCCTGAGGAATACACCGACGCCAGACGCTATCCCCTCCTTCGTGGTAAAGGATGGGATACTCCCAGTGGTAGGACTTGGCCTTCGCAAGGAAGGTCTCAAGCCTCTGCCTGGGCCAATCTTGTGGGATTTTCCCAGCAACGAGAAAGATCACAATATCGGCATACCATGGGAGTGAGGCGATAGCAAGGATTGCCTCATCTGGGAAGGTCTCACAATTGGGATCTATCTGCTAAGACTCCTCAGGCTGCTCTATACGGGAGAGGTGATCCGCCACCACATTCTTGACTCCAGGCTTATCCTTGATCTCAATGTCAAACTCCTGGAGTAGAAGGATCCATCTAGTAAGTCTGGCCTTGGCATCCTTCTTTGCCATGAGGTACCTGATGGCGGTGTGATCTGTGCACAGGGTCACTCTAGATCCAATGATATAAGATCGAAACTTATCTAGGGCAAATAGTACGGCTAGCATCTCCTTCTCTGTGACCGTGTAATTCCGCTGCGCGGAATCCAATGTGCGTCTAGCGTAGTGGATAGCAAATGGAACTCCATCCCTCCTCTGTCCCAGCACTGTCCCCACGGCAAAATCGGAGGCATCCATCATGATCTCAAATGGGAGAGACCAATCAGGCGGCTGGAGGACAGGAGCCTCAATCACACACTGCTGGAGAGTCGCAAAGGATGAGAGACACTTGTCATCGACAAGGAACTCGGTGTCTTTCGTCAAGAGGTCAGTCAACGGCCGGGCAATCCTGCTGAAATCATGAATAAATCTCCGATAAAAACCAACATGCCCCAAGAATGACCGTAATTGCCTCAAATTGGACGGCGGTGCGAGTTTTCTAATGACATCAACCTTGGCCGGATCAACCTCCATGCCCCTGTTGGAGATGATATGGCCAAGCGCCGTCCCTTGAGTCACCATGAAGTGACTCTTCTCCCAAGATAGAACCAAATGGTACTCAATACATCGCTGGAGTACTCGGTCTAGGCAGTCAAGACAGGAGTCGAATTCGTCGCCGTAGACCGAGAAATCTTTTTGTCCATGAAGACCTCCAAACACTCCCCTACCATGTCCGAAAAGATCGACAACATGCACCTCTGAAAAGTCACAGGGGCATTGCATAGCCCAAATGGCATGCGTCAAAAGGCATATGTACCGAAGGGACAGGTAAAGGTGGTCTTCTCCTGATCCTCAGGAGCGATGGCCACCTGGTTGTAGCCCGAGTACCCATCCAGGAAGCAATAATGGCTCTTCCCTGCCAGTCTCTCAATGATCTGGTCAATAAAAGGCAGGGGGAAATGGTCCTTCTTGGTGGCCTGGTTGAGTCTCCTGTAGTCACACAGACCCTCCAAGAGGTGGGTACTCATGTAGCAATCTCCTCTCCTGACTCACTGATCATAGTCGTGATGCCCGTCTTCTTGGGCACCACATGCAAGGGGCTGACCCACTTGGAGTCGGAAATGGGATAAATGAAATCTGCACTCCACCATTTTGATATTTCGTTCATCACAACCTCTCTCAGGTTGGGGTTCAGTCGCCGCTGGAACTCACGCGACGGCTTCGCCCCTCCTCGAGATAAATATGGTGGGAGCACACTGATGGACTAATCCCATGGAGATCTGCTACGCTCCATCCGATTGCCTTGCGGTTCTTTTCAAGAACCCCCATCAAACGGGATTCCTGCTCTCCAGTCAGATCGGCGGAGATGATGACTGGGTACATCTCAGGTTCGCCCGCAAGGAATCTATACTTCAGCGAAGTAGGGAGCGGCTTCAACTCTGGACAGCTGGGTGCTGGCAAATCTGGCCTCGGAAGAAGATGTGTGAATGCTGCTAAATCTGCCAAATCTGCCTGGGAGAAAGAATACGAGCTCTTGCAAACTGGATCTGGAGGAGGCTGCTCAACTGTGTTGTCTCTGATCTGCTCTGCCTCTACCTCCTCCTCATTTGTAGGCTCAAGTGGACTCAGGTCTGGCATCTGATCATCACAATCTGCCCAATCAGACTCTGAATCCGAGGGATCTGCATCAAATAAGGTGGCATCAGTACCACCATCACACAAGGTGGCCTCAGTACCACCATCACTAGAAACCGTGTCGCGGTCGAGAACCGGCTCTGCTGCCTCTGTAGTATCCTGGACCAGGGCTGTGCTCTCCAAGCTCTCCTCTGTTGTCATCTCTGCATCAGTGGTGTCTGGAAATGAGAGGATGGCCTGTGCTGAAGGGTCTGCCCATGCTGCCTCATCATCTATGATCACAAAATCACAGTCCTGGTGGATGTCTAACCCGGCATCTGTCAGCTGCTCTGTGTCTGTGCTGGCCTCTAAGAATGCTCTCTTTCTGGCTCTGTAGTCCTCGACCGTCTCTATTTGTACACTCTCGCCCTTGATGCGAAAGTATACCTTCCCACTATCATGATCAGTCACCGCCTTGGTTGTGGCCAAGAACGGACGACCGAGGATGATGGGGGTATCGGCCACTGAATCAGGGATCTCCATGTCCAACACTACGAAGTCCACGGGGATTTGCAGGCCCTGAATAGTGATGATAACGTCTCGCAACAACCCCTTCGGCCTCTTGACAGATCGATCAGCAAACTGAAGGACTGTCCTGCTCTGTCGAAGAGTGTCCAACTCGAAGCGGTCGAGAAGGGCTGCCGGAAGGAGGTTGATAGACGGTCCGCTATCCAATAGAGTCCGGTCGAACCTCTGCTCACTAATCTTACATCTGACATACGGAGCTCCTGAATCTGGCCTCTTGGCCGGCAGACGATTCTGGATCGTGAAGCACGTGGCTTTCGTCAGCACATGTATCTCTGAATGATGGTTCCTCCTCCTCCCCTGACTGTGGTCCTATCTCTTAGTGATCGCTGAAGAAGGGGGATGTGCTGCAAAGCCTCCTGAAGGGTCAGCTGTATGTGAAATCTGTCGATCATGCTCTGGTTGAACTCCTCCTGCTCTCTCTTTTTTGGGTCTTTTTCTCTTTTCTTCCCCTTCCCCATCTGAAGGGCTCTAGGGAAGGGGATCACAGGGTCCTTCTCAGATAAAGGACTAGGAAGAGGTCGTGACGGCTCGACGACCGGATCCGCACATACATCAATCACCACAGTGGGACCAGAAGAAACTAAACCTTTTCCTTTATTCAAAACAGTGTTCTGAGATACATCAACAGAAGTAAAAACAACATCTCTCTCAAAACGAACACCGGTGGCCTCAGTACCACCACGGGTTGGCTCTGCTAGACGTCTCGCGGCCTCAGTATGCATGCTGGCTCGGCTACTCTGGTGGCGTCAGTACCACCTCCTCGAACTGGTGACGCGACGGCCTCAGTACCGCCGGTGAGATCAGTATCCTTGGTGGCATCAGTACCACCATCATCATCATGAGCGACCTCAGTACCGCTCTCCTCCTCCTCATGTGGTGCCCCGGATGTATCCTCGTGGTGTAGCTCAGACGAGGCGCCGCCGCCTGCTGGTGTCCTACCGCTCCTAAGCGTAACAAAATCAGCATCAAAAAGATCCGAAGATGTATCAACAAATGGATCACTAGGAGTGGTGTGCTCAGTGTAAGCTACCTGCTCAGATTTCCGCTTCAGGCTGTTCGGATTCGGCTCTATCTGTGTAGGGATGGCGGCCTTCCCTCTCATCAGGTCCTGCGTCTCCTGGCGGAACTCGTCCATCTCCCATCTAAAGGTAGCCTGCTGGTCCGTGAGGAGGCGGGATACATCGTCCAAGGCGGGGCTCTCATGGGAGCCCGACGGGTAGCCTCTCTGGTAATGAGGCTGCTGGAACTGGTGCTGCTGCTGCTGAGAGGGGTAGGAGGAAGGATGTTGCTGCTGGTGTGGCTGGTGAGCCTGCTGCTCACGTCTCCAAGACTGTCCCTACTCCTGATAGGGACGAGGAATGAAGGACGACTGCTGGTGTGGCTGGTAGGCTGGGGGTTGCTGCTACTGGTGATCCCTCTGCTGGCCATACTGCCCTCCCTGACCGGATGACTGTTGCTGGGGCTGGGTACCTCCACTCCCCCACCTGAATCCGGAATGGTCTCGTCGGATCCCAGGCTGGGGACGGTCATACCAAATCCCCTTTACATCCATCAACGGCTCTGCGTCGTACTGGGCTGGTGGGAGTACTGCCAGAGGCTGATCCGGCTGGTATACCACCATCTGCAAGTCTGGAGATGGTGGGGACTGGTAAGAGGGCTGCTGCTGCTGGTACGGCTCCGCTTGTACAAGGTGAACCTGTCTAGACTGCTGAAAGGAGCTGGAGCGCTGGGACGAGCTGCTGCTGCCGCCGGTATCGCCTCGCGACTGAAGACGGGGATGGGAAGCCGTCTGTGCCTCCTGGAGACACATGAGCTGGGTCTTCATGTCGCTCAGAGTCTGTGCCATCTGCTCCATCTGCGTGATGCCCTGGCACTGCTTCTTCTCAATCAGCTCCATCCGGTCCAACTTCTCACTGATAATACCCATATCCGCAGCGGACGACTCTGCCTGTGCTGCTGCAACTGTGGATGAACTGGATGGACCAGCGTCGACCCGTGCTATCCTCTGGTATTGCACGGGTCCTGGCTGCTGCCGGGGTCTCCCCTGAGTGTATAACCGGGTCTGGGACATCACCATATAGTTCTCGGCCATCTCCTCGTAGATGGCCCATACCTGGTCGTGATCCTTGGTGAAATAGGACCCGCCACAAGAAGCGTTCACCAAGCCCTGGAGCTCTGGTGTCAGCCCGCTGAAGAAGCTCTGCACAAGGTTCGGCTTCAAGATATCATGGTGCGGGCATCAGTCTGTGAGCTCACGGAACCTCTCCCATGCCTCATGGAATTGCTCGTTGGGGAGCATGGAGAAGTTGCTGATCAAGGCCCTCGCTGCATTCGTCCGCCCGAGTGGACAGTACTTGTTCAAGTACTCGGTGCGGAGCTGCTCCCAGGTGTAAACAAACTTCCCCAAATGCTTAAGCCAGGTGGCTGCTCTGTCTGCTAGGGAGAAGGGGAAGGTGATCATCCGGATCGTGTCCTGGTCCACCTGACGGTCGTGGACAGTACTGCAAATCATCAGAAACTCCTGGAGGTGGAGATGGGGCTCCTCAGTAGCGAGCCCGTGGAAGCGAGGGAGTAGCTGCAAGGTGTTCGGGGGGAACTTGAAGTCCCCCACGATGGCTGGAAGTACTACCCAGTGGTGCGTCAGCGTCGATCCGGGGTTGTGTAACTCCCACATCGGTCTCGGTGGTCCTCCTGCCGCGGCTGCGGCGGCTGCGGCTGCTGCGGCTGCTGCTGCAGCTGCTGCATCAGCATCCTCTGGGATCCTCGGTCCCTCTCTCCTCTGCTCGTGCTCTGCTCTCTCTGCTCGCATCTGCTCCATCTCTCTCCTCATGTCGAGCATGAATGCTCCCTGATCCCTCAACTGCTGCTGGACGGTCTCTAACGAGGCGATCAAGGTGGAGTTGATCGCTCCCTGATCCAATACGAAGTGCTCAGGCTGACGGGAGCAATCCTCAGAACCGCCGGCCATGGCGTCTGCAAAATCAAACAAGCCAAACTCAGGTGTTGTCAAATCTGTGAGTCTCTCCTCTGGCTCATATCTCTCAGAACCGAAAGAAAGGGGGTCGAGGGGGAACAGGGCGGAATCGTACTCGAGCTCGGAGAACTGGTCTCGGCTCTCGCGGGCCAACCTAGATGACTGAGTAGACGTGCCCAAAAGTGGTGCAGCCAGAGGCTGCCTAAGAGAGCGTCTACCCATCATCGTGATCTGGTCGAGTAGTGCGGATGGGATCTGGAAAAACTATGATCAAAATGCAAACCCCTCTGTTCACCAACGCAACGCGAGCTGAAGACCGTAAAGGCTCAGTCAAATTATCTTGTCAGTTTTTATTAGGTGAACAAACAGTCTATCAGAGCGCCTACGTGACCTGTTAGGATACCCGATACTACTCCAACCGACTGGCCCGCACGGAAGAGTCGGTAGTCAGCTGGAAATAGCACCGGAGGGTTCTACCTAGGGTGCGGGTCACTCTCTCGCGCAAGCAAACCAAACAATGAGGCGGTTGCTCTCCCCAAGACAAATTTTTAAGGTGAATGTCTTTTAGGGTCAATAGTTTTAGCAGTCCCAATTTTATGATTTTTCTTTTTATTTTTTTTCAATAAAAACAAAGGCCTAACGAATTTTTCGGTTCTCCTGATTATTTAATCCAAAACAGGGGGGAGAAGACGAAAAAGCCGATGCGCGATGAAATCAATGATGCATGCTGAGATAGAAAAGCGTACCTTGCCTCCAGCACTCTGCATGCAAGTGATCCGCGCAGAAATGTAAAGACTGAAATAAACTACCTAAATGATGCAGCGATGAAAACCGAGTCCTAGATGTGCAAGTCTACTCGCAGAACCGTCTAACTGGTCACTGACCTCCATGCCAAAGGGTCCGGTCTTGGCCCACCCCTCCTCTGCCCGACAAATCGGGGGTAGGAGAAAGCGCTTTACGGGGCAGGCTGCGACACGTAGGCTACGAAGGAGATGAATCAGTTATTTTTATTAATTGATTATTAGTAGGTCCAATTAATCGCACTATAGGAACATGCAGATAATTAAGTGTGGGGACCCTACTAATTACGGCACAAGCAAGCAGAAAATCCTAAGTCTAGGGGCTCGATAAAAACCGCGTACACACCGGAAAAGGCAGCTAAAAAGAAAAGAAAACAAAACCACGAAAAAGCCGCGAAAAACACCTAAGGGTCCCCCGAGCACACCGGTGCTTGGCGAAACAGACCCGCTAAGCCAACCAAATAAAGTCCAAGTCTCTGAGTACATGTATTATTACAATAATAATCAAATAAAATAAAATAAAACCTAAT
Source organism: Ottelia alismoides (assembly GCA_037367405.1). Taxonomy (NCBI): domain Eukaryota; kingdom Viridiplantae; phylum Streptophyta; class Magnoliopsida; order Alismatales; family Hydrocharitaceae; genus Ottelia; species Ottelia alismoides. Next base: position 1,202,951 of record JAZKJV010003948.1, on the reverse strand, counting down.
CTACACCTCTCCCACTCAGCTCTCCTCTCACGCTCTCCTGCGGCTCCGTATAGAAGGGAGCCACCTCCAAGTCCCGCGGTTGCGTCGGCTTCTCGAAATCGGCCGCCTCGATCCTCAGGCCCTCGCAAGAAACAGAGACAAGTGGTCAAACCAAAATAATCAAATAATAATAATAAGAAAAATAAATGAAACTGAAATGAGGGTATATATGCAAAAATGCAAAATAAAATAAACACTCAAAATAAAGCAAAAACAAAAACAAAAGAAAAGAAAATAAAACAAAATAAAACAAAAATAAAATATAAACAAAAGCCGCGAAAAGCCACGAGCTCTGAAAGAGCCGCGAAAAGCCACGAAATCAAAAACGAAAATAAAAATAAAAACTACTAAGCCGTGCTCCCCGGCAACGACGCCATTCTGAAAGGCCGACTGAGCGACTAAGGTAAAGTATCTAAATGGTCGTTGCGACCTCGGTCACTCGATCGTGTCAATCAAGAAAAATATAGACCACCAAGGGAGATAAAATCAATCAAAAATACGATAGCGGTCTTGCTATTAGTTTAACCTGGTATAGCGACCAGGGTCGAACACAAGGAGCACGGGTTGGCCTTGCGGCCTACGAAGTAGTCAAAAAGGAAATAAAATAAAAGAAGAAAATGTTTTTGGTGGTTTTTAATTATTTTATATTTTTTTGGATTTTTAGTTAATTAAGAAAATAAGAAAAGCAAGGAAACTACACACTTCAACAATTTATTAAATGCACTAAAAATCAACCAAAAATTCTAACAAAAATATTTTTATGTATTTTATAATTTTTAGTGTTTTTGGTGAATTTTTGGGATTTTTCTGATATTTATTTAATTTCCTAATAATCAAACAAGGACTGAAATGAGAGGTACTATCCAGCCGAGCTAAAAGGGCTTAGACAAAATATCTAAAGGCCTCAAATTAGCTGGGAGGTAATTTTCCTGTAAAGAGAATAAAACAAGGAAAATTTATGCACCTATATTATTATTTTTGGGTTTTTGATTTAATTATTGTAATTTTTATAGGATTTTGAGTGTTTTTTTAATTTTTAGCGGTTTTCAGTAATGAAAAATAGCCAAAATTGGCTAGAAAATCAAACACAACAAAACAAGTAGTAGACAATTTTTTTGTAATTTTTAGACACTATTTAATATTTTTTTTCGGGTTTTTAAAGTTAGACAGTAACGAAAATGGAGGTTTTTGATTTTTTTAAAAAAATCAAATCAACTCAGAAATGTCTCCAAAAATCCTCGAAAATTTTACACTATGGCAGGAGCCATGTGTCCAATTTTCGTTGGATTTGGAGGTAATTTGCTATTTTATTCAAAAATGAAAAGGGGGCACTGTGCACAAGGACCTATGTGCAAATACCCGGAAGTCTGGGGGGTCTGGTGCAATTAACCTAGCAAAACACGTGCGATGCACGTGTCTGGGGCACTCAGGGACCCAAATGTAATGAAAATAAGTCCCGAGGGCTATTTGGTAACAGGGACCAAAACCCCAGGGGCTTATCTGCAAAATACCCACAAATATTTGCACATGTTCAATTAAAATACGCACAGGGGCATAAATGCAAATAAGCAAAAACTTTCATTCAACTGATAACATCCAGAACTACAGTCCCTCTCGGCTCGGACGGTCCAGATCACCTCGTGGATGGATCTGACGATGACGGGTCCTCCTCAAGTGAACGGTCGAGATGCGACCTAGAGGGTGAGGATGATCGGACAGTCGGGGAAGGTATCGGAAGAACAGTGGCCGGCGAAGTTCGCCAGCCTCGTGCGTGCGCTGTGGACCTCCCCTGCTGCTCGTGAAGGTCGGAGAAGCTCCGCGATGACGTCCCGCAGCTGCTGGTATCCTTCGATGGCCCAGCCGAGCTCTGCGGAACTCCGGCGAGGTCGGCGGAGGTACGCCTCCTAGCTCGATATCAAAGGACCTCAGATGGCCCTCATTAAACCTGCAAAACAGTCCAGAAGGCTCGCGGGTCGAGGGCAAACTACCTCGACCCGGTTAGGCAGGGTGACGGTGGTCTATGGGGCGATATGGGCGAGCTCCGGCGAAGGGGGGAGGTGGAGCTCGAATCCCAGCTCCTGTGCGAGCTGGGTTGGATGGGGATATGGAGAAGGTGCGCGGGAAGGAGGCGATGGCTATGGTGAAGCCCGATAGTCGGATGGTGGTCGGAATCGATCGGAATCGGCGGGGGACGGCGAAGCAGCGATTTGGGGGTAACTAGAAATTAAAGGAACAGAGAAGGATAAAGGAGTACTTGGGTGGCTGAATGGGTTGTGGGCGAGCTTGCGCAGCTCTGGGTCTTTGCCTCACGGAGCGCCGACGTCCGAGGCTCGAGCTCCTGCCGGTGGCGGAGCAAGGCGGCGAAGCTTTGCCGGATCAATGGTCACGCTACCTCCCCTCGCTTCAACAGCACAGGACGCGAGATGTCACTCTCACGAGCACGCTGGAGCTCACTGGGGGTGGAATTGAATGGCCAAAGATGGGAAATGGAGGTGGTGGAGCTCGGCTTAAGTATGGGTGAGGGTCTGGGAAGACAGGTGCGGGTAGGGCATGGAAGCGCGCGGATCCCGATGTAGGAGCTCCGGCGAGGGTCTCGGATATGTCGTGGACGGATCTGACCCGGGGTTTAGGAGGGAATCAATCGGGTTTAGGCGCCAAAAATTGGGGAAATCGGGTCGGGCGCCTAAGCCCGTGGGAAGTGGTCCTGGGGTGGGGGGGGTAGTTGACCGGGCGGTCAACATCCCCAGGGCCAATAGGGATCGGCCACGTGGATAATATTTGGAAGTGAAATAACAGGTGGCAAACGACCGAATTTGTAAAAAGTTAAAACATGAAATATTTTTATTTTATTTTTTTTCTATTTTTTAGTGATTTTTAATTAATTTTTCGAAATAAAAATAAGGTATATACAT